>CM074994.1:417-10515 GCA_037576825.1 Pangasius krempfi | reverse complement strand
GGCCAGGCCAAGTGATTAGGACACCTGATTCTGATCATTTGGATGGGTGACCGAATACTTTTGGTAATATAGTGTTTCTATGAAATGCTTCCATATTCTATGTTTTTTAAGCTGATTTATTTTTGGCAGTAAACGCCTTTGCTCTCTCTCCCCTCAGGGCACGCATCGTAGACTTCCACCAGCCCACCGGTCCAGGTGACACACACCCACGACTGTTCCAGTGGGTGAAGAATTATTTCTCCCTCCCATCCAGCACAGGTGCCAGAGTTCCACCCAGAGTAGTGAAGACAAACCTGCCACCGATCTACCTCCAACACCAAGGTGCCCTACATGACCCTGTAACACCCCTCTGTGGTGCTTTGGTCTGTCCCGGACCTTGTCCCAATCCACATACTAATGTATCACACACTACATCACCCTGTAACACCCCTCTGTATGAGGTTATTGCTGTGTGTGTTTATGTACAGGTCACAGCCGCTCCATAGTTGGTTTGGAGGAGAGGAGGAACGGCAGTATTTGTGTGTTGTTATTTGATCCAGGCTGCTCTCCAGCTGAAATGAGGAAACTTCTAAGTCCAAACACAAGCTCCGCCCACTTTAATCGCCTGCGAAAATTCCAGGCCCACCTCAAACACCAGCAGTACCAAGTGGTGGTGGTGGAAGGAGTGCTGTCTGAAGAGGAGAAACAGGTAAAACAGTTCAGGCCATAGTGATTCGAAAACAAAATTAAACTGATTAGCCCAGAACAGTACAGTGTCTTCTGATTGGCCAAGGGCAGTACATTGTGTTGTGATTGGCTGAGAGCAACAGGCATGAGTGATTTTAGCAGTAAGTGTAATTAACACTGTGTGAGTCCTTGTAAACATTTAGTCAGTCAGCCTGAGAGGATAAATGAAAACTCGGAATTAATCTTGTAATCTTTTTTTTTTTTTTAATTAAAATAAACCTTTATTAAAAAGACTGATGGATGATTTAATGATGGTTTAATTTACAGAATCTGGCTTTAGTGAATTATTCTTCTGAAAAAACAAACAAACAAACATGAGAATTGTTTTAATTATTAGTATAATTGATTATAATCTATTTTGCGAATCTAAAATTGACACTGGATCTGCTGCTTTCAGATCAATGATAATGATGCAGTTTTACACTCCTGTTGGTCTTGTGCTCAAGTGCAAAACAAAATTTCAGACCCAAAACACACCCTAGGATTTATTTGAATCAGAAACACAACTTCTCTCACATGGTCAGTTTTCTTACAATAAATACTACTACCGAGTAACAGCAAGTTCATATCGCAGTTAATTCAATTTGGAATAATTATGAGTTGTAGGTTGTTCATGAATTTCTTGTACATCCTTTTGTATAAATGTTGAAGGGATGTTTACTAAATGATGTATTAAAAACAGTTCTTGCTCAGGCCTCAGACTTTCACACTTGACTGTGTAACACTGTGTACAAACTTTACCTACATTTACACACATTTCACACAAACAGTTATATTTTTCTCGTGTTTCAGGAGCGTGTTATGAACTCAAGATCATTTCATGCTGAAAGAATTCCCTGATGCCTTCTGCACAATATCAAAATGAACATTCTGAACATGTGAGTGTGTGTTTTCGAGTGAGTGAATGTAATGTCTTTATATAATAAACTATTTTAATTTTTTTTACCTTAGTACTATAGTAGTTTTTACTTTTGAGTTGTTTTTACTATTGCTTTTTCAAAATATTATTAGAGGGCCAAGCATATAATGCTTGGAACCCTCTTGTTCTCAATAAGATTTTTCTTTTGGCTTTTTCTCCACTCAAATAGACTGTGCAGACCAGACTGTGGTGGAACAGACATGAAACCGGGTCAGTTAGTAGTACTCCCTGTCACCACTTAGGCAAGAGAGATGAGCCTGATTGGCCCAGTAGTGGCACTATAGCAAAGTTGTTGTTTGTTTTTTTTTGGGCTCTCCCAAAAAAAAAGAAAAAAAAAGAAAAAACCCATGCCTTAATAACTGTTTAGCTTCACCCACTTATATATTTTTTTATTTAATTTGCATAATATGCAAATCCTACACTATATGGCCAAAAGTATGTGGGCACCTGGCCATCTCACCAAAAGGGGCCATTCCAAAACCATTCCAAAACCAAATTTTCACTTTTACTGCAAAAGTTTATTAACTGATTAAACATTAATCGTCATCATCACTGCCCAAATCCAGGGGGTCAAAATCAGGATCGTCTTCATCCAGCTCCAAATCGTCCATGTCCTGGAATAAAGACTCGTCCACTTCTACGCTGTTTCCAACTAAAAAAGACAAAAACAGTTTATTATTACGATTTCAGGCAAAAGTATTATTTAAAATATCAATATTGAATAATATTCAGTATTTGAATAACATTTCAGCCACTGTGTGCTAAACCACCTCAGCATGTCTGTGTGACATCACTTATGAACTGTGCATTAAGGTGGAACTTTACATTCTAGGTGACTTATTTATAATTACTTGTTAGCTATGTTAGCATCGTAGCTCTAGTGCTAAGCAAAAGAAACAAACTTTACATACTGAAAACACTTGTCACATTTTCACTGAACTATCACTTTAAATGAATATGTTTTAAAATGTGAAGTTGTAAGCAAAGTCCATAAGACACTGAATATCATGATACTGGCATGCATAATAACATTTATTATTTAAAACATGATATTTTATTTTAAATGAACAATAAAAGCATTTACAATACTAATTTTAACTTGAATTAGCACTTTGTAATTAAAAAGAAAACAAAAAAAAACCCCACACAATTCTTGTGTTGTCTTGTGTTTTTCATACTATGGTAACTTTCCCAAGAGGGTTTTTTAGACTGATTAGTACTCTTAGTCCTTGACTAAATGAACCAGTATCATGGCAGGTTTACTGATAGAGACTTCATAGCTAGAGCAACTTACAGAAATGCTAAGGGTGAATGCCAAATGCCATAAATGCAAAACTCCTCACCGTCCTCCAAGAACTGAATATCCGATGTGTCCAGGTTCCGGTCTCTTTCAAACAGCTGCTTTCCTGTGATGATAAAATTAACAAAAAAAACTTATGATTATTCTTTATGATCCAACACAAAGAATGTATCAGAGAGACAATATAAAATCTGCGTGTTGATATTAAATGTCACATTCACTGCACGATACATTGTTTTATTAAACCAGTGAAGAGAATTATTGGATACCTGCAATCCTGTCCCCTCTGAATGGTAAGTGGTATTTTGATATTGGTAATGTGTGTGCTGAGTATCATAGTTACACCACGCTGCTGAATTCTGGATTGTGATTGGTCAGAACGTGTTGATTAATTTTCTATAACAGCAGCTCTAACAGCAGTGCAGCTGCAAATCACAGGTTTATATTAATGCGCTGTTTGTAAAACGTTATTATTTCTATAGTAACAGCTCATTCACAGGGACGTGTACAGCAGTAAAACGTGTGTAATCATTGATATGGATTATTTAACATTTATGGAAGGAGTCTCCAGTGTCAGCACTTTGTCACAGTCAGAGCTAAAGCTATAACTTTAAGTTTTCCGATATCTTCAGCACAGAGGACTTCATGTTTCCTGGCGGTTTCTCAGTAACATGCGTAACAAGCTGTGTGTTTTGTTTTTTTTTGTCTTATTAAATTCGAGAGACAGAGAGAGAACAAAGAGAGGCTGGTGAGGGAACTGTTTATAGCTCCTATAACGTAACTGACAACACAAACTAACATAACATTCCACAATATTAAATGTAAGTATATTTTAATAAAATTTATGTTATTCTTAAAAAATTTTATTAAAAAATTGTAATCGCTGGCAATTTGCTGTGGTGTAGGAAGAATAAAACACGGGTCCTGCACCAAACACAGTGTTTTTTCTTTACATGTCTGTCCTGATTGTCATCACTGACTTACCAGTGAGTTTGTTTTTTCCCGCCTGCTCATCCTCTTTCTGTTTTTTCCTCTTCAGCTCAGCCATCTCTCGTTCAAACCGTGCCTTCCATGCCAGGAAGTTCTCGATCGTAACTACAGTTCCCTGAAATGCTTTCTGCAGAGAACATATAGCAAAATGGATGCAATCTCTCTGCTTTTATTCCAAAAGAAAGAAAGACAACATTTGGCATGTGCTGTGACTTATAATGACATTTATCATTTTATTTTGCCTCAGTGTAGAATGAAGGTACAGCTAACTTAAATTAGCATTATTCTCAACAAACGTGTGCTCATTATGAAGTGTGCGAGGCATTTCAGTGATGATCACTGCTGTGTAACAAGGTTTTAGTGAGGATGTAAAGTTCACTCAAGTCAGGCTTTAAATGTCATTTTAAACACAGACAATAAAAATCCCTGCTACCTTGTACTCTGTGTGTGTGTGTGTGTTACCTTCTCGGCCTCTTCAGCCTCTCTTTCTTTTCTCTTCTTTTCTTCTTCTCTTCTGATCTTCATCTGATCTATGACTTCGTTCAATTTCTCCTGCACAGCTGTCACCAGTGTGAAGATCATCACCATGCCCAGGTTCTCCTCTGCCTGTACACACACACACACACACACAAAAAAAATCTTACGTTTCTTTTGTTTATAATACTGTTAGATTTCTTTTCTCAGTTTAACTTCTTGTATTACTGTAAGATCAACAATCAGCTGGTTATGGATTATACTGACTATAGATTTCATATAATTATTACTAAATAAGCATGAGCACTGACAAAAACATCACCATTACACAGACAGCAATAACAATACTGTATTGTCTGAACACCCAACGCAATTGTACTCAAACATTTACGTGTGTTTGTAAATAATACATGTTGCACGTATCAAGTAAATTAGAATAAAATTAGTCAATTTAATCCAATAACATATACTAGTCTGTACTACTCTATATGCTACAATAAAAGCACACCATTTTAGCATGTGCAAGGTTTGACACACTCTCAACTGATATTTATTTTTGAAATGACCATTTTATGGTGTATTGAACGCAATACTTTCCTGTAGTGTTGCTCTAATGTACGGAATATCCTGCTCTTTTCTCTCTGCTTTTAACACATAGTTACTTCTGTGCATTACCCATTTAACAAGCTAAAAATGTCCCACCTTCCTTACTGCAAACTAACATTCATTCACCTGTTACTTTATATGTTGATCGTCCCGAAAGCTTCCCAAAACAAATTTAAATTATTTTGGTTTTCTGTTATTGTGAAGTTGTTCAGTGTCTCCCTGTCCCCACAGAGAGAGAGTACCTCTGAGACCTTGTAGATTTTCCTTTTTTCTAACCTCAATCTTTACAGGGACCCTGATTGTGAACAGAAACTGGAGTTGAATCATCAGTAACACGTGCAGTAATGTTTGCTGTCTGTTCTCAGAACTATAATAGATTTCCCACAAACCACTGCAGTGTGACACCACACTCCAGGAGTGTGTCCCTCTCTATTAAGACTGACGTCATCACAGACCTGCTGCTGTAACAGAGACAGGATGTCCTCGGTGTCCCTGTCCTCCAGGTTTTCCTGTGACTGAATTTCCCACAGCGGCACTTCATCTGGGTAATTCTCCACATAGGTGAACTTCAGCGTCACCTGTACCACTGTGAGACGGAGAGAGTATTTACTGTAATGTAGTTGTGTGAAATGTTTTATTGTAATGTAGACATTTAGATAACTTACTCTCATCATTCTCTCCAGCATCAGAGGAAACTGTGATGGTGAAACTTATCGGATCTTCACACAGAACTGTAGAAGTGAGATTATTAAAAAAAAAAAAAAAAAAAAAGTTTAAAAATATGAGAAATGTATGTTCCTATTTACAAAGTCATTCCAGCAATTTCCTGACTTTAACATGATATAATTTTAAACTCATTCCAGCATCTTCCTGATTTTAGCTTACTACTGAGCCTAATTCTGTATAATATTGTTAACACTAAAGATAAGCAATTATAATATACTGTATACTATTATTTTAAACTCTCATTATTGCACATTTTAGTGTTTTCCTGCAATAACGCACCTGATTCAACTCAGAAAATGATGTTACTTAGCTGACTAGTTGAATCAGGTGTGTTATCGCAGAAACACACTAAACTGTGCAGCGGGTTCTCCTGGGTTCTCCTGGACCCTCCTGGACCAGGCTTGGAAACCTGTGAGCCAGCATTTAAATCCACTGTAATGTAGTTAGCTATCTTGAGATAATTTATACAGTAAAATGCAGCAAAGTGTAAAGGTCTGATTGCCTTAATGTTTTATTTTGTACTGTATTTTGTCTAATGTACTGGATGTATTTAATGTTCAGGCCTGTTCATATTCCCATGCTTAGTTCACTAACTTAGAAAACAGTTCCCGTGTGACTGTGATAGCTTAGCATGCTAACATTACAATGCTAACATTTCCAACCTGTGAATGAATCGGGATAAATGGACTGAATCGCCTCCAGCTCATTCCGTTGTTCCTCTCCGTAATCGGTCATTTTATAATATTCTTATCACAATTATCCATCGACTAATATCCCAGTTTGGGAACAGAAACCTGAAAAGCGTGTGCGAAGCGCAACTGCTAATACAGCCGGCAGCCGGGTTGCCAGATTGGAGTTTTGTTTTTTGTTTTTTTTTTGATCCAGGGTTGCCAGATTGTATCGCAACCTCCCCGGATTGTCAGAATGAGTTTCCGTCCCTAGTTCAAAGTTGGAAGTGAGCTTTCAGTGTGTTGATTGATGAACAAAATTAGGAGTTTCTTCAATTATTCTTCAAATAAGTGATTTAAAATACAGAAACTATGAAATACAAATAGTGTAAGTAATATCCAAATCAGAAAAATTAAATATGCAGGTTATACATGATTAGTTCTAAATTGAATCATATGGACCAGATGCATAGCTAAGACTGGCCAGGGGTGTCCATTGTCACCCCAGTAAGTTGTTGTTGTCGTCGTCGTTGTTGTTGTTGTTAGTGGTGTTATCAATGTTATATGATTTGAAATTGAACAATTTGGAAAATCTCACTGTGATTGGCTAGACTGAATAATAACAGAACACTCACTACAACTCTGGGAAATTTCATTATTGTTCATTTCGTTATTATGTAATGGAGCCAATACTGGTCAAACATTTTAACATTAACAATATTCATTATTTGGAGACATATTTCTTTAGTTAGTTATTGGGTACTAGCTATTGTTAGAGAACTGAAAGTGAAGATAAGGGAGTTCAAGGACTCCTTCAACCAGAAACTGGAGGTGAAGGTGCAGCAGAATAATACCACAGATGTGTAGAGTGGTATGAAGCTAATCATTGTCTTAAAAACAGCAACGAGCAAATTGAGGGAAGCACAGATTGGGCCAATAAGCGGAACAAGTTCTTCAACTGGTTCAACAATGGGTTGACCTCTGTCCTTCCCCCACATACTCAACCATGTCACACATTATCACATACATCCTGCACAAACACCAACAGCATACACAGACAGGAGGTTCAATGTGCTTCCCCTGGGAAAACTGTTACTGTGGACCAGGTGAAAAGACTCCATCAGAGCAATAGGACCAAATGGCATTATGCTCAGGGTTCTAAAGGCCTGTGCAGATCAGTTCTGCTACGGTGTATTACAGCGACTCTTTAACCTAAGCCTGAGGAAAGGTCAAGTAGCTGCACTCTGGAAAACATCTTGTCTGGTCCCAGTTACAAAGAAACCATGCCCAACAGCTTTCAGTGACAATAGACCAGTTCACAAATGATGAAGACCCTGGAGAGATTGGTTCTTGCCTATCTCAAGTTTGCTCATCATTGGACTCCCTGCAGTTCAACACATATCAACACCAAGTCAGAGTAGATGATGATCTATCTACAATCCAATTAGATGGTGTTTGTCTATTAAGTTATTTAATTATTTATTTACTTAATTATTTGTGTCCCTAGCGTATTTATTCGGCCCTGGTCCACTTTGCTTGATAAAATTCCCACAAGGTTATGTTTTACTGCGCTTGCCCTCTGATGGTGCAACAATGCTTTAAACATATGAACTACTAAATATCAAACATTACATGTTAATATTAAATATTAAAATTAAATATACATTTTTATTTATCACCTGCTGTGTTTAATGATTTCTAGGTGTAGGTGAGAAACTCATCTCTCTGCCAGTGGCTCTTTGTTAGCACCCCTTTGTTAGGCCATTCTTCCCAGCAGATGACCCTGATGCAGGCCAACAACTTCTACTGGGTGGACCACCTGGAGATCACACCACTAAAAGGACCATGCAACCCCCAAATGACTGAGTTTTTCTGATAGTTTTTCAGACTAAAGGGCACGCTCTGCATCATTATGGTGAGTAACTAGTGACCCCCACTGGCTATGGTCATGACCACTAATTTCACTCAGCAAGTTGCATGCTTGCAAGCATGAAAAACTACTATTTGTACTAGGGCCTGTCTTTTCCGTTTTTGTGTTAGGGTTAGGTTTAGTCTTAGATTAGGGTTATTTTCTTTAATTTACAATGGACCCACCCCTTCCCATCCCCACCATCACAGTCTGAAAACTGCATGGTTGTTTAGGGAGCCAAGGACAATACACGGGCCAGCACCTCTTAAGCTTTGCTATAGTTCTGATAGATATTGTGTCTTGGCAGTTGCTACTGGTGGTCTTTGGTTGGATTTTATGCTTTATTATCAACATTGATTAGTTTAGGAGTGCTGTGGGAAGGAGAGCAGAGTAGGGGCGAGCCACTAGACTGAGCAGGTTAGGGTTAGAGTTTGAGTTGGAGTTTGTTAGGACTATTTACCTTTGGTCTTTTGATTTTTAGGTATACACAAAGCTGTTTTGTCTCTAGCATTTGGCTGAAGTGTAAGTGGTGGGTGTTTGTTTTTTTTAGTATTATGCTTTTTTTAGGTGCATCTGACTAGTTAAGATATTTTAGGACACGTCATCAGTAGTGTACCTCAGAGTCGTCAGGTGATTCAGCCAAACAATGTACACCCTCGTCTGAGGCGTCCAGCCACAGGTTTCCCATGTCCAATTGGATCGTGTTTGTTTGTTTATTTATTTATTTATTTATAACTTAGATGATTATTTATGTTCCTATCATTTTTATTCAGATTTGGATATGCTTTTCCTAATAAAACTTCCCTTATAATAAAGTAACCATGCTTTAAATATGGCAAATATTAAACATTACCCGTTAATAGATTTTATTTATTTATTTAAAACAGGTAACACCTGCTGTGGTTAATGATTCCTACATTTGGGTGCAGTTGAGAAACTAACCTCTCTTTCAGTGGCTCTTTGTTAAAACTGCAAGGTTACCCAAGCCACTCTAGCAAAGTTTGATGCCAAGCGAGGTGGGTGGAGTCCGTTAGTCCCAGCAGATGACTCCGATGCGGGCCAACAAGCTTCTACTGGGAGGACCCCTGGAGATCATGCACAAAAAGGGCCATGCAACTCCAAAATTGCTGGAATTTTTGGTTGGATTGCCAGTCCAGGTTATTACATCGCAAGCTGTGCACCATTATGATGAGGCTTCAGTTTAGGATTGCCATAAAGATTAGGTTTAGTCAAAGGTTTAGGCTTAGATTTAGGTTTAAGTCTAGGGCTAAGATTTTAGGTCTTAAATAAGGTTAAGATTAGGGTTAGATGTTAGGTTTAAGGCTAAGATTCAAGGTTTAGGCCTAAGCCTTAAGGTGAGGGTTAGGTGTTAGGATTAGGGCTAGGATTGTAGGGTTAGGGTTAAGCTTTAAGTCTTAAGGTTAAGGTTAGGGTTTTGTGTAGGTGTGAATGTGAAGGAGAGCAGAGTGCAGGCGAGCCACTAGACTGTGCAAGTCAACCCCTATGACTGTTTGGGCATATTTCCGCTCACCTACCCATCCTTCCTACCATCACGTGAGTGTAAGGCTGGGCAGGTGTGAGAGAAAAGATGAATCTCAGCTGGATTTTAAGTTAGGACTATTTGCCCTCTCTCATTTAATTCTTAGATATACTCAAGAGAGGTCGGCTTTTCCCTTCAGGGGTCGCCACAGTGAATCATCACACTCCACCTATCCCTATCTTCTGCATCCTCAACACTTGCACCCACTAGCTTCATATCCTCATTTATTACGTCCATATA
>CM074993.1:19767920-19779494 GCA_037576825.1 Pangasius krempfi | reverse complement strand
ACACACACACACACACACACACACACACACACACACACACACACACACACACACACACACACACACACACGTCTCTGTGGAAGGAAAAAAAGCAATGTGTCTGGAGACAGGAGAATTGTAACCCGTGTACAACCTCTCTGTCTCTTCTGAGGTAATAAACTCTACACTGCGAAGTGGGACACGCCCAACGCAGCTATCTGTAAAGTCACTCAAACTTAAATGATGAAAAGTTACACCACAACGCTGCTGAATTCTGGATCCTGATTGGTCAGAAGGTGTTGAATAAATTTCCATAACAGCAGCTCTGACAGTAGCGCGGCTGCACATCACAGGTTTATATTAAAATCACAGGTTTATACGTTATGGTTTCTATAGTAACAGCTCATTCACAGGGACGTGTACAGCAGACGCTCCACATAAACGGAATAAACTAATCTTTGATATGGAGAAGTTTATGTAACGTTTATGGAAGGAGTCTCCAGTGTCAGCGCTTTGTAACAGTCAGAGGTGAAGCTGTAACTAAGTTTTCCGACTTCTTCAGGACAGAGGAGTTGTTTAAGAGCGAGAAAAGAGAGGCTGGTGAGGGAATGACTGTTTTTAGAACAAGATTTTTCCTCTTTTTGACTAATTGTTAAAAAGCGTTGTCCTCACGCTGCGTTTATCTCAGAAAGCTTACGCAGACAGGCTCCTCCCAAACACAACACCGTTTTCACTGAGAACAATATTCTGCGTCTTGAATATCGTGATAGATGCTGTAACTGATTATCAGCACATCCCTAGACAACTCACAGATGTGTTCTTTGGGTTTTATTTTCCAAACCAAACACTCTGCTCAGACATTCTGTCCTCCCTTTGTTTTCCCTCTAATCCTTTACATGTGGAAAAGTCCATCTTTACGCAACCTGAGGACCGAGCAGACGGTAAACAGCTCCACAGGGTCCTGTTTTGTTTTTCAGGAAATCTACAAACTGACCAGAAAAAAAACACCAACGCTGCTAAAAACAGTCAGGAAAAGTGTGTAATAAATAAATGTGGAGTGTGTTGTGTGAATGTGACACCTCGGAGCACACGCCTTTTCCTACCAGGCGAAACAGCAGGGAGGACTCGGAGATAATTAGTTCCAGAAGTCGGAGTCTGGCATCGAGGAAGCGTTTAAAACACTCCACGCTGCCTGGTGCTTTTATTCCACACGTTCGCTCCGTGTAATTAACACGTTTGTGATGTCACAGTAACTGAGCAGCAGAGGAGTTTTTCCTGGAATCGACGTCTTGATCTTTTCGTCCTGCACCTTTAACAGGAAGTTTACTCTGGTTGTTTACTGTTTTGATCTGCAGGGCCATTCTGTTCATGTACTTCTATTTTCATATATTCAGAATAAGTGCATTCAAATAGTCTGAGACTGGCGCTGTGCGTGTGCGTGTGTGTGTGTGTGTGTGTGTGTGTGTGTGTGTGTATGCCTGTCTGTCTACATGCCTCCCTGTGTCTGTGTCTCTACGTGTCTCTCAACTGTCTGTCTCTCTGTCTGTCTGTCTGTATGCATGTATGTGTGTGTGTGTGTGTGTGTGTGTGTGTGTGTGTGTGTGTGTGTGTGTGTGTCTCAATGTCTGTCCCTTGTCTGTCTGCGTGTTTGTTTAACATACGTGTCTCTCATCTGTCTGCATATCTGTCTGTCTGTCCATCTGTCTACATGTGTGCGTCTGTCTCTCTGTCTGTGTGTGTGTGTGTGTGTGTGTGTCTCTCTCTCTGTCTGTGTGTGTGTCTCTCTGTCTGTGTGTGTGTGTGTGTGTGTGTGTGTGTCTCTCTGTCTGTGTGTGTGTGTGCGTCTGTCTCTCTCAATGTCCCTGTCTGTGTGAGTGCATGTGCTCCTTGTCTGTCTGTCTGTCTGTCTGTCTGTCTGTTCTTCTGTGTTCCTGTCTGTCTCCACGTCTCTCTGCACCCGTCTGTCTCTTTGCCTGTCTTCCTGTCTATCAGTCTGTGTTAATTTTTATCTTACTGCATATGCTTCTGTCTGTCTACATGCATAGCTGTCTTTCTGTATCTTTTTAGACACCCGACTATCTGTAAATCCATCTCTCAGTCTGTGTCGATTTCTCTGTCTGTCTGAATGTCTCTGTCTAGTCCATCTAGTCCATCTCTCTCTCTCTCTCTCTCTCTCTCTCTCTCTCTCTCTCTCTCTCTCTCACACACACACACACACACACACAGTCACATCCACCTATCTGTCTGTCTGATTAAATGTTATAGCTGTTTTTCTACATCCGTCTGTGTACCTGTCTATCTGCCTGTTAGTCAGGTGGTCTGTTCATTTGTCTGTATATCTGTCTGTCTGACAAACTGTGTTTGTCTTTTTTCATTCACTCGATTTGTCTGTCTGTTTAAGTCTCTGTATTTAGTTTTGTCTTATATCTGTATCTCCAAACTTCTACAGTTTCCATCTATCTGTCTGTCTGTATCTCTCTAAATCTGTCTAGCCACCTGTCTGAGGGCCAGACAGAACTGTCTGTCGAACTCTACGTTCTATATCTACTGTATATATATGTCTCTTTTATTTAGCTGTCTGTCTCTCTGTCTGTGCATACCTGCCCGTCAGTCTAATTCTGTCTGCCTGCCTGTGCACATCTGTCTGTCTGTCTATTTCTATCTGTCTTCCTGTCCACATCTGTCTACTTCCTTGTCTATAAGTCTCACCTGTTTAGCTATCTGTCTGTCCATCTGTCTGTCTGTCTGTCCGTCCGTCTATCCACTCCTGTATTTATGTTTAATCTATTTAGCTCTGTCTGTCTGTCTACTTTTGTACCTGTATGTCTAGCTGTAGCTCATCTATTTAGCTGTCTATCTACATACCTGTCTGTCTATCTGTCTTTAAGTAAATATGTCTAGCTGTCTGTCCATTCTTCTGTGTATTCTTGTCTAGACATTCGTCTGTCAGCCTGTCGACCTGCTTGTCTGTGACTGTCTACGTTTGCATGTGCATGCCTCATCTATTTGTCTGTCTGTCTGTCTGTCTGTCTGTCTGTTTGTTTATTTGTTTGTTTGTGTGCATGTGTGTGCTCATGTGTGTGGAGATGAGCTCTGAGGTGAATGAGAACAGTCACAGTGCGACTCTTCATGCTGCTCTGTAAACTTCGCACGTCTGTTCGGAATAGCAGAGCTGAAGTGTTAGCGCAGCGTTAGCACAGAGTCAGACGTCTGTTCAGAACAAACACACTGCTCGCTTTTCACACACAAATCTAACCCTCTGAGCCGAGTGTGTGTGGAGAGCGGAAACGTAAAGAAGACGAGGAGCTTTTCCACCAGCGCAGCCTGAGACGGATGGAGCGTAATGACGCCAATATTTCAGCGTGCTAACTGCAGAATAATTCACGGAGATATGATTAGCCGTGAAGAAGTGTCGTCTCTCAGGCGACGGGACTCGCTGTAAATAACGAACCTGATCAAATGTCATTAAATAAAAAGCCTGTGAGAGTAAATTCAGCTCTGTCTGTCTGAGCACTCGAGGTTTCACAGCCCTTTAAGCACTAATGAAAATGCTAAAACTTTTACTCGACAGCTAGCATCACGATACACACCATATAATCACGATATTTAGTTTTGCTAAAGAAAATTTTTTTTATTCATATTTATTACAGAAAAGATTAAAGGTGCAGGTCATGATTTTTTAAAATCACAACATTTAAGAAGATTCTGTGCTTCTTTACTCGACAACTGGTTCGCTATTTTCATATTTCTTCCTACCTTCATTTTTCTGGCCCTGAAATGAACTCCGCCTCCACCCAGAACAGAGGACTCAGCCCCGCCCCCTTTCCTTAGAAGACAGCTCACAAGACATCAGTATATTGAACAGAGGAAAGGAGGAGAGTTGTTAATGTGTTAACGTGTTTATTGCCGTTCACTTTGCAGGCAGCAGAGGGCGCTATAAATGCTAAAAGTCGCAAACTGCTCCTTTAATAGCAAAGAAAATGAAATGATTATAGAACCATTAGACACACAGCGCTTAAAAACGCCATCAGATTTACATCATTTTCTAATCTTGTGTGTTTTGTAAAATATTTTAACACAATAACGTTATTACGTAAAAATATCGTACCATAATTCTTCAATCACCATATTTGGTTTTGCTAAATAATCTGGTAATAAATAGTTTTGCAAATACTCGCTCTGAAGCGGGTAGCCACCAATTAGCAATAGCATGACTCCGTTGAGTAGATGAGTAGAACATCAACACACACTTCCAGAGGAACATTTCAAACTCTGGATGTTTTGTAGAAGAACCTACACCAATCCAAATCCAAAATAAACACTTTCCACTTTCACTCCTAAACATCATGAATATTCCAGGATCCTTAATCAACTACAATGTTTGTGTAGGAACCATTCACCTTTCAAATGGTTCCTGGAGGCACTTTTATGAGTTTTTGCTGGCAAACCTATCTGAGGATCTTCTGGAAGGTCTTCTCAGCTTCCAGAGAAACATTTCAAAGTCTGGTTGTTTTGGTACAAGACATGTTTAGAATTTTGGGGTTCGTTTAGGAATGATTCATGTTTCACAAGGTTCCAGGAGGCAATTTTCAAGGTTCTACTGGTAAGCCATTCATAGGATCTTCTCAAAGATCTTCCAGGAACCTTTCCATTTATTAGAAAACCACTACAAACTAAGCCTCAGCATTCTAGCACATAAGTGTAGAAGATCACCACAGACTTCTAACACCATGCAAATCTGCAAAAGTTTCCTGAGGAACATTTTAAAGTCTGTTTTGGTAGAAGAAACTGCATGCCAATCCAAACCCAAATCTGGACACAAACTTTAAAAAGAAAGAAACAGAAAGCTATGGAAAGCTCTCTCTCTCCCTCTCCCTCTCTCAGATACACACACACACACACACACACACACATATACACACACACACACACACACACACACACACACACCAGTGACAGATTTTTTTCCACTTTCAAACCCAAATATCATGAACATTGTGAAAAGCTTCAAGTATCATGATATGAAGAATGCCAGATCACACACCACTACAATATCAAGGTTCTTAATGAACTAAAAGGTTGGTTTAGGAACCATTCATGTTCCAAAGAGGTACTTTTAGATGTTCTGCTCGTAAACCAATCCCAGGCTCTTCCCAAAGATCTTCTTCTTTTTTCTTTTTAAGAGAGAGAGAGAGAGAGGGAGAGAGAGAGAGAACCACTACAAACTGAGCCTCAGTGTTCTAGCACATAAGTGCAGAAGATCACCACAGACTGCCAACACCATGCAATGTTCCTGAGGAACCTTAAAAAAAAAGTCTGCTGGAGATAAAACTGCGCATCAAACTCAAACCCCAAACCTTCATATTCCTGATCTGTGCGCATTCTGAACTTCAAAAGAAAAAGAAAAGAGTAGAGAGAGAAGAAGCCCTGAACCCGACTCACCCTCCACAGTCGTGGCAGCAGAGATCAGGTCCAAACTGTGCGAAAAGCTCCACAAGAGCAGCAATCCGGGAACCACGGCGCTCCCTGGCACGCGCAACATGCTTCTCCCCCACTTCCACACCTGAAATAAACCTGGATCTGAAACTGGATCCTGCTCAGGTGAGAAAAGTCCTTCAGAAAGAGGAAAGCAGGAGTCCAGAGAAGGGGCGAGAGTGGAGAGGAGGAGAAGAGCCGCCGATCCGCGCCGAGTGCTTCACAGGAGCTTCACTGCCTGCATGATGGAAACTGTGATCATCTGTCGGGCTGCTGAGAGCTCATGTGTGGGCGCACACACACGCACGCACACTCTCACACACACGCACACACACTCACACACACTCATATGCACACACTAACACACGCATGCAGATCACACACATCACACACATCACACAGGCAGCATCACGGAGCTGTCGCGCTTCTCCTCAACAAGCCCGCAAGAGAGGAGCAAGAAATCTGAACGCGTCTCCAGTCCTCTTCTGTGCTCCTGCTGCCCACAGGGTTGCCAGATTGGATGTGTCAGGGTTGCCAGATTGCCATGACTTCCTCCAACACACTTCTCACACACGCACACACACACACACACACACACACTAAAAACCTAAACTCTTTGAATCAGTCTGAAAATATCTGCACTGGCTTTAGAGCTACACTCAGGACTTATACATAATCTGGCAACCCTGTAGGTTCCTGCGAACATTCAATATCGACAGGTTGCCAGATTTGAGTCTGTTTAATCTTTTAACATTTTATTCAATTTATATAAACATGCAGTGTCACTAATATCGAATTTAATCCTAAACATAGTTTGTTTTATCAAACCGTTCTATTTTCCAGAGAATATTTTTTTTAAATGAACTCAATCTGGCAACCCTGACTGCTGCGTTGTAACAACCAGACGTTGAAATCAGGGTTGCCAGATTGTATCTCTTTTACATTTCTGTTTTATTTATTTATTTATTTTTAACTTTCATTCCACTTAAAACGCTTTTGCAATTTTCTATAAACCAGTTCAAATCTTATACGATACACGATGTTCAAGTTTACTAACAAACTTTTGGCAAAACGGTAGCGTTAATATTTCAAAATCAACCTTAAATCTGTAGTTAGACACTTTTACATACTGCGTAAAAATGTATAAATTAAATTTGTAAATTAATGTTTTAAACAACACTTTAATATTTTACAGTTTTATGTATTCAAACAGTCACACTGTAGCTTAGCTAACGGATTTTTGTTATTACAAAAGATATCACAATATTTACGATATCTCAGAAAAGTGTATTGTGACATCATTTATCACGATATCAATATTACATGTTCGTATCGTTCAGCCCTAAACTGCAGCTCCTGAATTCTGCTATTTTTTAAAAAAAAAATCAAATCTGAGTGTAATTAATTTGATCAATATCATACTTTTACAAAAAAAATAATTTTAATAAAATATAGACTATATGTAACATTTTTATTTAAAACAATTACTTACATTTTTATATCAAAAAAGTAAAAATTATTTCATTTAAAATAAAGTAAAAATGTACTTCACAGGAAAAGAAAAATCAGTGCAGGAATTTTTAAAAAATGCCAAAAAATAATTTAACAGAAATAACGTAGTTTTCATTTTTTTAAATATATTTTTTTAAATTATTATATATAATCAATTTCACAGCTGATAAAGTAAACAATAATTAAAACATTATTTATATTGAACATATAAGACAATTATAGCAGGTTGTTTTTATTTATTTATTGATTGATTGATTGATTTAATGTAGTTTAGGTTTAAATATGAAGAGAAAAAGCATCTTCTGCCCCTCCTGCTGTGTGAAATTAATAATTCAACATGTTTCTATGGGTTTTTTTTTTCAGATTGTGTAAAAAATCCAGACAGAAGAGAAAAATCAGAAACAGACAGACGAATGAGTTTTATTTTTCAGTAATTGTGATGCAGTAGATGAGTCAGAGTGTTTATGAAGCTCTCAGAGGAGAAGCTTCTCCAGCGCTCCAGATCCTCCGAGCCAAAAGCCGCAGCTTCACTGAGTCACAGACACTGATGATTTTTCCATTCTGTAAAGAAGTTTTGTGTGTGTGCGTGTGTGTGTGTGTGTGTGTGTGTGTGTGTGCGGTCTTATTTTGCTTCATTCTGAGGACATTGTGAGCTTCAAGGACGACGTTCAGAATGTTTCAGAATAACACTGCGGTCTGCTTTTGCCAAATGACGGTCACATTAGATAACGGATTAGATAACGGATTATTTTTTTTCCACTGAAATAATCAACAACTGGGAAACATTAGTAACATTAATAACGTCACTGCATCTAATTACATCTTTAAACACTAAAAAAGAGAAGACGGTATGAAAAAATTAACGTCATTAGATTATTTTTCCTGGCGTCACTGGGTCAAAAAGGGCGGAGCTTAAGTTGATCATGTGACACCTGTAATTCCCACTTTTCCACTTATGACTGATGTAGTGATTACCATAAATTACTGTTTAAATAAACAATAAAACAATAACGTTTGGCAACGTTCGCTAAGCTAGCGCTGTGTTAATGTGACATCGTCAGCTAGCGAAGGCTAATAATGCAGCTAATATACAAGGTAAATTAATACCAAGGAAGCTAACATTAAGCTAGCTGATATTATGTGATTGTGGCTTTTAGTCAGATTAAACGGCTCCACCTACTGGTGGATTTTAGACGAGCGTCGTAGCGGAGCTCAGATTTTACTCAGAAATTTCTCACACTGACCTGAACTTTTACGCTACACTGACGTTAAACCCAAAACATCACATTATGAGTTCAAACTCACGACCAAACGAAGTGCGATTGTTTCCTGTTACAGAAACATCAGGCTGAAGATCCTACAGTGTAAAGCCTGAGGGATGTGATTTAGGGGTCACTGTGATCGTAGATGATAAAGTAAGTGTGTGTGTGTGTGAGTGTGTGAGAAATCTGTGATGAAAGTCTCAGAGTGTGAGCGCTGCTACGACACTCGTCTAAAATCCACCGAAAGGACGACGGCGAACTCGCGGCGCAGCTACAGATACGGTAGCGGCGACGGAGAAGCGTAAAGGAAACGCTTTACGTTTTCTGCACCAGCTGATTTCCGGCTCACGCTGATTGATGACGTGAGCAGAACGTCAGAGGATCTTCATCGTATAATCGGAGACGGAGACGGAGACGTCACACACACTGTTACTGAATTTTGAAGAGCGTTAAAATGAATAATCGTAAAAACAGGTTACACCTTAGCTACTTTACCATGTAGTGCACAACTGAAAAAGCTGAACTTCAGCCGCTGAAGACGTCTTCAGCCGACTGATTTGAATAAAGATGGAATGAAATTTTGGAAATTTTATTTTTGATAGTGGCATTACATGATTTTTTTGGGGGGGCTTCTACTTTAATCTGAGGCTTTTATTTCCTGCAGCTTTTCAGTTTGTGTTTTTTGTAAAGTCGGACGTCCCAGTAAGTGAAGAAAACAGAGCCGTGCCCTGATTAGTACATCTTGTCCTTTCTGTGTTAAATAAAAGAGCTGAAGTGTGAATGGAAAGCGAGGCGCACAATGCCGTCTTTGTCCCTGAAAGAAAAACACGGTGTTGAAAAAAGAGCCGAAAGCGTTTGATGAAGCTGTTGCTTTTGGAAAGTGTTTCGTTCTTCATAACGTTTTGTCAAAACAGGACGGACTCTTATTGAAACGCAACAAAAGCCAGGAAATCCCTCAGAAGGACATTTGAGGGAAAATTCACTCGCTTTTGAATCATGTCAGCTTTCTGTGTCTCTGCTCAGGTCCGTTTACATGGAAGTGCTCCGTAATGACTACTTCCGATTATTTATGGCTCAGAAAATGTGGTGAAACAAGAGCAAAGGTTGTTACGCTACATAATGAAATATTTGTGGCGCCATCTACAGGCCGGGAGGGTGAAGCAGGCGTGTCTGCGTCTGATTGAACTTATTTTAAAAAGTAAAATAAAATACATTTAAAAATAAAACATGTATAGAATATTAGTTCTGTCTTATCAAATATTTAATATTAACGATGTATTAAAATATTAAATAAATTATTTCTTATTTATTATAAACGCATCTATCCACTTTATAAATTATTGTTGTCTAGAATGAACTCAATATAAAATGAAGTAATACATATTCTGGGTTTTTTTTTAGACGTAAATTTTAGACGTAACCTGCACATCTGGAACGATTTATAAATTCTGCTGCTGTTCTATAAGTTTTATGAAACTCTTTATTTGCGTTTATTAACGTTGCAATCCAGCAAACATTAAAAAAAAAGTAATAAATCCCACTGGGGCTTTGAGGCTTTGTTTCTTTCAGGATTGTTTACTACTTGATCAGGACTGAGATTAGAAGGAAATAAATCGTCCTGAGGAGAACATTTCCATCTGATATGAGTTCATTTATTTATTTATTCATTTATTCATTCATTCATTCATTTATTTATTTATTTATAAAGCAAAACAGAAAAGCAGGAAGCCAGGGATAAAAATAAAAACCGCAGAGCTCCCATTAACACATCCCAGACTTTTTTCCCCCTCAATCACAGTCACTTATTTGTTTGTTTGTTTGTTTGTTTGTTTGTTTGTTGAAAGTGTTGCTAAAGTGAAATCAGAGAGTACAAATGTCCAGAATAATCATCCAAGTCTTTAGTTTAGCTATTTTAATATAAAACTTTACAAATTGAATTTTAAATAGAATATAAAAGACCCTTACGCTGATAAACACACAGACTGAATAAACAACAAACAGCGTGTTTATGTCTGTTCTTTAACGTTATTCTTTAGGATCATCAGCTCTGTAAACGCCTTTAAAAAGAAAATAAACTTTTACTCATTGCTTATTTAACAGAAAGCACTTTCTCGGTTTCAGCGTTTATAGTTTCTTTATATTTTTAGTGAATTATTTTTAAATTCTTTGACTTATTTCTGTGTATATTTGTGTAATTTTTTTGTGCTTTCTGTTACATTACTGTTTTATCATTTAATATTTACAACCTGATTGTGTTTCACGTGCATGAGAAGTGCTCAGTAAATACTCTTTAATAATAATTATTACAATTACAAGCTTATTAAAAAAAGTTTGTCAGAATTTGTTTAAAAATCATTTTTAGGTCAAATGTAAAATTTCAGACCATAAGGACTGAACACTAATCATATTATTATTATTATTATTATTATTATTATTATTATTATTATTATTATTGTTGTTGTTGTTGTTGTTGTTGTTGTTGTTGTTGTTGTTGTTGTGGTGGTGGTGGTGGTGGTGTGCTTTTCTCCTGCAGCCACCAGATGGCGCTGTCTGACTAAAGCGCTCCTGCAGCAGTGAGGAAGTTTAAAGAGTCGCTTCAGGCCACAAACTCCTGAATCTCAGAAAGCTGGCAAACAGCCACGTGACACAAAGACACCACGTGACTTCCTGGGAATTTTTCCTCAGTTCTTAAAAAGCAGCGACTCTGAGATTCTACACACTGCAGCAGAGACACACACACACACAACACAACACACACACACAATTACACACACACACACACAACTACACAACCACTCAATACACACATAATTACACAAACACACAATTACACAATAGCACAATCACTCAATACACACAAACACAAAACTACACAACTACACATTCACTCAGTATACACACACAACTACACAACCACTCAATACACACACAACTACACAATCACTGAATATACACACACACAACTACACAACTACACAACCACTCAATACACACACAACTACACAATCACTCAATATACACACACACAACTACAAAACTACAATCACTCAGTATACACACACACAACTACACAACCACTCAATACACACACAATTACACAAACACACAATAGCAAAATAGCACAATCACTCAATATACACACACAACTACACAATCACTCAATATACACACACAACTACACAACTACACATTCACTCAATATACAGACACAACTACACAATCACTCAATATACACACACACAACTACACAATCACTCGATATACAGACACAACTACACAATCACTCAATATACACACACAACTACAGAACTACACAATCACTCAATATACACACACAACTACACAA
>CM074993.1:19751820-19767910 GCA_037576825.1 Pangasius krempfi | reverse complement strand
CAACTACACAATCACTCAATATACACACACAACTACAGAACTACACAATCACTCAATATACACACACAACTACACAACTACACAATCACTCAATATACACACACAACTACAGAACTACACAATCACTCAATATACACACACAACTACACAATCACTCAATACGCACAAACACACAATTACACAAACACACACCTACACAATTACACAGCTGCACAGTCACACAATCGCACAGGTACAGGTCACTAACTCTAGCCGAGTCTCTCAGTGTTTGTGTTAAATGGTGGCTGCTGAAGTTTCTGGAACTCTTTCATTCTCCTCTGTTTCCTCCTCACTGCTCTCAGCCAATCAGAACGCACCTTACTGAGCTCAGAACTGTTACCCTGACAACTACTTTTTCTGCCATTTGTACTTTAAAAAAAAAGCAAATTGTTCACTATAAAACATGCAGAATAATCATTATTTAACTGCTTAATAAAGCTTAAAAATAATAATAACACAATAACAATAATAATAATAATAATAACACAATAATAATAATAATAATAATAATAATTTTTTTTAAAAAAACTAAAATGATTATACTGGTCACTTTTTGTATTTTTAATGTTTGTTTTTTTTTGCTAAAATGTGCAGAAGAAAAAAAGGAAGATATTTTGAAGTAAAAGAACTTTGAATAAATGAAGGTTGTATATAAAAAAGAGAGAAATGCTGAGTAAATAAACGTAAATAAGGATTAAAAGAATAAGATCAGAGAAATTAAATCAGCATTAAAGCTGGAAATAAAAACTTCTCTCTTCTGTTCTCACGTTTTGTGATGAACAGATGGACGACATTATCGCTTACAAATCCCACAATTCCCTGCTGCTGCTCTCAACCGCTCCTGATTTTTTTTTAATTAAAAAAAGACGAATATCTGAAACCTCCTCCCACTCAGCGTGTTACACACGTTTCTGTTCTTATTCCTTTCATCCCTTCTTTCTGTGAGTTTTAGTGACTGAACAAAGCCTGAAATAATCCTGAGAACTGAAGACGAGTCAGCTGTGATGACGTGACGCCTTCACGTGGAGAAGAAACGGAGGATAATAAACGTTGTTGTTGTTGTTGTTGTTGTTGTTTTTCGCAGTTAAAGGGACTGAGTGCGGCAGCTCGGCTTTGGCTCGCCACACAGTCACAACGTCACCAAAAAAAAAAAAGAAAGGACTCCTTTTTCACTCTTTTTTCAGATGAAGTCGCATAAAAGAGACAGAATACCACAGAAACGTCTGAAGTTTAAAATGTAAAATATTTAAAATGGTGGAACAACATCGTGCTGAAGGTGTGACTTCCAGAAAAAACAAATAAAAAATAAAAATAAAATAAAATAACGCATATACTCCTTCTTCTTCTTCTTTCACTTTCTTCTTCTTCTTCTTTCACTTTCTTCTTCTTCTTCTTTCACTTTCTTCTTCTTCTTCTTCTTGTACTTTCTTCTTCTTTCACTTTCTTCTTCTTCTTCTTCTTCTTCTTGTACTTTCTTCTTCTTTCTTCCTTATCCTTCTTTCTTCTTCTTCTTGTACTTTCTTCTTCTTCTTCTTCTTTCACTTTCTTCTTCTTCTTCTTCTTCTTGTACTTTCTTCTTCTTTCTTCCTTATCCTTCTTTCTTCTTCTTCTTCTTCTTGTCCTTTCTTCTTCTTTCTTCCTTATCTTTCTTTCTTCTTCTTCTTCTTCTTCTTGCACTTTCTTCTTCTTTCTTCCTTATCCTTCTTTCTTCTTCTTCTTCTTCTTTCACTTTCTTCTTCTTCTTCTTCTTGTACTTTCTTCTTCTTTCTTCCTTATCCTTCTTTCTTCTTCTTCTTCTTCTTGTACTTTCTTCTTCTTTCTTCCTTATCTTTCTTTCTTCTTCTTCTTCTTGCACTTTCTTCTTCTTTCTTCCTTATCCTTCTTTCTTCTTCTTCTTCTTCTTGTACTTTCTTCTTCTTTCTTCCTTATCTTTCTTTCTTCTTCTTCTTCTTCTTGTACTTTCTTCTTTCTTCCTTATCTTTCTTTCTTCTTCTTCTTCTTCTTCTTCTTCTTCTTTCATCCCAAGTTCATTCATCCCAAAGTGCTTAACATACAGACTTCATTAAAACAATCAAAGGTCTCTTTACATAAAAAAAAGAGCCGATTTTTAAAAAATTTTAAATGTGCAGTTTAAAGTACACTGATGATGTCACAAACGGTTTCACCACCGACCAATCAGCAGCTCTGATTTAAACTCACACAGACACACGGTACAGGTGCACACTGTAGAGCCTCCGTTCCTCATCTCTTCTTTTCATCACTTTCTCCTCCTTTTTTTAGTTCTTTTTCTTTTGTCTTCTCTCTCTCTCTTTCCCTCTTTTACATTCTGTGATAATATCTTTCTTTCTTTCTACCTCTTCTTCTCTCTTTCTGCGTTTCTAACATGATTTGTCTCATTTATCCTTCCTGTCTTTTTCTTTTATTTCTATCTTTTCTGTTTTTTTTCCTCTGTATTGCATACTTGCCTTTTAGTTCTTTCTTTTCTCAATGTTCTTTCATTTTTTTTTCTCTTTCTCTTTTCCTAAATCCTAAATTTAGTTCTGTCTTTATGTTTGTATTTTTTTAATGTCTATCTTCTCTTTTATTTTTCCCCTCTTTCTTTAATTTCTTTCTCTTTCCTTCCTGTATGTGTCCTGGTTTGTTGATGTTGATGTTAAAGGCTGAATTCAGGCTAAAACACTGTAACGGAATCAGCTTTTCATGCTGCTGCACACGATTAACGCACAAGCTTTTTTTTTTTTTAAATAAAGAAGTAAAACCTGGCTGTTTGCGCTGCGGAGATCAGTATTTATATTTACTTTTAATTCCCGACAGGAGCGGAGTGTTTAAACTCAACAGTCTCAGTAGGATTAATGAATTATAAACACTTCTATCCTGCATGTGCAGTAATTCTGAAGGATTTCATGTCAGTTTTTTTGCAGAAAGGGCAATCACCGAGCTGCTACGCTGATAACACCTCAGGAATTCCCGGCATGCACAAACACACACACACACACACACACACACACACACACACACACACACACACACTCCCCCCCTTTACTTCCCTTCTTCCTCCATCCCCCATCTCTCTCCCCTGACAGGAATCCATTTCTAAATGACTCCCAGCTGGAATGTGAGCTACGTTTTCTGCCAGTGTAACACTAGAACACCGTTAAAACTGAAAAAGAGATTCTAGCGTCCTCAGAATGTACGGTGTTACAAACCTACAAATGAAATATTGTACTTTACACAAGGTTGCTGCTGAATTCTGGACTCTGATTGGTCAGAAGGTGTTGTTTAATTCTCTATAACAGCAGCACTGACAGCAGCGCAGGTTTATATCAATGAGCTCGTACGATATAAACATTATCGTTTCCATAGTAACAGCTCATTCACAGGGACTCATACAGCAGGATGTTGAGAGGTTTATTTAACGTTTATGGAAGGAGTCTCCAGTGTCAGCGCTTTGTAACAGTCAGAGGATGAGATGTAACGTTTGTGCTGCGTTCGTGGTACCTTATAAGTGATCGTTTTGCAAGCTGTAATTACGTCATTTCCCACCTCGGGACTTTCGAAGTCTGGAGTAGAAAAACAACATGGACGCCTGAATGAAAGCGTGTGTTTTGTGTGTCAGAGAACATAAAGCTCATAAACCGCACTTTTACAGATCCAGGCCTGAGTAGCTACTGGTTCTGTTCTGTATTGATGAGCTGAAATTGCAAGATGAAGAGTGTTTTCTGTAGCTTTTACCAGTTTTGCGTGCGGAATTACAAGATGCAACTTCACCTTGAGCGCAACATTAGTTTTCTGACATCTTCAGGACAGAGAAAAAAAAGACAGAATAAAGAAAAGATGGTGAGAGAACGACAGTTTATAGCTGCTATATTATAAGTGAGAACCGGAACTGACTCATTTCACCAGCGTTCTGCAACATTACGTGTAACTCTAAATGGATAAAAAGGATGATATGTTGTTCTTTAAAAAAAAAAAGTTGTCAAAAAAAGAAGTCAAATTGCTGTGGTATAAGAGGAATAAGACACTTAGGGACGTGCTCCACTTCATCACACCTCGTTACTGTTTTTTCCTAAAACAGCACGACCCCAAGTGTTTTATTCCTTACATATTATAGATTATAAGGTCATAACGTTGCTATTAACCTCATCGTAAAAAATCGTTGTTTATTATCGAACACTAATGTAGATGTCAAGTTCATGTCAAGTCAACATGATATACAACTATAAATGGATAAAAGTTACGACACATTGTCATAACACACACACACACACACACACACACACACACAGTGTTTATTACTTACTTTAACATTAACATAATGATAATTAATACTAGTAATAACTCTATGTACACCACTGATGTGTGTAAATTAAATCCAAAAATCTTCTGTTTGGTGATGAATCTGCACCGGATGAATGATTAGAGTCCAATAAATCATACATTACGAAAACTTTACAGTGAAACTGCAATCCCTGTGAATCCTGAATCCCAGTTTTCGGGATTAGAAAGACCATTAAAACACTCGCATTTCCCGGAGAGAAAATTAAACCTAGAGGTTTATATCTTCAGGATCATATAACACTGTATCGAGGCTAATATAATGTTTTCACTCTTGGGGTACTTGTGATCTTGCAGCATTGCTTTGTATAGAGCTATAAAAAGTTGGTGGAACCCCCTACACACACACACACACTAACACACACACACACACACTAACACACACACAATGCCAGGACACACAACACATAATCAGCACTGATTTATGAGTCCAGTGCTTTGGACTCAGGGGGCGTGAGGTTACGTTGCCTAACAACGCATGTTGATATCCAAACAGTAGAATAGAGTCGAGTTTCTTTTACACACTCGCCAAAACAATGTCACTTTGTGTCTCTTCCATTTTAATCACAGCAGCTCTGTGATGTCTGAGCTCATTCATATCCAAATATACATTTTTTTTAATGTATATGAAGTGATTATAACTATATTAGCAGTGTAGGAGAGTAAAGAATTCAGCGTTCGATGACTCTACAAATTATTAGCCCGGTTTTACACGTGTCTTAAAAGTTGCTTACAGTTTTAGAGGTTTTATGAAATTAGGAGAACTGCTAGAAGGCGTCTAAAAATCGAATTGTTAACGGAGGTGATATTACAATTTAGAAGTTTGTCAAAAAAAAAAAAAAGTCAAAATGATCTTTACATCTTTAAATCTTAAAGTTTGGTCATTAAATAAAAAATGAAAACATCCAAAATGTTTTTTTATTCTTTCCCAAAAAGGAAAAATGTTAAATCTAGATGTCTGTTGTCTGAAGTTTGTTTCTATAGTTTTGGACTGGAGCTACAATGCTAATAAAGCTAACAATTAATGGTAGCTTATAGTCTCCGGTTTAGCATGGTGCACTAAATCTTAGCTCACAGAGCTAAAAACAGTCAGAGCGCCATCTTGAATCTAAATCACTTTAAAATTTGCAGATGGAATTGTAGGTTCAGCTGATAAAATTGTTATAACATAATATCAAGAAGGATGTTCTGTCACACTGCATTTTTATTATTTTTTTTATTAAACCTACAAGTTTAATTACACTCACAGTAATAATGTTTATTGGAGTCAAATTACAGATTAAATTACAGATCCAACACTGTAATTCAGCGTGAAAGCAATGATGTGAATCTCCCTGGACAACTTCTACGTATATATCACGCGTTCTGCCAACGTACGCAACCTCGGAGTAGTTCACGAGCATCAGCTGTACTCACATCGCTTATCTGACTCAATCGTGCAGGTTTCTGATCCAGACTTGTCTTCTATCTCCTCAAGTTCTCCCACATCACTGCATTCCTGTGTTCTTGTCACTGGTGCATCGGATTTAACACACTGACACTCGGACACAAAGCCAAAACAGACCTCAACCTACCTGAAGGCACTTTTCAAACCCTGCGTTCACCAAAGGACCACATTCCCTTTGAGCCTCAGCATGGAAAGAACTTCCCCTTTAAACAATCACTGAAGATCTACTTCTTCACTAAACACTTAAATGAGTGCTAAATGGAAGGCAATTTTTAAAAAAAATCCCTTGACTATCTTGCTGTGTTTTTTCTCCCATAACGGTGTTTTAGCCTGATAATACTCTTATACTCTGAGCTAATACTACGAGCATGAGGAGATGCTTTTGACGGAAACACTTCTGCAAGTCGATATGGATGAGATTGTTTGCTAAATACTGAAAAAATAAATATAAATTCAAAATGTTAGGTGTTAAGTCATGTGTTAGCACTATGATGTCTTTGTTACTTCGACACAGGTGTTAATTAAGCAATATAGCTTGCTGTGTACATTTACTGCCTAGAAAATTAACATAACATTAGTTTTAGGGCAAATATGATCCCTTTTAATTAACAAACTATCATGAAAATAATGGTTTAACCTTCCGTCTTATTTTGGTATTCACTGGCAATTTTCATAAAATACACCGGTTCACTTTGTGGTATGGTGAATGATTAAAAAAAAAAGAAAAAAAATGAAAAAAAGAAATACTTGTTTGTTTGTTTGTACCTTTAGCTGAATAAAGACGTAAAAAGATTGTTTATTTAGATAAATATTTATTGTGCACTTATTGCTTTGTAATTAAAGTTTTGTTACTATTAAATACTGGGCACTAGGACCCAGTCGCATAGCATAGCAATGGCAGGCGGCAACCCCCTCGCCACGCCCCTTGTGTGTGACGTCAGCGGGCAGGCTTGGCTCCAGTGTCCGCTTTGGGACGCACTCAGCGCGGGGAAAATGCTGCTCTCCGTACCGCCAAGGACAGCCATCAACCCGTACAGCGGCTCCTACAACAGCAGGAACACCAAAAAGGTAACGCGGACCGCGGAGTTTTATCGGTTTAAGCTCCGACTCTGGTGAAAGAAAGCTGAGTTTTTTGTGTTTTTTTAGTGCATGACAGTGAGCTGCAGTGTCCTTGAGGAGTTGGTTGAGCTTTTTTTTCTCCCCCTGCTGCAGAAATGGCCTCTGGAGTTTGTGCTCTGGGCTTCTGTGTCCGAGAAAGTGCTCAGGTCCTCAGATTGCAGTGAATTGATCAGGTCCTCATTGTTTCCAATCCGAGTGTGTGTGTGTGTGTGTGTGTGTGTGTGTGAGAGAGACTCAGTGGAGGGAGCAAACTTTTGGAGGAAAGCAGTGTGGGTGTGTGTATATAATTTATTTATACGTGTATATATATATATATATATATATATATATATGTGTGTGTGTGTGTGTGTGTGTGAGCTGTGTATACATGTATACGTGTGTGTGTGTGTGCGCGCACATCAGCTCCATTAGAAGTTAAGTAGCAAACTGAGATGTTATTTATTTATTGTTACAATAAGACTCGCTTTTATGAAAGATATGAAAATAAACCACGGGACGTCCTACAACTGATCTGAGATCATCGAGAGTAAATATCTCGCTATCTACATTTTATTATATTATTTTAAAGTTGGCTCAACTTTTCTGTCCGGTCAGACTCGAATGCATGCCCCACCCCATGAAAGAGCCCAGTGTGACGGAGGGTTTCGCTCTGGAAAACAGGCTCGGCTTGTGTGTAATGTCTGAAGGATGTTTATGAGATGTTTAGAGGATGTCTTTGATTTGTCTATCTGGCGGTAATTACTATCCACTGCTGCTCTACATAATCAGGAATGTTTTTTTGTTTTTTTTGCACTTTAAAGCCAGATGCACCTTTTATTTATTAATTTTTTTTTTGGGTTTGTGACCGACGTGTTGATATTAAACTGAAATTATTTAATCTGTACCCACTCCTGGTACGGCTGCATTTGTGAGGAAATCTAATTCGCTTTCTGTTTGGGACTGATGGCACTAATGGAAAGCAGAAGAACTTAATTTTTTTTTTTTTTTTTAATACACAGAATCTGTATTAATACACAGCATGTCAAAGAACAGGTTGTTCTCTTTGCATGTGTGTACCTCAGGATGTTCACGTGCTGCTGATTTGTTTTCTCAGAAAACGAGTGTTGTGTAAGAGCATAGCGTCGGCGGTGTTTGTCTTTGCGTCTCAAACGTGGCTGTCATTAAAACGCGGCTGAGGAAACGGGGAGTTGGCTCAGGGTGCAGTCGGTGCGACACCAGCCGTTCAGACGTCACACATAAATAGTTGAGGAGCTGTGATTGTATTTTGAGTCGCAGTGACGTGAAGGGCCTTTGACTGTGTTTGTGTTAGAAAAGGAAATAGCTGCAGCCTTGTTAAGACTTTAAGACAGGAACGTGACACTGCAGTCCTGCAGAGTTTAGCTTTTAGTGCTTCTTTCTGTAATAACAATAGTGTTATTTATAAAGTACAAGCCGTACAGTTAAAATACAGCCTCAAGGTTCTTAACAAAACAGGAAGCGCCATTCACAATAAACAAAAAAGTTATATAATAGGCATGACATGCCATAACATTACAATATGTAGCGTGTGTTCAGCAAGTTGAATATTTTACTGTGCTTTATTATTATGATTAGTGTTTACATTATAAATAGCAGTGTGTGTGTGTGTGTGTGTGGATGTATTAAATCCTGAAATCCTCTGCGTGGTGAGTAATGAGCAACAGATGGAAGTTTAGTGTCCAATAAATCACATTTGTTAATATACTACAATTACAATTCAGTATACAGCAACTACAACGTAAATAATACAGCACAGTGCACAAGTCTTCATCATTCTCGAATATACATTTATATATATACTTGTCATTAACGACATTTCTTTGATATGCGATATGCGATATGTAGAACAGTTTATTGGTTTGTAACAAACTGCCAGCAAAACAGTAGTATTGCGTTAAAAGCCTGTGAAAAAGGCCGTGAGTTGTTTTATTTTAACGTCTATTTAACGTTAAACGTCTTTACCGATTTATTCCTCGGCTATCTCGTTTTTTTTTTTTTATCTGAATTCTAACAGCTATCACTATCAAACAAATACAAGCTGGTTGAATATTTATAGCTTGTTTGTCATTGTTTAGGTAGAAAGTTTTCAGCAGTTAATTCAGAGACATTCTTCACTAGTACTAACACTCCACAATTGATAAATGCAAATCAGACGATACACCAGTCTCGTTTTTTAAAATTTTTTCATTAATTTGAAACCCGATACCGGCCCAATACTTATTTCTTTCACTTTAATAATTGCAAAAGCTTTTTAATTAGTGTTTAAAAGGAAAAAAAATAGTCAGTCACCATCCCATATGTTTCACAGTTGGATAAAAATGTATACAATCCGAGCCTATAGCAGTCCAACATTTTAGACTGCTACTCGGCATTGTATCAGTCAGTTCCTGCTTTTTATTTATTTCCCGTTTAACAAAGGCGCCTTATAATAAACAATGCGAGTCCTGGACCGTTTAGCATTTCAGCTCAAAACAACACACCTGATTCAACTCATCGGCTAATTCGCAATTACCATTAGCTATGAGTTGAAACGAAGTCGGCACCTTTAAATCTGGATAATTGATTACAGCATGTTAAAAACAGGAATAGCTTTGATTAAAAAAAAAATCAAAAACAGATGATATTGTAAACAGGCCATACGAGCTGCAGTCTCAAGGCCTTTATTTAATCTGTACGTGGATGGATTTGTGAATGCTGCCGAGAACTAGCATAAGAAACAGAGTTAGGCTGCTTGCTATGCTGATTAGCTGGTGTGTTGAATTTGGTTTGTTATACTCTCACGCTCCTGCCTGACAGCCGTAAACATGCTAGCAGTGTTTCCAGCGTTGAAGTGTAACAGAATACAAGTAACAGAGTACAGAAATACGAAATCACACCAAACTTAACTGCTTTGATTGCAGAAATTCTGTTACTTAATTATGTTTTTTTGTAAAATAAAGGAACGTTTTTGCAATTAACGTCAACAACTTGTAAATAGTTAACCGTATAAATATGCTTTAATGTTCTGTTGTGCTCCGTTGGGTTTAACATTACGTTAATGTTACACAACACCAGGCGAACGGATTTCGCACTTTTGCGATTAATTGTTAAAAAGTTTGGTATTGAGTATGTATTATCGCTTCATGTATGGATTGAAAAGCAAACTTTTCTTAGTTCACAGTTTCATACAGTGTAATATAATAAGCTTATAGTGTGCTGATGTTTTGAACATTTTCATACAATGGCAGACAAACGACTAGCCAACGGATTTTGTGTCTGTGTGTTTGACGAGTAGCTTCAACAACCAGAAAAAGTAAATAAAACCTACGTTCTGTTGACTTTCACAAAATAAACATTCTCATTTGGTGTGTAGGTTTAAACTTTGACAGTGATGTGTAGCATGAGCTAATCGTTCCGAATCCCCCCACCGCAGGCTAACGTACGATCTGAGTGACCTTAGAACGAATTTTACATGGTGAAAATATCTTTTCAGAATCAGGAGAATGCAGATATGCGGAAACGTAAAGCCGTCATGTCCCTCCTGCTTGCTACACGCAGTCACCTCATGGTTAAACATATCGAGAGAAAACAGAGACGCTAGTCAAGATGCAAGGACAAAAAACACCAGCGATCATCGTCAAAACATTGGCTAACAACTCGTCGACATTTTGCCGAGGTTGCAGACATGATGCACTACATTAGAAACTTTGTTAGGACAGGACAGTGATCATAACCTCATTCACTACTCTTAGTCTGTATTAATGCACTTAACTAGCTAGCTGTCTCGCTATATGTTGTTATATTACGTTAGCTACCACGTTTAGCGTAGCCGGTTATGTTTCAGGGGAAAAAACACCAGTTGGGGCAGCACACTGAAGCTTTTACTCGCTTGGTATCTGATTTGCACAGCGTGATATAAACAGCTTGAGTAATTTGGTCTCTGACATTTCCAGTTAATTCACATTTATTATTAACACAAATGATGTCAGGTGTTAAATGAAACTAAACAAATGAAATATGACTCGAGGTGTTTATCCGTGACATTGAACAGACCGTGTCTTCACGACTTGACCAAAACGTTTAAACGGAAGTGAAAATTGATCTGGTTAATGTATAGAAATTCAGGGTTAACTTTAGATAACGCAACACTACACATAGGACTGTGATGATAATGTTATTGAGTGTTCAGTATTTTTTATCAATTTCCAGGTTACTGATAAAACCATTAAAATCTGGACTTGTTCAGTTTTTCTGATTAATGCATAGTATTATTCAGGAAAGTCTGGAACCCTGGTGTGTTTGCGGTGAACCCTGGTGTGTTCTCCTGCTCGGTGCGGTTCTTCAGGCAGGGGAGAGCACAGCAGTTACACTCGGGTCTGAGAACGTCCGAGCGAGCTGGTGTTGGTCCATGATTGAGAAAGTGATTCGACTCTGAATCGACCCGATTGCAGGAAGTGAACCAAACGACTAGCGTGTTTAATGTTAGGTTTCATTTATACGCGTATACTCTTAAAAACATATTTATACATATGTGAGATATATATATATATATATATACACACACACACACACACACACACACACTATGAAAGCATCACGTTGTAATGTGTAAAGCTATTTTGTGTATGACGAGTTTATAATGTATACTTTTATATTTTGCCTCAGCCGTGGAGTAAAAACAAGAAACCTCATCATGAGTCAAAGGTTCACTGTTTAGTAAAGCTGAGAATATAAATGAGTCATTTCGTGCCAGCTTTGAGGTCTTTATTCAGCTCAGTGCTGCGTTTCTGAATGCTGAACATGACCAGATGAAAATAGCATGAGTTTATAATTATGAAAAATGAATATCACAAACTAAACCGATAGATGAAGCTATAAATGAAATTACAGGAAGGGAGTTCACGACAGGATCCGAAACAAACTAAACAAACTCGGAAAACAAGAAACAGGGAACCAAGGAACAGGAAAACCACATGCCAGGGCTAAATATACTGTATATACTCACACACACTGGTGTGTGAACAGCGCAAGAGTGTCTTAAGGTCCTGAACTCACCTGAAGCAGGTAATCAGAACTCGTCCCTCGACTGATTGCTTGGTTCTTGGTGTGTCAGGAACACGGACAGGTCCAAAAACCTGGAAATATTTTAATCTTAGTGATGAAAAACCTTATGAGGTGATGCTAAATTATAACAAACACATGGAGACACGCATATTCCGTGGCTGAATGGTGTTCTAACAGCCACTGAGGGCACTAGGTAAGGATTTTAACGTCATTATGTCACACCCTATATAGGTAACGTGAACAGGAAGCCATTTGGGTTCCTTGCAGATGTGGATCAGGGCTAAGAAATACAAAATGGAGCTAAATGTTACTGTGGGTAAATAAATAAAACGTAAATAAATTTAAAACCTAAAACACTAAATTAGATTATCAGATTGTGACATTTCCTCTTAAGCCTAAAGAAAACTGCGCTGCTGTCTGCTTTAGCCAGTGGAAAACTTTTAGTGACTTGAATCAGTTGAATCCATTCGGTTAATTGATTCTTTGAGACTCATTCAGTTTCATGGTTTGCCAAAATGTGCAGCATGATCGTGGCACCATCTAACAACCAGCTTCAGGTGTGTAATAATAGCTCATAATTGTTGCTATTTAATATTAGTTTATATTATTATTGTGTGTCTGTGTTTCAAAATTATTTTTCACATTGAAAATGCTGGAAGTCAGTGGGCTTGAACAGGAATTATTAAACTCATTGACTCACTGATTCACTGAACAGGAGAGGAGTCAATCTCGGTCATGACAGAATGATTCACTGATTCAGAAACTGACTCACTGAATGTCAGAGGAGTGAATCTCGGTCATGACAGAATGATTCACTGATTCAGAAACTGACTCACTGAATGTCAGAGGAGTGAATCTCGGTCATGACAGAATGATTCACTGATTCAAACACTGACTCAGTGAATGTAAGATGAGTGAATCTCAGTAATGACAGAATGATTCACTGATTCACCTCACAACTACTGAAAAAAAATAATGACTCCTTGCAGGTCAGTAACTGATACTCATTTGTTCACCTTAGCAATGTGTTCGAACGAAACATCGACTAGTCAGAACGATTCTCTGGCAACTGTGTTTGTTTTCGAATCAATGCTCTGCACTATATTTAGCTCCGCCCACATGTCCTGGTTTGGCTTGCATGGTATCTGAGTAAAATTCCCAAATTTCTCATGGGTACGTGAAGTACGTTTTGCATTCGTAGTGGAAATAACGACAAAATGTCAGATCGTTGCGGCGTTTTTGTCCACTGCCGGATTCTTTCCTCCGCCAAATTTGCATGTGACGTCATTTATGCGTATTTTTTTCTTAAATCACCCACAGTGCGCTCACGATCTTCACACGTAATTGATCAGATTTGCAAGAAAAATAGCCTCTCTATATGAGATCTTAATAAACCCATGTTTATTTGTAAAGTGGTTTTGAAAAAGGGAAATTCTGCTACATGATCATTCCGAATTGTATTTTTATTCACATTAAATGTATTCAAATATTTGTAGTGAATAAATGTTTATGATCTGACTTAAATCCGCTAGTCCAAAGGCGATTGTTTTTAACGTTAAAAGCACCTAAAAAAAAATGGACTCAGATTTAAAAAAAAAGTTCATCTGGAGGTCAACTTCACATGTGCAGAACTGCATACGTATCTCTCTCTCCATCTTTCTTCTCCGTCTGTGTTTCGCGGCGTTCCGCTCGCTCCTGTACCTGGGCCATGAGGGTAAACAAAGCAGAGAACACAAAGTAAATGAGGGCTGAAGGATGAAAAAAAGGGGCCTTTTGTGAGCAGGCGGCAATTATAGAACCAGATGGCACGCGGTTTTGAGTTACCAGATCGACTTCATACTTCAAAACCTACTACATTTCCCAGAAATCCCGGCTATAAATCTCTTTGAGCTGTTGGCTTGGATAAAATTGAAAAAATTAGTGTTTTAAAATGTGTGAGAAGGGAATCAGACACTGTAATCGTTATGATGTAGCGATACAGCCACTAAAAAATATTTTAAGAAATTTTCCAGGTGTGTAAAATCTTCTGCAGAATATTTACAGTGCTGTAAATCAGAGAAAGCGCCGTTTCTGCATTGTTTCTGATAAACTTCTGAACATCTGGCTACTGACTACTTACTTACGCTCGGTGGAATGATGACATGAGCGTAGCTCAGCTCGTAGGAATCTGGCAGCAGGTCTCAGCTTCAGAGTTTCACACAAATGTTTGTATAAAAAAAGGATCTGATTAAGACGACTGTGTTTGTGTAATTTTTCTGTGATTGAATGTCACTTTAAATTAAAAGAGAAATTTGTGACTTTACAGAAGAACAATGTGTTATTTTTTTATGGTCTTATTCAGTGTTTTTACATTTATCATTTTTAACATAAGAAAATTCTTTACCTATTTACTGAATTATTTATCTCTCTCTCTCTTATCCATCAGATTTCTTTCTTTCTTTTCAAAGTGTATACAGTATGTATAAAAACATCAGTTTATTCCTTTTTTTTCATTTAGTGTTTTACTTTATTTGAAGTCAGACATAATTGTGTTTAAAAGATGTCACACAGAACTGGTCTTCCTTTGTACTGCTAAAATATTCTTATAAAAGATAAAGTATAAGATTATTATTAACGTTATAATAAAATTGGCCTTTGGGCGTTCACCTGCACTTTCATATGGAGGAAGTCCATGCTCTTAATATCTGTAAACAATAGATCAGTCAAAATAAAATGTTATTATTTATTTAATTGATAGAGTTTTGTAGAACTTCTTATAACGAATAAACACCAAATACACACAATTACCACAATACCAGATTTATTCCTATAGCTGTGATTTTGGTAAAATAGGAACATTGTTAAACAACCAAACCAATACTTCTACTAGTAATAATAGTAATAATGATAATAACAATAATATATATCGTAAATAAGTACTTATGATGTAATAATGACAAACAAAACATTAATATTAATAATAAAAAACTATTTTCGTGCTCTACTGCCTGTTCATGTCATTGTTTTTGATACAGTAAACGAGAGTGTGTTTGGCTTCTCAGACTAATACTATTGGAATTAGTAGCAAAGGGCTGTGTGTGTGTGTGTGTGTGTGTGTGTGTGTCTGCGCGCACGTGTGTGTGTGTGTGTGTGTGTGAGAGTTCTCTGAAGGCCTTTCTCACAGGAGAACACTCGCCATAGCTGCAGTCCCCTGGGAGAATGTTGTAAGGTCAAATCAGTACAAACATATAGCACTGTGTGTGTGTGTGTGTGTGTGTGTGTGTGTGTGTGTGTGAGTGAGAGAGAGAGAGAGAGAGAGAGAGAGAAAGTGAGATCACATACATAGTCCAGTCCAACACTGTGAGTGCACAATCATGAGCTGTTTATTTTCTGATTTATCAAACACGAATCCAGCAGCCGTGAATCTGCCTTACTGAAGAATCTATTATTTATTCAACACAGAGTCAGATTCAGTGTTTATCTGCGTGAGGATTCGGTGTTTGTCTGCGCGAGGATTCGGTGTTTGTCTGCGCGAGGATTCGGTGTTTGTCTGCGCGAGGATTCGGTGTTTGTCTGCGCGAGGATTCGGTGTTTGTCTGCGCGGGGATTCGGTGTTTGTCTGCGCGAGGATTCGGTGTTTATCTGCGCGAGGATTCGGTGTTTGTCTGCGCGAGGATTCGGTGTTTATCTGCGTGAGGATTCAGTGTTTGTCTGCATGAGGATTTGGATTCAGTGTTTATCTGCGTGAGGATTCAGTGTTTATCTGCGTGAGGATTCAGTGTTTATCTGCGCGAGGATTCGGATTCAGTGTTTATCTGCGTGAGGATTCAGTGTTTATCTGCGTGAGGATTCAGTGTTTATCTGCGTGAGGATTCAGTGTTTGTCTGCGCGAGGATTCGGTGTTTATCTGCGCGAGGATTCGGTGTTTGTCTGCGTGAGGATTCGGTGTTTGTCTGCGTGAGGATTCGGTGTTTGTCTGCGTGAGGATTTGGATTCAGTGTTTATCTGCGCGAGGATTCAGTGTTTATCTGCGCGAGGATTCGGTGTTTGTCTGCGTGAGGATTCGGTGTTTGTCTGCGTGAGGATTCGGTGTTTGTCTGCGTGAGGATT
>CM074993.1:19739677-19750400 GCA_037576825.1 Pangasius krempfi | reverse complement strand
AGTGAGAGCTGGAGACGGTGACGTGGGTGACGTGAGGGACAGATTGAGTCTGAGTGAGAGCTGGAGACGGTGACGTGAAGACGTGAGGGACAGATTGAGTCTGAGTGAGAGCTGGAGACGGTGACGTGGATGACGTGAGGGACAGATTGAGTCTGAGTGAGAGCTGGAGACGGTGACGTGGGTGACGTGAGGGACGGATTGAGTCTGAGTGAGAGATGGAGACGGTGATGTGAAGACGTGACGAGTCAGGACAGGATCCTGATGTGGCAGGAATGATCAGGAATGTGGTGAGTGAATGCGGTGTTATCGTATCAGACAGGATGTTGTGTCGTTCTTTATGCTCCAATCACAGAGTGACGTTCTGCCTGTTTCCCCTCAGGTCATGTGGGTTCTTTAATAAGAGAACAGGAACACTGCCATTACTCCTTTACTGTACTGTACAGAGACGAGTGTTGTTATTCTTTCTTTCTTTCTTTCTTTCATTTTTTTGTTTCATTCTTCATTTTTTTTTAAATGTCAATTCCTGTTTCTAAGTTTTTCTTGCATTTTTCTGTCTTTCACTAACTCTTTTCTTTCTGTTCTTTCTTTCTCTGATTTGGAACTTTGTATTGTTGTGACTTTGGCCGGATAAAATCTTCTACCAAAAGCTGAAATGAATAAATGGAGATCATATTATTCGTTATATTTATTCAAGATTTGACTTTGGATGGTGGACGAAGTTCTCAAAGCCAGAAGTTTGACAAGGAATGCGATCTGCTACGGTTGTTATTAACGTTATATCATGCATTGGGAAACTCCCGCCAGTGATGATGTAATGGGTTGGAAAAGAAAAACGAGGTTAAAGTGGCTTTTTTAGTTCCAGTGCCAGTGTTTCTGTGAGTGTAACGGGAGGAGAGCGTAATGGATGTGTTCGATTTTCTAATGTTCCTTAATTAGTGAGGAATTTATTTGCGTATGGAGGTGTTTTTACATTATGATGAACTGCTAAAGGTTCTGAGTGATTCCTCTAAACAAATCCACTTTAAACAATTCCATTCTAGTTTTTGCTTTATCTTTTTGGTTGTGCGAGTGAATAAACATGAGGAAATATTTGATTCTGACAATAAAAGATGATAAAAGTTCAGTCAATGGGAATTAAATCCTCCTCCTGAACACAAGGTGCTTAGAATCAATCTGAACAAAAGCAAGTCAAAGAGAGATTTCCTTTAAGAACCTCCGGAAAATTTCTGGAATGTAATTGAGGTCAGGGATCAGAAAGGGATATCCCACAGAGAGAGAGAGAGAGAGAGAGAGAGGAAAAGAGAGAGATATACACACTATATTTCTGTAAGCAGCGATTATAAGGGGTCCAGGCACTATGCGGACGGTGGAGGTGCTCGAAAATGAAAGTATTTTTTGTTCCATGATGAAACTGTGATTTGTGTGAAGAATGTTTTCATGGAAGAGTATCTTTAAATAATGTTTCTCTGATAGTTCGGTTTTCCTCCGAATGTCTGAGTAATGAAGCCATTTATATCAGTACCTGTTCTCCGGGGGGTCCTCATGCACCTGGAACACACTCAAGCTTCACTAACCTGGTGTGCTGTGACCTTTGACCCATGAACAAATCTCCTTCTTGTACTCCAGAGGTCTTATTTCTCTAATTGGATGTTTTGTTCTTCACTGGATCTATTGAACAGGAAACAGGATCCTGTAGTCATAGCAACAGAAAGGAAGTGGGTTGCTTAGCGACAGAGAAGAAGTTTTGATACACTTAATGTGTTGTAGAAATCAATAAACAAGTGCTGTAGAGTTTATGCTCTTGTTGTTTGATTTATTAAAGCGTGAGAACATCTCTGTCGTGATTAGAACCGCTTTGCTCTCGAGCAGCGATCGCGGCGTTTCTGTGCGATGAAGTTTCTCCGCTCTGTACCTCAAGGTTGTGTAGCGTTATTATTAGAAAGCAAAGACAATGGACTGAACCACTGAAGAGAGGAAACGGGGGGAGTCGAGGCTAAAATCTCTGGGTTGTGTTAATGGTAAAACAACTGAAAGTTTGGGGTAAAGATGTTTAAGTGATGTTTAAGTCAACCATAAAGCGAAGATCTTAAATAACGAGTGCTAATTTAGCGCGGGATAAGTCGTGCACGTATAGTTTTTCCATGTTTCAGGTGATTTGCAAAAGAATTAATTCATTACTAAAGGACTATTAAAAGCAGGAATGAAAGCATTGATGATGTCATGTGCTTAGACTCACTCGCGTGAATCTCGACTGATCGACTTCAAATCGTAGAATTTTGAATGAGTTCCTGTTCCTTTTATACACAGATTACACTGTCAAGTTACTTATTTATTTCAGTTACACACAAATTTAAATGTACATTTTGAATAATATTTGAAATAAGACCCACCGTTCAGTAAGTGCAAAAGTAATGGCACTCTATAAAAAGCGGAGGAGGAGAAGGAGCTAGTGTGTGTCTGTGGTAGCCGATGTGCTGCAGTGGCTGAGCTGCATTACTGGAAGATTTATCGCACGCCGCGTTTAGGAGGCGCTCTTTCACCGTTTAGTCGCCATTGTGACGTTTTCAGCTCTCTGTGAGCGTTGCCTTTTATGGAGTTTTGTGAACTAAATGCTGTGATTGTACTTGATAATTTAAGGCTGATTGGTGTTCATCAACATACACACTCGAATCCGAATTAAATCGGTGAACTTTGCGTGAATTTATTTGTAAACTGGTTTGGCCATGAAATTACTTACACATATTTTTGGTAAAAGGTTGTTAAATGAGGCTCAGAGTTAGCAAATACAGACAGCATTAGCTTGCATGTTTGTGGAAGGACATATAGTAGGAGGTGATGGTTAAAATTTTCATCAACTTTATTTTTTGTGTGTTCCTGCAGCAGTCCTATGTATCCTCCGGTCCCCAGATGGCGCCCCCGAGTCCCAACACTAACAGCAGCAGTGCGAGCAGCGCAGGAGGCGGGGAACAACTGAGCAAAACCAATCTGTACATCCGCGGCCTTCACCCCGGAACCACCGACCAGGACCTGGTCAAACTCTGTCAACCGTGAGTCCACACACTGCGAAATAAATTCAGCTAAAATCTGAACGTTTCCGATACTGAGCGTGTTTTTACTTCAGGGAAAGTTTACTCAACAGCGATGCATCAGTGGCATCAGTGGAGACATTTGAGGATTTCATGTGTATTGTGTAAGACTGAAATCTGATTGGTCTGTGGCAGGTTGATATGCAAATCAGCACGCAACACTGACAATCAAATAGGGCTGTGCGATACGACAATATATCACGATACACTTTTCATAGATGTCGTGGATATCCAGATATCGACTGACTGCACCTTTAATCTTTATCTGACACAAGAGACACAAGCTTTTATTTTATCGTAACTTCAGTTATTAACACTTCGTTACTGAACATTTCCTCGAGTCATGAGATTTCTGACGGCTCTGTGGTCGACCGTTTACACTTCACACGGCTTTTAAACTGCAGTTCGAGCCTCGTGCAGAGCAGTTACATTAAAACGTTAAAAATAATACGTTAATTTCATGGCTGCATGTAGTTACATTTGTGTTTAGGTGTGTGTTTTGTGCAGTTGTGTGTATTGTGTAGTTGCATTATGATCCTGTAGGTGCCTATAAATATGACGATTCTACTGTAAGTCCATTCATCTTTAAACATTCTGTTTACGTCTCCTTTTGCTAAATATGTCGTCTTCAGTTTGCTAATCAGAACAGAGAGCGTAAATACTTTTTTAAAAAAATCTACAAAGCCTGTGAAAGCTCTTCCCTTTTCTGAGTTAATGTCTCTCGCCCTGTAGCTGTTCTCTGGTTCGATGAGCTGCCTTCAGCTAAATAATTTATATAAATGCGTGTGATTGGATAAACCGCAACAGAGGATCTGCTACAGAAGTCGCTCTGGTTCGTGTTTAGAAAAAATTGCTTTCATATTTTAATGAGTTGATCGGTTCTATAAGTACTTGTTTTTGGTTCTCAGAATTAATATTTGTACATCAAAGATGGAAGTGAAAAGATTTGACAATCAGGGCTGTGGTTTTTGATCGTACAAAAACAAAAAAAAATAGCTAATTCAGCATGAACGGAGAAAAGAAAATGGGAGAATGGACTCTCACTGTGTGTGTGTGTGTGTTTTTTAATAAGTGCAAGTTGCGTGTTTTATTCTGAATCATTTGCATAAAGCCACATATGGAAGGAAACATCTGTTTTTATGCAGATAAATCAGGACAAAAGGACAGAGAGAGACGAGGGGAGAGGAGGCGTGTACGAGAGACCGATAGCCAGGATTTTATCACTAAAACCCTCTCTGCGTTGGTCGAACACAAATATTAAAGAGTTAACGAGGCAAAATCGTGTCTCTAAACTCCTCCTGAACTCTACAGCATGATGTTTAAGCTCCTCTCAGATGTTAGCTGTGTGTGTGTTTAGGTCAACTTTCTCTCAGGTCTTGCTAAGTTCGCGGTTTTGCCATTAAAACGAAGGCTTGCTCTGTATTTTGTATATAAACATAAGCTCAGGTTGTGATGTCATTAAATAAATTAAGCTCGGTGTCTTTGGACCAATCACGTATGAGCCACATACCCTGCATGCTAATCTAGCTAGCTAACGTCAAGGTAACGGTGAAATATATTCTAACAGGTTTAAATAAATTGGTGACAAAATGAAGATGTAAATCGAGACTCTGCTATTGACATCACACTCGTATCTAATGTGAGCTAGTTTGCGAGACGTTAGCTGACCGGGTAGCTAAGTTAGCTAATGCTAGCGATATTAGGCTGTTAGTCATCGCAGGAGGACATGGGGCGTGTCCAAATTTGCATAATAATGCATATTTTATATGTAGATTCTTGTATTTGTAGTAAACATTAAGGTATAGAGGTGATATGAGGTCATTTTTGTAGTTTAGTGAGAAATAAAATCATTACGTAAAGGTAACCTTTTCTACGTAGTTTTTAACTGGTTTAAAATTTTAATTCTGATCAGATGTGCTCCAGCGTGTAAATAAATCAGAAAAAATCAAAAGCATTTGTTTAAAATGGAATAAAAATAAAAGTGCCGTTAGCGTCAGTGTGAACGTTTTGTCGTATGTAAGAGCCTTCGTCTTTAATTAAAGCGCAGGGCAGAAACGTGCCGAACGACTCGAGCTGCTTTTAATCTGCAGTGGAAATTGTGACAGCGTGTTTTTTTCCCCTAAACGACTCTCACGGCCGTGATTCTGCTTTTCCACAAACACACAGCAGACGCTTTAACATATGGAAAAACTCAGACGGCTGAGTCTCGGCAGCAGCTGCGGTGTTTAAATCTACGCAACGTCAGCTGGTAAAACCATCGCTCGACAAATTACACAAATAACATAACGTACACACAACCGAGCGTCGCCAAGTTCACACACCTCGCTAAAGAAGAGCTTCTGTACGTGTGTGTAGTGTTTAATGAACCCGAAATACACCAGTGTGTTAGTGTTAGCATGTGTGTTAGCATGTGTGTTAGTGTGTGTGCGTGTTTAATGAACCTAAAATACACCACTGTGTTAGTATGTGTTAGTGTGTGTGTTAGTGTGTATGTTTGTGTGTTAAATGAACCTGAAATACACCACTGTGTTAGTGTGTGTGCTTGTGTGCGAGTGTGTGTTAGTGTGTAGTTGTGTGAGTTAGTGTGTGGTAGGGTATGTTACTGTGTGTTTGTTTGTGTGTGTTTTTGTGTGTGATTGTGTGTGTGCTAATGTGTGTTAGTGTGGTTGTGTGTCTTAGTGTGGTAGTGTGTGTGGTTGTGTGTGTTAGTGTGTGTGCTAATGTGTGTTAGTGTGGTTGTGTGTGTTAGTGTGTGTGCTAATGTGTGTTAGTGTGCTAGTGTGTGTGGTTATGTGTGTTAGTGTGTGTGTGCTAATGTGTGCTAGTGTGTGTGGTTATGTGTGTTAGTGTGTGTGGTTATGTGTGTTAGTGTGTGTGCTAATGTGTGTTAGTGTGTGTGCTAATGTGTGTTAGTGTGGTTGTGTGTGTGTTTGTTAGTTGCAAATCTGAACAATAATCAAAATCTTCAGACATTCCGTTTGTTTACATTTTGATAGTCAATTAGAGCTGCACAATATATCAAAATTATCGAAATATCGCGAATGTAAATATATAAATATAATTTAAATAGATTTTACACACTTATAACATTATCATACTGAATATCGCATAATATCGCATTTTTCTCAGTATCGTGCAGCATGTCGTCAATTGATTATAATTTATTTTGATGATTTCTGATTTTAAGCAAATATAACGTTCAGTTATTAACACACTGTACTTTACGCTAAACCTCTGGGCGTGACGGCAGCTTCACCAGGGGGCGGAGCTTATTTCATTGCTACACCGTCGATCAGACACACACACGCTCGTCTGCAGGTAATAAGTTTAGTGCGAGGTTTAATGCTCGGCTATGAACAAGGAAAAAATTACCGGTCTTTAAATATCGTATCTTCCACCGCAGTGAAACGCTACAAAGGAAACTTTGCCTAAATATAAAACTCGTTTTATGCAAAAAGTAGTTTTTTTGGTTCACATTATTTAGCTTTGTTTTGTTTTCCTGAATGCGCTACTCTGGCAAACAACAAAAATTAAGAAACTTTATTCCTAGCAATTAATTAGTGATTATTTTTTATTTATTAAAGAATGACACGCCTTCAATTAGCATTCAGCCTCTAGTTCATGTTTTTAATAGAAAGTTATCGGGGGTTCATTATTGTTATTTATTTAAAGTTTGTTAAACAGTTTATTTTTGTGTTTGTTAAATTAAAAGGCTTTAAGCGGTACCACGATAGAGCTGGGGTTACTGCTGTAATGGGGTATTCTGTACAATAGATTATTAGCTACTACAGTAAGGTAAAGAATTGAATTCTTCCGTAGTTTAATTCCTTAAAAAACTCTGAAATCAGAACTGAGCGTTTCTTTTCTTCCTTTTTCTTACCTTGTTCGCTCGTGTCTTTGGTCACGTTGCGTTCTGTTCATCAGGGCTGAACACGACTCATCAGCACACACACACACAGAGATGCTAATGTTTTGCAAGACGATCAAATCCTGGTGGATAAAAACACGCATGTAAAAGAAATATATACGGTTTCGTTTGTAAATACGTCGCGTTTTTGGAAGAAAACACATTCAGGTTTCTGTTTCAAACAGTTTCTAAGTGAGTTTCAGAAAAACAAAATGAACATGTTTAGTGATCATGTTGTAAACAATCTGCTTATAAAGTAACGATCGTTATTTAACAATCACTTAAATGCGTATGATTTAAGACCAGGTTTAGAGGCTTGGAGGTTCTTTTAAGAATAAATCGATGATATTTGTAGTGAAATGTGATGTTATTGAAAACGGAATGTACCATTGTGGGAAAGACGGGGGAGTCAGAGGGAGAGTGTGATTATGTGGTAAATAAAAACTTGTGATTCTTTACTCGAGTCGATCATGTGGGTCAAAGTTGAGCAGCAGGTTTGTACACACACACACACACACACACACACACACACACACACACACACACACACACACAGACGGTTACAGCCCCGGAGTTGATTATTTTATATTATATTTTATATAATTGTTGTAAGGCATTACATCAGTGTTTAAAATCATTTGACTTGTTTGTACCTGCACACATTCTGCTGGAACTGTAACTTAAAGTAGAATTTTCTGCTTCAGTGAATAATCCACAGGTAGTGCCAACACACACACACACACACACACACACACACACACGCACGCACACGCACCGTGTCGAGACAGAGAGGAATGTCTGAACATGTTGCCAGATCTGTAGAGAAAAGGTCAGTGAGGAGGTGGGATTTCCTCCAGCGTTATTGCTCCAACAAACAGAATGCCAAAAATATTAAATTATCAGTGCTAATTATAGAAGCACATATTAACGTTAACCAATGAAAAAAAAGGCAGGTAGTACAGGTAAAGACAGGTAGTGTGTGTGTGTTATTTGAAGCAAAACCATTTCTTTTCACTTAAAAGTTCCACATTTCTGCGGTGCTCTAACACACTAAGCTGAATTTAAGAAGCGTGTTTTATAGGCGTGTCGGTTTTGCTCGCTCGTGCCTTTCTGTTATTAATTATGTTGTGTGTAAGCCAGAAAAAAACAGCCAGAAATGCACTTTGTAGTGGGAACTATAGAAATTAAATTTAGAACGAGCATCAGTTACAGAATTAAAGCCCGCTCTGTTTGAATCCCGGTTTTATGCGACCTGTTGTTGAGGCAGGACGACTGCAATATGTGGCATTAAACACAGGAATAAGTTAGCGGTTCTGTAAACACAATAAATGCACATTTTTATTAAGAACTACAAAACCGGAAAAAAGTGGTATTACAGTCAACTCTGCTTTAATTAAATTAAATTAAAATTAAATATTCAGAATCAGAAACTTTTATTATTAAAATGCAAAATATGTATCAGGACCTATTTTTTGGTTTAATTCCAGTCTTTAAGACTTTAGTTCTTGCTTTAGTTCCAGTTTTAAATATTTTAGTTCTTGGTTTAGTTCCAATCTTTAAGACTTTAGTTCTTGGTTTAGTTCCAGTTTTAAATATTTTAGTTCTTGGGTTAGTTCCAGTGTTTAAGATTTTATCAGAAGGGAAAAATTTTACAGAAACCTGCAGGAACTAGATTTTGGCCCTAGAGGTTCTTGGTTTAGTTCCAGTTTTTGATGCTTTGGTTTACTTTTAATCCCAGATTGCTCAGTCACAGAGTAACGTTGCGGCTCGGTTACCGCTGTACAGCGCTGAGAAACTGCCGCTGAGAGTCCGAGAGGAAATCAGACTCATCTCCTGTCATGCGCAGCAGATTCCTCAATCCAGATCATCATGCGTCTATCAGTGAGCGAGGAAAAAAGATAAACACAATAATAACGTCACTTCTATAAGAAATTATTTAATAAACACACACACACACACACACACACACACACACACACACACCCTGATTCCTGACAACACACACAATTAAAAAATCTCTCCACTGTAGCTCCGGTTCTCTTTGCAGAACAGACGAGCCGCACTGTCGCGTCTCCTTCACAGAGTTCTCTCTTATTTCTCTTTTCTCTTATTTCTCACATGATGGGCAGATCTCACATTTATTTTGGTGAGAGAGAGTGTGATTTGGGGATCAGGTGTGTTTCCGAGGGGAAAAAAAAACTCCAGGTGAGAGATGGTGAAGTGTGTGTGTGAGTGATGGCGTAGTGTGTACACACACAGACATACACACACTGCTACAACATCAGACTACTGAGCACACATCATTTACGTGGTGCAGCGTGAGCGGCTCAGAGAGTCTGAGAGTTTAAAAGTGGTGTAGCGTTCACTGGGCTGAAAACTGCAGTGCTTTAGGACCCAGAGGATGAGTAAAGGATGGAAGGAGGAAAAGAGAAAGAGAAGGACAGAGGGATCGGGTTTCACAGCCTGGTTACTGGAGCAGCGTCGGGTTTACGTCAAAGCAAATGAGGGAAAGTTCACTTCAGTGCAGAACACACACACACACACACACACACACACACACACACACACACACAGAGTCAGAGTGTGTATCCGTCCTCCCTGTGTGTAAAGTTTTAAACTAAACTTTAAAAGATAGTTGGAATTATTTACTGTTTTCCTTTAGCTTTCATTCCGGACTCTGATTGGTCAGAAGGAGTTGATTAATTCTCTATAACAGCGGCTCCTTTCAGTAGCGCAGGTTTATATTAATGCGCTCGCTCCGATACGTTATGGTTTCTATAGCAACAGCTCATTCACAGGGACGTGTGCCGCAGACGCTCCGCTAATAATAAACAGATGAAAAAGAAAAGTGTGTGTAATTGATTAGTGATCTGTAAGGAGACGTTTATGGAAGGAGTCTCCAGTGTCAGCGCTTTAAGTTGTAACTGTAAGTTTTCCGACGTCTTCAGGACAGAGGAGTTTACGCTTCTTTACGGTTTCTCGCTTTCTGCGGGTTTTTTTTCCGTCCTATTAATTTCAAGAGAGAGAAAGAAAAGAGAGACTGGTGAAAAGTGTGATGTTGTACTTTAATAAAATAAATTTGTAATGGTTGGTAAATTGCTGTGGTGTAAGAGGAATAAAACACTTGGCGTGGATGTGCTGCTGTAGGATTCTTTTCTCAGTCTTAATTTAATACGGTTAATGTTCAAGTTATAAAAACATTTTTAATAACTGAGATAAATACTAAACACTGACATTCATTTTGCACTGCAGTTTCATGGGTCATGTGACCCTGTGTCTCCTTTGATGATGTCATCAGGGGGAACTTTGTGTACATGTTTGCGCTAAAACACAAACAACGTAATGAATATATTTTTAATGGTTTTTAAAAAAAAGAGCAGCGTGAAATGAGGAGAATTGAAACGGCACTTCAGTGGATATTTTTAGGCGACTCAGACAGGTGGAGAAGGGAAAAGTCCGGAACAAATTGTTTTTGTCCCTGGGGTGATGTTTCAACCTGCAGGAAAACAACAGTCATGAGATCACACTCGTAGAGCGCGCGCACACACACACACACACACACACACACACACACACACACACACACACAGAGGAAAATGTAAGGGAGGGTACATGGAGACATCAAAGGCGCTTACATCTTGCACTGGATAGTGTGAGTGTGTGTGTGTGTGTGTGTGTGTGTGTGTGTGTGTGTGTGTGTGTGTGTGTGTGTGTGTGTGTGTTTTTTTTT
>CM074993.1:19713227-19729882 GCA_037576825.1 Pangasius krempfi | reverse complement strand
ACTCTCTGCATGTGACAACAATCTCTCGTATCCTTCACACGTCTGGGGGAGAGTGTCTAGATAGAAGCACTTTCTCATGAGGAAAAAAAAAATCACCCCAATCCGTGCGGCAAAATGTGTTATGGTCTGATGAGACCAAGGTAGAAGATTTTGGACATAATTCTAAAAGCTTATCACCTGAAGAACACCACAGCCAAGGTGAAGCATGGTGGTGGCAGCATCATGCTATAGTTCTGCTTCTCTTCATCTGGGACTGGGGCTCTAGTCATGGATAGCTCCAAATACCAATATATATCTATTTTAGCGCAAAACCTGCAGGCGTCTGTTAGACAGCTGAAGAACAATTTTACCTTCCAGCGCGATAACGACCCAAAGCACACATCCAAGTCAACAAAGGAGCCGCTTCAGAAGAAGAAGAAGATAAATGTTTTGGAATGGTTCAGATCTAAATCCAGATCAGGAACCTGTGGAATGATTGAAGAGGGCCGTGTACAGGAGATTCGCTCGCTATCTTTCAGATCTGGAGAAGTTTTGTAAGGAAGAGTGGAATAAAATGTCCGAATGAAGATGCGATAAGTCGGGAGACTCTTACCCAAAAACACCGAGTGCTGAATTACAAGCAAAGTGTTAGTTAAGGGGTGTGCATACTTCATATTTCTATACAGCATGTTCATCTTGCACCAAGGTCTCTCGCACTGTAGTATAGTTTTACGCTTGTCATCGAGTTGCATTTTTGTATTTTGTATCCTTCACTTCTTTATCCTCCTTGACTTTATATCTTTGATTCTGTGTTTGCACCTGACAAATTCCTAGTACTGTAGCGGGTCCTTTACTGTACCTGCCAATAAACTGTTTCTGATTCTGATTCTGATTCTGCATACTTATGCAACCAGGTTATATGTTGTTGGTTTCTGTATCACATTAAAGGTGTATCTGAAATTATTTATTTAGGTTTTTATTTATTTATTTTTTAACATCACAAATACCTGCAGTTGTAACGGGTGGGGGGGGTAAACTTTTATATCCACAGATAAAGCAGATAAGAGACCAGTAAAGATACAGACAGACAGACACGTGGGTAGGTAGGTATGGTTAGACAGATATTCAGGTACACAGACAGGTATATAGGCAGACAGACAGGTATATAGGCAGACAGACAGGTATATAGACAGACAGACAGGTATATAGGCAGACAGACAGGTATATAGGCAGACAGACAGACAGACGTGTACAGCTTTACAGATAGACTGCTAGATATACTTATAGAAGGACAGACAGACAGACAGACAGGTAGATATATAGATGATAAAAATACAGACAGACACTAAGGTGTGATGTAATATTAAGATTTAATACACACACACTAAACACACACACACACACACACACACTAAACACTGATTATTTAACACTTCTAGAAGCTTTATTTCTCACCATGGTGAAAGTGACAGCGCCCAAAATCCCGTAGAGTGTGTGTAACCATGGAACCTGTGGCGAGAGGAACACACACCTGTCTATCTGTACCTGTCTCACTGACCACGCTCACGCTCCTGGATCATGCAGTACATATAGAGAACACACCTGTCTATCTGTACCTGTCTCACTGACCACGCTCACGCTCCTGGATCATGCAGTACATATAGAGAACACACCTGTCTATCTGTACCTGTCTCACTGACCACATTATCTTTCCTTCTTTTTTTCCTATCCATGGTATTGAATGTGTAAAGCACGTTGTAGATGTGAGTGTAAGTTGTTTTCTGTATAAACACTGCAGCACGTGTGTGTGTGTGTTTGTGTGTGTGTGTGTGTGTGTGTGTGTGTGTGTGTTAGTGTGTGTGTATTTGTGTGTGTGCATGCTCAATGGGATTTATGTGTTGTGGCCTAGTTTTATTTTTAGACTCTTACGTATCCGAATGGGACGACAAATCCCACGACGAGAGTGCAGACGAGCAGCACCAGGCAGAGGTTCAGCAGAAGGCCCTGGAACGACGTGACGTCGATCTGAAGAGTGACAGAGAACGAGTTTTACTGAATAAAAACCATAACAAAATGTGTTTTTTTTAACAAGGCATCACTTTCAAAATCGTAACGATTCTCATGACAGTTTATAAAAAGCTATAAAAATTAAGTTTAGGGTCAGGGGCGGGGTTATGGGTGGAGTCAGGGTCAGGGTCAGGGGCTGTACTTCTTCTTTTGCCTTAATATAATTAATATAAAAGTTAATATCCAACTTGTATTATTATTATTCTGATTCATGTTCTGTGTTATTAAAGGGTGAATATTCGCCACCAGGAGGCGCTGTTGACACTAAAGTAGCAATTGTTGTTGTTTTGCGTCTTTTTAGCTGTTACTGATGTTACTGACTCACCACTTGCAGTAAAAATGATTTTCAAATCATTACTGCGGAAATGTCAATGTAACTTTTATTAAGTGGTGAAATAAAACCAGTTCATATCTGTATACTTTTTTTGCGCAAAACGGACATTTTGAATTTTCTGCGAATTTTCTACATAATTTTATTCCAGATTGATCCACCTCATTCCTGCTTCCTGATTCCTGCTTCCCATGATTCCTTGCACGGACTGTGGGCCCGGTTACTTGTTGTGTTGTCCAATCGGCACTGGCGAAGCTAGCGTTATTGCTAAAGGTATTCATCGTTTGGCGTTAAGGAAAATAAATAATGTAGGAGCTTTCAGAAGCTCAGGCTGGATAACGTGATCATCTCCCTGCCTTCAGTTACTGAGGAATACGAGAATAATGTAAAGACGTGACCTCAGACACTGTAACGTGTTTAGCTACTTCATTTAATTGGTTGCTTTCGATATTTAAAACGAACATAAATGTTATCAGTATGTAGTACACACACACACACACACACACACACACACACACACACACACACAATCAATAGAGGCAATACAGTATGAGCACTATGTAAAAATACTTCTTTTCAAGTTCTGCAAATAAACACGTAAAAAAAAAGACACTAAATACGTGTTTATATGTTAAAATACCCAAAACAGAAGAACTCGTTCTGCACATACAGGCTTTTTCTTCACACTGAAAGCTCCAGAAACATCACTTTAACCCTAAAGACTCGTCGTCTCTTCGCCGGTGGCATCTCGTAGCCTCGCCATGGCAACTAATCGAAACGAAATGATACACACACACAGAGTGTATGGAGGAGTTCTTTAAGTTTAGATTCTTCAGCCATGTTCGTCCTCTTTCTGTAGACGATGAAAACTTCACTAAGACCATCGGAGACGGAGACGTTCCTGCTATAAACGTGCTCCTGTTTCAGCCGTTGGTTTAGTTTAGCCTGATTATTAATACGGCTGCGAACGACGCATGTTCTCTCAGAACTCCACACAGTTATACTACAACATCTGTTAAAAACTAACGAGTAAAAAAAAAAACAAAGTAAACAATAATAATTTACCAAAAGCACTGCGAAACACTCAGCTATTACGGTCACTTCCGCTAGTTTCGCCCTGAACGTTAGCTTCTCCAGCGTTAGCTACAGGAGTAAGGTTTAGGAATTGTAACATTTGAACATTTTATTATGTTAATAATGTATGTGCGACGTAAGTGACTAAAAGCCATGGGAATATTATTCTCAGGGGAAGAGTGAGCTCTAATAATTTCTTGACATTTGTGTATTTTTATTGCTGAACTCCTACGCTAGTACAGCGTGTCAGGATAGCGGAAAAGATAAAAAAAAAAAAGTCTCCCAGTAACATTTAAAAAATATTCGCACATAAAATCCGTCTTCGTAGTTAGAGAGATATTTCTAGAGTTAGTCTGTAAAATAAGTAACTGGAATATAAGAGTTTCTCTCGCGGCCGCTTGTAAATCTTCGTACGCGTTACTGCCTCACCTTCGTCTGAAAGCTGAAGACGGTGACACACACACACACCGCAACCGTGACGCCGAGACACAGGATCACTGACCTCGTGTTGTAGAAGCTGTAATGACCGACAGAATACAATATAAATACAATATAAATTATAATGTAATTATTATACTGAATGTTTTTTCTGGAATAAATAGAAATTTACCTGGAAACAAAACCCAGCATGAAAGCCATGCACAGCGTCTGAAAAAAACAATCAAACAAAGCAAAACTTAAACAGGAAGAAACAAAATAATAGTAAAAATAACGCTGTTAGTCTTTTTTTTTTACGGATAACTCACAAAGACTGAGAGCAGAATGAGATTCCAGGGAAACTTCCTCCTGAAACACGGACAAAACTGAATTTTAGAGATTTTTTTTCATCACTTATTAAAGATACACGCTTAGAAACAGCGCTCTTATAAAAGAATTTATCGGTTCTTTTTGCTTCCTGAAAGATTTTTCACTGAAATCTTTCTGACGAGGAAACACCGTGTTGTCGGGTTCTACACAGAACCTCTTTTTTTTTTTTGGGTTCTTCAGAGACACAACAGAAGAAGCCTTTTAGAGGTAAATTTGACCTGTGGAAGGATTTTCTCGAACCTCTAACACTTCGATTTCTGCATAAATTTTAAATTATATTAAATTATATATAAAGACTGGTTCTGGTGGAGAACCCAGTATTAATGGTTCTGACTGTAGATACTATAGGTGATATAAACCTAATCTAATCTAATCTAATCTAATATTTAGTAAATTTTAATTTAAGATTTTAACTTATTTAACAAATTTAACAGTTAATGTTTACTCTGAATTGCCAGTTTTAAGGTAGTAAACGTAGTAAAGCTCCCTATGAAACAGATTTACTGAAGGATTAAGAACGATTTCAAACAAACAAATAAATTTCATGTTTTGTATCTGTTTAAAAATAATAATAAAAAAATAATCAGGTAAAGGAAATAAAATCTAAAGTACAAAGAAGCAGCGCAGAAGCCCACGCCTCGGTTTGGTGAGTTTTTTTTTTTATAAAAAACTTTTATTTTCTATAAACAAACACTGAGTTAATAATAGTGAATAAAAATAGTCAAAATCAGCCATCAGTTAATCAGTTAATTAATTAAGTTTTTTTAATTATTTCCACATCCTAATTTTTCCCCTTTTCCTAAAATAAAATGTATTTGCTTTTTGAATGTATTTATATGTACAAGATTTTATCCTTTTAATTTAAAATGTATTAAAATATGCAAATTAGGCAGCAGATTATTAAATACTTGCTCATTCGTACATCACAGAAAAGGATTTAACAGATTTAGATAAAAAAATAATAATTTTAGAATTTAAAATTCTCAGTGGTTAAAATATTATGATATATCTTTCTAAAATATAAAAGTTCAGTTATGTTAGTTATTTTGGAATTATGTGGAATTATGAACTTTTGTAAGCTATAATTTATTTTATGTAAAGATAGATTCTCTGAAAAAACTTTATTATTATTATTATTATTATTATTATTATTGTTGTTGTTGTTGTTGTTGTTGTTAAATAAGTGTTACCTTAAATCTCCACAGCAAGCCAACATCAAATAGGTGACAAGAAACAGGAGGCTGCAAAAAAATATATGTAAAAAATATAAATACGTACAAAAGTTGTTTTTTAACAGTATTATAAATTGTTGCGTATAAATTCAGCGTAACGCTGTTTATTACCTGGATGTGGAGTAAAGCGCAGGATGAGTCTGAATATAAAACCTCACCGGTTCACTAAAATACACAACAAAGTTCATTTAATTTACAAACAATTCGACTTTCACGACCGAATTTATGTTAATGATTTGAATTCCTGATTTTATGGTAAATAGTGTGATGTCACTGATGACATCACACTTCAGCAGTAAGGCAAAAGCATGAATTAAAAACAAAATAAATTAAAAGCATGAATAAATACAGACGTTACTCACTAAAAGGTGAAAAGAGACACAATAGCCAGAGTAACAAACAGCTGCAGCATCAGAATCGAATAAACCTGAAAAAGGCGATTGTTTGGATGTCCAACGATAAACAACGCTATACAAATAAAATAAAATTTTATTATTATGTTCATTATAAGTTGTAAAAGTGACTCAGAGCTGAAATGTTTGCAGATAGAAGCACAATTTCTCTGATATGAAACTGAGAAACTGAATCAGTTCTCATTAAAGAAGACAATAAACATGTAAAAATTGTATTCAAATTCAAACATGTAAACATGTATTCAAATAAATAAATAAATAAATAAATAAATAAATAAATAAATAAATAAATAAATAAACTCTTTAGAAGCCAACCCAAATCCTTGAGAATGTGTCTATTTAAAGAAACTTTTATTTAATATATATATATTTTTTATTTTTAAAATTGAAACTGAATCAAATATATAAAATGAAGAAGATTATTCTTCTTAACATACTGTTAAAGATTTTAAAAATAAACATGAAAGTATTGCAATAATTGTGAATAATTAGGAACATATGAAGATGGTTGTATTGTTAAGTGGATATATTTCTATCGAATTAATTTAAAATAAACAGAAAAATAGAAAAAACTTGAAAAAACAAACGTTTTTGTTATATTTTATTTTTTTTATTGCGTATTTTTAAATTTTTTAAAAATAATAATCAGTACCTTGCGCACGAAAACACGTCTGATGTTTTTATCGTCCCATAAAAAGGCTCCATCGCCGTAACTGTAACCGGGACATCCTGCAGAAAAAGAGCATAAATATTTAATTATTATGTTTTTAACTTAATTTAACTATAATTTAATTTTATAACTCTATATTTTCCTTGTCATAAAAACTACTACTAATAATAATAACAGTTAATTTCATATGATGGATTTCTTAATAAGCAAAAAAAAAAAAAAAACCTCTTTTAAAAAAACTAGCATAAAAATTGTGGGCATTTTAATAAAAAGAAAACAAATCATAAAAAAAAGAGTTAAAAATAGAACTAACACAAGATTTTTTGCATTTATTTAGCAGTGTTAAATATCACCGCTTGTCAATAATGATTTTAATTATTAATAGAATATTCAGATCGATGCACAGAGTTTCATATGAATCCGAACACTCAAGTTATAGAAATTCATATTTATTGTCGAATTATTAATTTAAAAAAAATTATTTAACATTCTTTTAAAATATAAACGTTGATCAGGTTTAGAAAAACACATTTTTCAAAATGTTTTTTAATACTTATTCAAATCAATAATAACAAAAATGATCATAGAAATAATTAGAATTATAATTATAGTAGATGTTTGTTACCTGCGTTGGCTTCTTCGTAGCTCGGAGGCAAATTTCCAGCTACAGTCGCGACTTCAGGTGATACCTATAAAATAATTTAATTAATAAATGTCTTATAATTCTAATCACTTACAAGTGTAAAGTTCTAATAATTTATGAAGTGTAAAATTCAGATAACTTATAAATGCAAAGTTCTAACAATATATAAGTGAAAAGCTCTAATAATATTTAAGGGTAAAGTTCAAACAACTTATAAATGTAAAGTTCTAACAATGTGTAAGTGTAAAGTTCTAATAACTTTTTAAAGTGTAAAGTTCAAATAACTTAAATGTAAAGTTCTAACAATCTATAAGTGTAAATTCTAATAATATTTAAGGGTAAAGTTCAAACAACTTGTAAATGTAAAGTTCTAACAATGTGTAAGTGTAAAGTTCTAATAACTTTTTAAAGTGTAAAGTTCAAATAACTTAAATGTAAAGTTCTAACAATCTATAAGTGTAAATTCTAATAATATTTAAGGGTAAAGTTCAAACAACTTGTAAATGTAAAGTTCTAACAATGTGTAAGTGTAAAGTTCTAATAACTTTTTAAAGTGTAAAGTTCAAATAACTTAAATGTAAAGTTCTAACAATCTATAAGTGTAAATTCTAATAATTTGTTAAGGGTAAAGTTCAAATAAATTATAAATGTAAAGTTCTAACAATGTGTAAGTGTAAAGTTCTAATAACTTAAATGTAAAGTTCTAACAATGTGTAAGTGTAAAGTTCTAATAACTTTTTAAAGTGTAAGGTTAAAAAAACTTAAATGTAAAGTTCTAACAATCTATAAGTGTAAATTCTAATAATTTTTTAAAGTGTAAAGTTCAAATAACTTATAAATGTAAAGTTCTAACAATGTGTAAGTGTAAAGTTCTAATAATCTATAAAGTGTAAAGTTTAAATAACTTATAAATTCAAAGTTCTAACTATGTATAAGTGTAAAGTTCTAATAACTTTTTAAGTGTAAAGTTCAAATAACATATAAATGTAAATTTCTAACAAACTGTAAATGTAAAGTTTTAATAATTTTTTAAGTGTAATGTTCGCATAACTAATAAATGTAACATTCTAACAATTTATAAAACACTCTTATTTAAATGCATAAACACTTAATTTAAAATTTGATGCTGTAATTTATCAAAATAATTGTCTCGATAAAATATAATCACTTCCATGAAATATAAAGAAAATTATAAATATAATATTTTCCACACTGTTCAGTCTGTTCACACTGTAAATAATCAGATCTTATTATAATAATTCTGATATAATCTCACATATTTATAAAATATACTAATAAAAAACAAGATTATGAGATTTAAGGACACTAGAAATCAACCAGGCTTAATTTCTGCACAAATCTTTACAGTGTTTTGTTCTGTGACGTTGAATCTTCTTTGTTTTTCACAGCATTCGCCTGTTTAAGATTTTGCACATGTAAGTAATAAGTATTAGTAATAATACGGTCAGCATTTTGAACCGTCTACTCAAGATTCTGCTAAATTACAGGTTTTAGTTCCTTTGTCATCATTTACAGCTTTCGATTATTGCAAATCTTTATTATTTTTCACACTCTGTATCATAAAATCTGTATTCTATGATACATTAGCAAAAAGAGCTTTACCTTCTTCTGTGTCATGTTTCCTTTGTTGATTTTTTCGTTTCCTTTTACAAAAAAAATATAATTTATTTTACTGTGTGTTTATTTATCCATAATCCAGCGTATGGGCTCAGACTGTCCCTTCAGACTGTACCACCAGATTAACTCAGACTTTTATACAATCCTACTACGATAATCCCTCATGAAGCGTTTCCCCCTATTCCCAGGGTCAGTAGTACATTCCAGCTGCATTAGCAATTGACAAGAATGTACCACTTTAACCAAAAAAGGGGGGAGTTTTATATTAATCTGAGGAGGATCAACTAAAAACCGAACAGAGAAGAGGATGAGATCATCTGCAGAAAGATCCAGAAAAGTCCTTATTTTTTTTGTTCATGAATGTGACACTCCACAGAAACGGATTGTTCCGAGAGTGTGTCAAGTACCAAGCTAGCTAAACTTAAAGAAAAAAAAAAAAAAAAAGAGAAATAATTTTGAGGACCACACACCTAACACACCTACCCAGTTAATACACACACTCCTAAAAAGGTTCTTTAAAGGTTCTGAAAGGGTTCATTGGATAATTAAGAGATTTTCTATCCATGGAAACCTCCCTTTTTTAAGAAAGTGCCAAGAGAGTTTAGCTTTTAGGGGGCAGCTCTTTTTTAGAAGAACCCTTAATTATCCAAAGACCACCTTTTTTAAAGAACCCATTTTGGTCTAAGAGTGTGTGTAGTAACTGGGTAAAAAACCTTCCAAATTATCGCTCATTATTTTCTTCTAAATATCTAGAACCTGTTTGACATTTAGCTAAACTGCCTTGGTACTTGATGGGTTCTTTAAAGGTTCTTCTCTTTCTAAAAGGTTCTACCCTAAAGCTGTTCTGACAGAACCCTCTGTTATAAGGTTCTACACGGCACCTTTCAGATTCCTCCAGAGAGACAACAGAAAAATCCCTAAAGGTTCTAAATGTTTTATTACCAACATGTTTTTGTCCCTTCACTTGTCCTCTATGCTCTACTTTTCCTGTACTCGTTTTACCCATTTTTTGTTTGTTTTTCAGTTGCCATGGCAGCGAATTATCTTCACGCTTCGCCTTTGCTATCATTTAAACCTCTTTTCTGTGTGTTTGTAAAGCACTGACTTATAATTAACTTAAATTAAACTTCCTCACATTTCCAAGCTGTGAAGTGTCTCTGAGCTCCTTGTGTTTAGGTTTGTCTGGTTTTGACCCAATCTGTCTGTCTCTCAGTCTGTCTCTCAGTCTGTCTCTCAGTCTGTCTCTCAGTCTGTCTGTCTCTCAGTCTGTCTGTCTGTCTGTCTGTCTGTCTGTCCCTCTCTCTCTCAGTCTCTCTGCCTGTCTGTCTGTCTGTCCGTCTGTCTTTCTTTCAGTCTCTGTCTGTCTCTGTCTCTCTCTCAGTCTCTAGTCTGTCTGTCTGTCTGTCTATCTGTCCCTCTGTCTGTCTTTCAGTCTCTGTCTGTCTGTCTGTCTTTCAGTCTCTGTCTGTCTGTCTGTCTGTCCCTCTCTCTCAGTCTCTCTGTCTGTCTCTCCGTCTCTCTGTCTATCTATCTCTCTCTCAGTCTCTCTGTCTGTCTCTCAGTCTGTCTGTCTCTCTCTCAGTCTCTCTGTCTGTCTCTCTCTCAGTCTCTCTGTCTCTCTCAGTCTCTCTGTCTCTCTCAGTCTCTCTCTGTCTGTCTCTCTCAGTCTGTCTGTCTGTCTCTCTCAGTCTGTCTGTCTCTCTGTCTGGCTTTTGATCTCTGCCATAATAAACTGATTAACACTAATGTAAACACACCTGATTACACACAGCAAACAGATATTTCTGAATGTTATATTGTGGTGTAGGCGGACAGTAGGGGGCAGCCGTCCACTAAGATTAACAGAGCTGCCGCTACTTTTTACCCCCCTGTATGTAGAACCTTAAAGAACTCTCTCACAAGAAGTTATATACAGTAATAAATATTAGAAAAATTAGAAAAAATAAAATGAGAATCTGGATTATAAATATAGACAATGGATTATAGAACAAATCCCAACAACACTGATTTTTTTCTATCTTAAAAATTACTAATAATGGTCATTTTCCAGTGCATGCAACATGACACGGTTTTCTACAAAATATGGTTTTCACCCCTATTTTCTCACTTAAAAAAAGTCTTTGCAGAAAAAGTCAGTTTAGAATTTTATAATTATAAATATTACAATCATTTAGAAATCAAAATTTTCATATTTAGAATTTTCTAGTTTTTAATTTTTTTAATTTAGATTTTTTTTAAATTGGAATTTTCTTATTCAGAATATTTAAATTTCGATTTTTTTATTTTCACCTTAAGAATTTTTTTACTTAGAATTTTTTTTTATTTAGATTTTTTTATTTAGAATTTTTTTTCTATTTTTTAGAATTTTTTTTACATTTAGAAATGTCTAACTTAGATTATTTTAGATTTTAGAAATTTTAAATTTGAAATTTTCTAATTTACAATTCTCACATTTAAATATTGTTAATTTGTAATTTTATCATTGACAAATTTGTCATTTAGAAATATCAAATTCAGAATTGTATAAATAAGAATTTTATCATATAGTAATTCCTCTTTCTCTTTTGCTATTGTATGGCATTAAATTTGATAAAATGAATCAAAATTGAATAAATTCGGTTTCTGAAATAAGAAAATCAAACATTCAGAGAAAATTGATAAGGCAATCTTGTTTATTTTTAATTTTTTCAACTCTGTGGCAGATTATAACAGTAACACATTTACAAAATATACAGGCAGGTCGAGTAACATAAGGATTAAAATTGCAATATTACAGATTTAACGTGAATTTGTGGAACAACACCACAGATAATAGATAATAGATTTTATTTTACTAACGACACAAAAAAAATGGAGTTCTTTTCCCCTTTTTATAGATTTTATATAAATGTAAATTATATAGATATAATATATACAACACACACAAAAAACTAAATGAAAACATTCCTCGATACACAGTTACGGATAAAATTACACTCTGAGGTCAAACAGTCGTAATTCAGTGATAAGAAGCAATCAGCAAACGTTAAAATAAAAACACTACGCTTCCTAAAATGCGGAGTACAGTGACGTGATCGTTTGAGGTCGTGATGAATGATGTGGTGATAAACTTTATATTAAAAAAAAAACCCAACAAGATTAAAGTCTAAAACTTCAAAGAATAATCATAAAAGATACAAGAAAAAAATCAACAAAGAAACAGTTTGGTATAAAAAAAAAAACTGAACGTACGCAAACCTCGCAAATTTCGTAAAATGCGACGATTCAGAGAAAAGAAAAAAATTCGGAATTTCAATATTAAATACGCAAATTTGGAAAAGTTTTCGCTCTCTGTCACACGATAGCCACCAAGTATGCTAGCAAACCTTACTGCTAGTTTCTATAATAAAAGTTCAGCTAGCTTGAAAGTTCTTGCTTTTTTGATATGATCTACTACTTAGTGTGACATTAGCTAGCTTGTTACTGAATTTGGCTAGCTACTAAATTCAAATAGCTACTGCTCTTAAGAGCTAAGCTAACAATTTAACTGGAAACTTCAGCACAGTGCTATGTGTAGGGACTACACTGGCTAGCATAGCTAATGTTGCTAAGTAATAACGCATTTTGTGTTTTTAAGGCTGCAAATTGACCCTCAGTTTAATTTTACTTTACGTTTTTGGAGGTTGGAGACTGAAGGAGGGGAATGATAATCTGCGCAAAGGGAAAAAAAATTACTTTGTCCAAGATGGCTGCCTTTATAGATAACAGGAAGTGCCTCTGTGTCCTAAACCACATCACATCAGCATGTCTGAAGATCTGGTTATGGTTTGAGGCAGATATATAAGCTACGTTCAGGCTAAATTAGGAATCATTATCAAATGAAAACATCAAAGGAGAAGCAAATTTCAGACACCAAACAGGTTTTCGACTAAATTTGTATACGTTTCAGATTCATGCCACACTGTTCCTTCAAACAAAAGAAAATTCATATGTTAAAAAAAACAGGTTTAAACATTCAGCTAGGCCTGTGCCGATAATTAATAACAATGACCAATTTTAACAATTTCAACAATTGTGTGAAAACCTTAAAGTAATGTCCAAGATAGAAAATTTTTCCCTTTTTTAAAAAGTTTTTTCTTTTTTATTTCCTCATGTTGGACAAATTTTAAGGCAGAATCATGTGGTTCCTTTTTCAGACATCAATCCGAAATAACGTGAAGATACACAAAGCGTGGCGCGAAATGCTTAAAAATATTTACGCTAGCTGCCTGTTTTGGAGCAAACATTTTTCTTACTGTTTATCAATTGCTAGAAGTCGTTTCCATGGCTACCAACATGCTAGCTAACTAACATAATGTAACCTAACAGCCCAGCTTACAGTTTAACATTAGCAGAATGTTTTCTAAATATTTCGGTGAACATTATTTAGCTAAAGTTTCAGCAACGTTGCTGCAATATTTCTAGTTTTAGTAATAGCATAATTGGTGGCACATACAACATTGTTTGTGATGTTCGAAAAAACGTAAAACAAACCACATTTTCAGAGTATTACACGAACGTGTAATTAAAAAAAAAAAAAAAAATGTTACAGCCAAACTTGTTAAAAACATTACTGAATGTTCTAGGAAACATTCTCGGTTAGCATGTAGCTGAGCTGCTGGTATCTAAGCTAAGACGTTAGCAAGTGATTTTGAGTAAACACGTAAAAACAAGAGATGAAGCTAAATCGCAAACAAGATACTGCCGAGGTTCTTTTATATTAAAATTCTGACCAACAAGAACAACAGGTAGCAAGATTTATGATACATTCTTGTAATGATATTCAGGCAATTATAATGATATGCAAATTTTTATAGGCATCACCATCACTACATTCCTTCCCTTTTCAAGGCAACAGTGTAATTTAGCACTTTTTTTTTTTTTTAAGTTATATCCCTTATTTATTCTTATTTACGAGTCGATACGGAAGGCTAAGAGTTTTTCTGAGTGCAAGCTGTTTAACGTTCGTAGATCAGGAAGACGTAAGAGCAATTTGGGGAAAATCTCGCCATCGTTCGGCCGCCTTTGCGCAAGAAGCGATCGCAAAGCGTTGATTAAATCGTCCTGTAGCCTCTCCACGGCGGCCATGTCGGAAATGCCAGAGCTATCTGTAAAAGGACAGAGTTAAAATTATTTAAAAATGATTTTTCTGACACGTTTGGGACAGTGTACGCGTCTACGTGTAACCAAGAGTAGTAGCTAGCTTCAACATAAATGAAGCAGTAGTATGACTAGCACAGTGATTAGCTTACAAGATTAATGCTTCGCATAACTCAACGCACTCGAGCATTTTTTCTAACTAATTATTATATAATACTGTTATTAGATTTTTTTTTTTTTTGGTGAAATTTATTAGCTGTCTATGTTAGATAGCGCCGGAAGCTAGCTAGCTATCTGAATACAACAAACTGCTATAAACACAACACACCTGCAGAAACAAGCACTACGGCCATGAAGAGTGACATCTCATCCGACTCCAATCCCAGCATGCTGAGCTTCTCGCTGAAATCAAACATGGCGTCCAGCAGAGAGCCCATGCCAAGTGCCCTTAAAGACGCCAGAGGATACGTCTGTCCGTTTAAAAACCGCACTGTTCGCTGTTTGGCGTCGAAGAGCGAACAAAATCGCACCATCAAAACCTGTGAAACATACGGATTAGCAAAAAACGTAAAAAAAATGTGCTAAACATTCTGATTATAATGTGCATTATATGTAAAGGTTGTTAATAGGTTGTGAGGCAGTTATGATCCTGTTATAAGGGTTTTATAAGGTTATGATGATGTTCTAAGATTGTCCTGAGACTGTTATGAGGCTGTTAGCTGTTATGAAACTCTTATAAGGGTCTTATGAGAATGTAACCTGAAGTTATTTTAAAGGTACAAAGTGGTTATAAGATGTTAGAATGTTGTTTTGAGGCTGTTACGAAGCTCCTATAAAGGTCTTATGAGGGTTATGAGTTTATGGACCAATTATGAGACTGTTATGAGGCTATTATGAGGCTGTTATGAGGGTATGAGGTTGTTATAAGATTGCCACAAGGCTGTTATGAGGTTGATATAAAGTGATCGGGTATTTGGGGGCTGTTATGAAGTAGTTATGAGATTTTTATCTTATTATGCTATTAGGGTCTTACAGGGTGTTAAATGAGGTTGTCGTAGGGTAGTTATAAGATTTTCTGAGGCTGTTATGAGGTTGTTTACTGGCTCTGGGGCTGTTGTAGTGTCGGGATGTTGTGTATGCACTGTTATGACATGAGGCTGTTATGAGATTGTAATGAGGTTGTAATGAGGTTGTAATGAGGTTATAATGAGGTTATAATGAGGTTGTAAGGATGTGGCTATGAGCCTGTTAGGAGGCTGTTAAGAGTTTGTTATGCAGTTGTTATGCAGTTGTTATGCAGTTGTTCTGGAGTTAAAATGGACTCAGTATGGAGTTGTAATGAGGATTTAATATGGTTGAGGTTGTTATGTGGTCATTTTGGAGTTACTGCGAGGTTTTTATGAGGTTTTTTATTATCAGGTTGAGGTTGTCATGAGGTTGCTTTGGAGACATTATTAGGTTGTTTTGGAGTTATGAGAATTTATGGAGTTGTTACTTAGTTATGAGGTTGTTTTAGAGTTTTTATGTTGTTATTTGGTCATTCTGGAGTTTCTTATGATGTTTTTATTAGGTTGAGATTGTAATGTGGCTGTTTTGGAGTTGTTGTGCAGTTGTTTCGGGGTTGTTACAAGGTTGTTTCACCTGGAAGGTACCCGATTTGAGCAGTCGGATCTGGTCGTCTTGGCTGAGTGTGTGAAATCCTGGGATGCTGCGAGAAAATTCCACCACGTCTTTAACTGCGGGACTGAAACACTGTGAGAAAGCGTCCCAGACCTGCTGCGTGGAGCGATCAGCCGGCGACACAGGACACGAATTCAGAGGACACGCCTGGAGAGTCAGACGGAGAGAGAGAGAGAGATTAGCATATCTAATAAATAAATTCATTAAAAAAAATTAATTTAAGTTAATTAATTGATAATGGTCAGAGGGTTAGAACCTCACAACAATCTTATTTAAAGATTTGAGATGGAATTCATTCATTAAGCTTAACTGGCGAAGTTTATTCACACACCAGAACTTTAGCTCCAGCACTCGGCCTCCAGGAACAGGGCGTCTCTGTCTTGATGTCACTTCCTGTGGGCTTCGGTGTGTTTTCAGTGTGAGTGAGCGTGAATCTGCCCTGGGCGGGGCAAGATGGAGTCGACGTGATGTGAGGAGGAACGGAGCGAAGCTGAGACTCAGTGTTGTCGTTGTCATCGTTGTTGTTTATCTTCACGAGCTTCTCCTCTTCCTTCACAATGACAGAGAAATGAGACGAGGCCCTGATGACCTCATCTGACCCTAACTGGTGGCACTGAGGACTGGGCGTGGTTTCCATGGGCGGGGCTTTGGAGGGCGTCGCTGATTCGACGTCCACAGGGTTGTGGCTGTTCATGTAGCTCTGCATTTCATCCAACAGACGCTGTTTCTCACGTTTAGGGATGCGACCAAAACGCACAGCTGGAAAAGAAAATGGAGGAAAATTTAGTTTAGCTTAAAAAAACGGGATTATTTAAAAACACTTTAAAATGAAATGTCAGATTTTCAAGGATGAATTTTACTAAAAAAAATGCTTTAAGAATTTCAGCATTCAGTCAGGTGATACACAGTTCTGTGCAAAAGTCTCAGGCACAAGCAAAGAAACGCTGTAGAGCAAAGACGCCTTCAAAAATAATGAAATTAAATGTTTCTACATTAAATAAAC
>CM074993.1:19633882-19644857 GCA_037576825.1 Pangasius krempfi | reverse complement strand
GAAATGTCTGCCAGACATGCTGATATCCGAGCTGAAACATTAGTGTCTGAGGGAGGGAAGGAGAAGATAAGTTGAGTTGTCAGCGTTGCCGATGGTGGCGGAGAAGCGCAGCGTTGTCACTGAGAGACATCTGACACGTATGAGTGGGGGATAAAATTATATTACTGGCTTGTACTGATGTAGGTGGAGTTTAAACATGAAATTCTCCATCAGTCTGACGGAGCGGCGTTCCAGCCCTGAACAGCTCCAAGTTGGTAAGACACGCCTCCAAAAAGTCACATGACCACCAACACACATGACCACAAACTCCACCCATGAACTTCAACCAACTGTTCGAATAGTGTGCAGGAAGACACACGGCCAAAAACACAGATGAACCATGTTTACAGCTAATGAGCTACTGTAGAGCAAGACACGCCCCCAGGGGCGGGGCATACATGTCCTAGAGGGCATTTAATTGGATGAAAACATGACAAGTACAGGATGAGTCATCAGAAATTCTTTATTGTTTTCCCAGAAGTGAGGAACTAAAACTTGTATAACTCCAAAATTAAGACGAAAGGTTCAGTTCAAAAAGCTTCGGAACACTGGTTCTGATTTCAGCGCTGATTTAAGGGTTGTTCAGTTGTTCAGATGCCAGAAATGGTTTCATACTGGAGCTTTTTGAGGAACCCGTAACTTTACAAAGAACCTTCTGAAGAACGCTTTGTGTAAGAGCGTAGTGTCTGAGGCTTGCCGTGGATTTAACTCACCTCTCTAACTCGGCCTCGGTGTCGTGTTTCTGTTGCACTAAGCTGCTCACATCCTCCTCCAGGTCTTTAGTTCGCTGGTGATTTTCGGCTCTTTCTGTTAACAAGCTGCTAAACTCCACTGAAATGTTTTCATGAGACTTTAACACATCCTGAGAACAAAACATCAGCAGCAAAATACAGTAAAATGCTGAGTGATGAAGCGGCGTTACTGTTACCACACTGAAGTGATTATTTTCCTATAACAGCACATCCCTGAGTGTTTTATTCCCCTTACACCACAGCAATCTTAATCCATTTATAGTTACATTTAATGCTGAGGAGCATCCATGAAACGAGTTAGTTCCTATTGTCACTTACATTATAGCAGCTATAAACAGTCGTTCCTTCACCAGTCTCTTTTTATTCTCTCTCTTAAAGTTAGTAAGACAAAAAACGCAGCTTGTCATGTTACTGAGAAACCGCAAAGAAGCGTAAACTCGACTGTCCTGAAGATGTCGGAAAACTTAAAGTTGCAGCTTCACCTCTGACTGTTACAAAGCGCTGACACTGGAGACTCCTTCCATACATGTTACATAAACATCTTACAAAATATCAATAATTACACACATTTTTAATTCGTTTATGTGGAGCGTCCGCTGTACACGTTCCTGTCAATGAGCTGTTACTATAGAAACGATAACGTATTAGAACGAGTGCATTAATATAAACCTGTAGCTGCACTACTGTCAGAGCTGCTGTTACAGAAAATTAATCAACACCTTCTGACCAGTCACCTTTTGTTTCTCCTCCATTCTTTCGATCGTCTCCATGCTGTATCTCAGTCGCTCTCTCAGGTCTTTGATCTCATTTCTCATCTCCGCTCTTTCCGTTTCGAAGTCTTTCCTCTCCATTTCGATTCTCTCTCTGTGATTCTCCAGGTCCATGCTGGACGCTCCGAGCTTCTTCTGCAACAGCAACAGTTCTTTCTGACAGGCTTCCAGGTGGCTCTGTTTGGGGGACAAAGGTGGGGGAAAATGGCAAGATATTAATTTTGTTTAAGATGCAGCCTGAAAAAACAAGTTCATCAGCATGGAGGCCATGTTTTTACTACACACTGGATTAACACTCCATAAGGAAACACCTGATATATCTAATCGACGTTTAGATGGAATGGAAATCTATAGCTTTGGGGGTTTAAACACAGTGACATTATCTGTATCTGTATCTGTTTAGTGCTCTAAATATCTGTATCTGTATTCAACTTTGAACCTGAAGTGGGCGTGGCCTAAACAAGAAAAGGTTTTTCTTTTCTTTTCTTTTTTAATAAAGATGTGCATGAGTCTGTTTTTCTGTAATCCCACTCCAGCAGTTATTTCTGTTTGTAGCTGCCCACAGTATTTTCTAATGAATTTAGTAGGCTCTATTTCTCAAAAAATAAACGAAATAACAGCTGAATTTAAACCACTGCAATTCTGACCAGGCAGGTACTAAGGATGAACGAATGAACGCTTTAAATTTGTGTCTGTTTTTTATCCACTTAGAACACAATGCATATGTATTCCGTTACATTCGTAATAGTTACGTATCATTAGCACAGCTCTGTAAATGAATCTCATGTACATCACATTTATACTGTTTAAAAACAACCAGAAACTACGTACTCATCCGATGTGACTTAAACCATTCGAATACTGTCCCTGAGAACTTTAGCTTAAATTTCGCTTTAGCTAACATTTAGCGAATTTTGTACATCAATTACAGATCATGTGTTATTAGTAATAATACTGTACAAGAACACTGTGTGAATCATATGACACTGAAATCTCACAGCTTCCCTTTGCTTCTGGGGGAAAAAAAACGGTGATTTATGTGAATTATAAAAAGTAGAACAGTCTCAATTTAATCTTAAATATGACTGTGTTATGCGCGTTGATTTAGCTCGCTTATCAGACTGAAAATTTGTACATTAAGAGTAAAAATATGTCATAAGATGTTTGAGTCTTTTTGATCATAAGCGTAAATCTGACAAATAATTTTAACATTTTGCAAATTTGTTGTACGTTTTCTGTTTTCTTTCTGTTTGCGTTTCTGACCTGCAGTATCTGAGCTCTCGGCACAACAAGAAGCAAGTCGTCTCCTTCGTTTTCTTCCTCTCCGTTTCTCTCCTCCTCCAGAGTCACCAGTTCATCCAGAGGTTTCGGAGTGTTGAAGGTGAACTGAGGACTTACTGCACAAATCTCACCCAGCTCATCTACATACACAAACTGGTACGCTGCAGGGCCGGGGCTCGGCAGATAACACGCTGGAAGCGAAAGAAGACGTGGCCTTGTTAATTATTAATTATCTGTTTGTAAAATTCATGTTTACAATTTCAAAGTTGGATTTTAAACATGTGAGGAATTAACTGAACTTCATGATGACACAGAGAACAGCGAAAGCATCAATAATATTTACAGGAAGCTAGCAAATGATGTTATTAGGTTAACGAGCAGTGCTGTTTATTAACACCCACATGAGATGCTGAAGGAGCTAGCAAAACAAAAACTACAAAAATGTGGCTAATATTTTCATAAAGTTCATTGGCTCTACTTTCTTTTGTTCATTGGATTTTACAGGAGTAGCTAGGTAAAAATTTAAATAAAAATGTTTAAATTTGAAAGCTAGCAACAAAACATTTTCACATTTCCACCACACTAAATGCTAACATTAACACTAACTTGGTCCTGAGCCAGAAATGCAAAAATATAATTAAAATTTACTGAATAATGCTTTCATAAGGCCAATGAGTCCTACTTGCTTTCAATTTATGTATTCATTCATTCATTCATTCAGATAGATAGTTAGTTAATTAGTTAGTTAGTTAGTCAGTGGTGGTTGAACAACTGTAGTTCTTTATATAAACAATCTAATGACCACATGGAGAAGTTCTGATATTCTTTTAACAAATTAAAAAATGTAACTAACATTTACTGAAAAATACATTCGCAGTGATAATTGTTCATACTTGCTTTCATCTTTCATTCATTCCTTTTTTTAAATTTAGCTGGAATTAATTCTTTGGATGAAAATAAAAATATAAAATGAATTCCATCTCCTCCTACTGTCATTTCCTTTCAATTCCTTTTAAAATGTTTTAATCTGTAATATTTTTAAGATGAAATTGTTGACGGTAAGAGCGATGAGTAAGCGCATGCTTCCTGACGTACGGTGGAAGAGGATGCTGCAGTTTACATCTCTGCCCAGTGAGTAATCTTCAGGAGCGAGAGCCCAAACGTAAGTGTGATAATCTCTCACAGACGTCCAGCCGGCCTGAGACCAGAGAGAAAAATGACACATCTACAGTCGGGTCTGAAAGTCCGAATACGCTGCCAGGAATTTTAACAGTTACGATAAAAATAAATGATTTTAGACGAGTCAGGATCATGACCTGGTCATTGAGAACGTTTGGAGGCTGAGAAGATTTTAATTTTACCTTGAAGAGACCGATCCAGTCACGGCAGCTCCAGCTGTGTTCACGGCTCAGCGTATAGCGACATTCCACTCTGGTTTGAGGGAAATACGTCTGAGCCACGTTCCTGAACTTCACCTTCCAACGTTCTTCCTTCTCCATGGCAGTGTCAGAGAGTCAGAGAGAAGATGGCGCTTCTGTCCTGGAATAAATTAAACAGCTGATGAAGCGTGATAGTCAGCTAACGCAGTCAAAACTGAGAATCTGTAGCACTCACAAGTTTCTCCACTCATCTACAGAGCTTCATCAGTTCTACTGAAGGATGGAGAGAGTTCTGTGTTTTACACCACAGCACTGCTGAATGCTGGATTCTGATTGGTCAGAAGATGTTGATTAGTTTTCTATAACAGCAGCTCTGGCAATAGCGCAGCTATTTCTATAGTAACAGCTCATTCACTGGGACGAGTCCAGTGGACGCTCGGCTAATATTTAAAATGTGCGTAATCGTTGATGTAACACTGATGGAAGGAGTCTCCAGTGTCAGTGCTTTGTAACAGTCAGAGGTGAAGCTGTAACTTTAAGTTTTCCGACATCTTCAGGACAGAGGAGTTTACGCTTCTTTGCGGTTTCTCAGTAACATGCGGAACAAGCTGCGTTTTTTTTTCTCGTATTAACGTGAAGAGAGAGAATAAAGAGACGCTGGTGAGGGAACGAGTGTTTATAGCTGCTATAGCGTAAGTGACAACAGGAACTAACTTGTATTACTGATGTTCCTCAACATTAAGCGTAAACAGATAAAAGAAATGACGTGACATTCTTTAATAAATAAAAACTGCTGTAGTATAAAAGGAATAAAACACTTATTTTCCTTTAACAGCACGTTCTGAAACATTTCATTCCTTATGTTACACATCTCCATCATCTTCTCATCACCTTCCTAAGACACCAAGCTGATCCTGAAAAACTAGCACTAACCAAAGACGACTAACACTCACTTCCCATAACCTCACATCTTCTGCGAAAAGTTGCATCATTTATAGAAATATTATTTACAACATCCAGTAAGATCACACTACTAACCTGGAAAGCTAGAACTCTCTGAACCGCACGTTAAACAGAACAGAACCTCCGTCATTAGAACCCATCAGAGAAACTCCAAGTCTACAACAACACCCTCACCTCCTTCCTTTGTCCTGTTTTGTTAAATTGTGTTGTTCTGCTTTGTTGTGAGCCTTTTTTTCTTACAATCTTCACAGACGTGGCTGAACAGCCTTATTATTATCAGCATTTAACCACAAAAAGCACTTGAAAACACTGAAGATGTGTTTGTGTGAAGGAAAGAACTCATCTGACCAGCAGGGGGCAGCAGTCTGTGTTCTTAAAAATAAAAATCAGAAGGCCAGAAGAGCAACACTTCCGCTGCTCACACCTACTACACGGCGTGTATAAACTGTAAACACTAACATGGTGTAGTATTTTGATTTTTAGTATTTAGTAATATTCAGCTTGGGGCTTAGCTACAGTTTTCACGCCACTCTAAATGCGTCGGAGGTATAAACGAGCTTACAATTTCATACAAAACTTTTAAAGCAGTTACAGGATTTTATAGTTTTATTCGCTTTCTGTTTTAAACAGGTTTTTTGTTTTCAATGTGTCATCTCTATTTTAACATAAACATAGACACACAACATGACAGACACACAACATGGCATAGACACACAACATGACAGACACACAACATGACAGACACACAACATGACAGACACAAAACATGACAGACACACAACGTGGCATAGACACACAACATGACAGACACACAACATGACAGACACACAACATGGCATAGACACACAACATGACAGACACAAAACATGACAGACACAAAACATGACAGACACACAACATGGCATAGACACACAGCATGACAGACACACAACATGACAGACACACACCATGGCATAGACACACAACATGACAGACACACAACATGACAGACGCACAACATGGCATAGACACACAACATGACAGACACACAACATGGCATAGACACACAACATGACAGACACACAACATGGCATAGACACACAACATGGCATAGACACATAGACACACAACATAAACATAGACACACAACATGACAGACACACAATATGACAGACACACAATATGACAGACACACAGACACACAACATGACAGACACACAACATGACATAGACACACAACATGACAGACACACAACATCCAGACATAAACTAGCATAAGGATGTCATTAAGCTGTTATTAGACCTACTATAAGATTTATCACATGTACATTACATTTTCATAATAAATCATAAATAAATCAATATTTTTATCAAAAGTTTTGCTAGAAAAGTTTTGCAGATGGACCAAAGAATAACACACAGGGGTTCAAAGGTACTACTTTCCAACATTCCCTGGACATTCCCTGATCATTATTTCTGGAAGGAATTTATTTTTGATTCTTCAGACCTGCTGCATGAACACACACACACACACACACACACACACACACACACAGTCACATGGAGAACATGGTGTTTACACTCCACTATATTTAGCTGTTTTCCAAGCAGCTATTCGATTTCGGAGTGTTGTGAAATGACTTGACGTGATGTGCTGAGAACGCTGCTTCTAGGAATGTTTATTCACAGCAAGTGCTAACGGAGTGTTTATCGATGCAGAGACATGACTTCACTCATCCGAGCAAACATCACTGCAGATACACAAGGACGGGACACACAAACACAAAACATCTTTCATTTTACAGTTTAATTTATAATGCCGTTTCTAAAATAATGTAAAATTAAAAAAAAAACGAACAATGCTGTGCCACATAATAAATGTCTTTACATTTGTTTGTTTTTTTATTTAAATTTGTATTTTATTTATTTATTTCTAATAAAAAATGTTTATGTTTTAAGCAAAGTATCAATAGTATCAATGTCATAGAATAAAAAATAAATTTAATTAAATACCTACCACCTGTATACAATTCTTAAATTTTATTTATTTCTTCTTTATAAATTATTTTTAGGCAATGGATCAGTATTCCAGAAAATAAAATATTATATAAAATATAAAAAATATTAAAATAATATATATATATATATTTATATATATGGCCAAATTATGGCTGAAAAAAGAAATAAAAAGATGTCCAAATAAATAAATAAATAAACAAACAAACAAACAAATGAATGAATGTTACATTGACCATTCTGGAATTTATTCATTAAAACATGAATTTCAAAATAAATAATAATAATAATAATAATAATAATAATAATAATAATAATAATAATAATAATTTGCAAGCACATTTCATACATTTCTAATTTTTTTAAAGTAAAAGATACAGTAAGAACATTTCACTCTTACCTTGTTGCTGTTGAATCAGTTGAAATTCATACTACTTAGGAGGGTTTTGTTTGTTTGTTTGTTTATTTTGTTTGCTTGATTGTTTGTTTGTTTGTTTTGCAGTCAGCAGTCAGGAGTCAGCAGTCAGGAGTCAGCAGTCAGGACTGAGTTTGTTATCCCGGGACTGAAGCTGATCCTGAAATGCCGGCAGAAGAACTCGGGCTTCACGTTCACCTTCAACAACAATAACAAAACGCACGTGCGTGCTTTGACCGCTTCCTGACTGGTGCATCATGGGAAATGGAGTCCCCACACGGAGGACCACGTGACAGCTTCAACACGTCCCCCTGTTTTCATGCTGATGACTTTATTTACCGCCTTCTTTAAAAGCATCTGTACTGTTACTTCTTGCTTATACGTATATACAGTTATATGTAACCTATATATATATTTGTTTATATGTAAACTTGTACTTTTATTGCTAGTTTTGTGTATTTTAGGACTTTTCCATGCTACTATGAGTTACAAACTGAATTTCACTGCACTTAAACGATGATTTTAAATCTATTTTATTCTTTTTTATTCTTTTCTATTCTCAGATGCGACTGAAAACTATAAACAATATCAATAACCAAACAGTAGTTTAGGAGTGGAGTGACACTGCATGTCCTCATATCTGCATGGCACAAGGATAAGGAGACATGTTCGTGTTTTTGTTTGCTTGTTTGTTTGTTTACTTGTTTGTTTGTTATTGTGGTCATTTTGCTCAATGCACTGATCAGACTTCCTTCAGAAACCACCACTAGATGGCAGTGTAATTTTTTTAAACCAGCCTGTTCTTCAGAATACGGGTGCATTTACTGAAAATATGAACATATAAGATAAGAAACTTTATGAAGTTTATTAAGTTTAATATTAAGGTATTAAAGTGTGACAGAGGCATGGTGTTAGGAAGTAAATTAAATAAATATAAATATGACTTTAGCAGTGTTTTCATGTGATGAGTGATTTTGTTCAAATGTTCTGTTTATGTTAGAAGCAGTAAATTGGTTAATTAATTTGTTTACAAGTAAATAAATAAATAAATAAAGGAACTGTGAAATCAATATTTTAAGGAATTTTACAGGTTTAAGGTTTTTTTAATCTTAGTTACGGTTCAGATGCTTGACTGTATTGTGTTGTATTGTATTGTAGAACTCACACTAAGTCTAAAATAGTATGTAGTAAACATACATCCAGTCCAGGTGATTAAATCTCCAGGCCAAAGTTTCATGCGCTGCCGTCGTGACATCCTCCAGTGCAGAAGTTTCAGAAATTTCATTCTCTAGACATCTCCTAAGCCACAGCTTCCCAACCCTGGCCCTGGAGAACCTCCTGTCCTGCACATTGTAGTGTTCACTTCATCACAGAGAGAGCGGTTAATTAGCTGATGAGTTGAATCAGGTGTGTTAGAGCAGGACAGGAGGTTCTCCAGGGTCAGGGTCAGGGTCAGGAAGATCTCTCTGAGACTTCATCATCAGTGCCGTTATACAGCTCCGGTGAGCTGGGAGCTTCATGAAGCGCTGAGAAATGAGCTAAATAGCTTGAACACACTGAGCTGTGGCTGAAGGGGGAGGTGAGGCCCTGGTTTTACAGCAGAACAGAGATGGTTTGCAGCAGACGGCAAGAAAGAGAGACATACAGAGAGAGAGAGAGAGAGAGAGAAAGAGAGACAGAGAAAACAACAAAAACAACACAGTGTTCACCTCAAGCAATGAAGACAAGAAGAAACAGGTTGCATTTAAAAGAAACAGTGTGTGTGTGTGTGTGTGTGTGTGTGTGTGTGTGTGTGTGTGTGTGTGTGTGTGGTGGAGTGCAGGGTTTGGAAAATTAGGAAAATTTGTTAAATTAAGGCATTGTGTAATAAAGATAAGAGCCAGACAGCGTGTGGGCAAGTGGAATGGATTTGTGTTAGACTCAACACACACATCAGAAAAAAAAAAACACAAAGAAGAGACTTTTAATGCATTGCCTTCTCACAGTGGATTAAAATATGATATATATATATATATACATATGTAATATACCATCTCCATGCAGCTCTACAGACATCATCAGTGCACTAATCATCACTGGATGATGAACCCAGCAGGGGGAGCTCTTCATCCTCCAGCAGCACCATGTGCCATGTTTATCGCTTTCTGCATGGCATGGAACACAGTGAAGATATGAGTTATTACTGGAATCTTTAATCAGTGACGGAGGATTTTTCGACCTCGTGATGTCAGAAGTAGGAGCTTTTCAATACACAAAATGATTCCATCTTTCTGAAATAATAATGGCTGAAGTGATGAAGTCGTGAACTTTGGAGAGTCTTTCCACAGTGAAGTGACTCCTTATGATCCAAAAACACTTTTTTAATGAAAGCGTATTATCTTTAAGATTAAGATTAAAGATTAAAAAAATCACTTATAAACATAAACTAAGTTTATTTGCGAAACAAATGAACATTACATTTTGTTATATTCGTTCATTAATCTTCTGTAAGTGCATTATCCTGATCAGGGATCCGGTGGATCCGGAGTTTATCCCGGGAACGCCCAGGGTGAGGTGGGAATACACTCTAGATGGAACACCAAGCCATCACACACACATCCACACACACATCCACACACTCTTTCACACCCAGGGGAGACACCACCCCACTGTCCGGCATGTTTCAGGGAGGAACGCAGCGAGAACCCAGAGGACAGAGGGAGAACCTGAGACAGGAACCTGGAACTGTGAGGAGAGAACTCTACCCCAGAAATGCTGTAAAAGCTCAGAACTTGTACACTTCCTGTTTAGTTCCCCAGTTTTCTAAGTTCTCTAATCATCCTAAGTGGATTGTTGTGTGAAGTTGTTTGTAGTGAGAGGTGAAGTTGGTCTTTTACAGCAGTATGGAAACGTTTGCAGCAGATGACGAGAACAGAAAAATCAATAAAGACAACAATCAAGAGAAGAAAATAGTGTGTGTGTGTGTGTGTGTGTGTGTGAGAGAGAGAGAGAGATGTGGAGTGACTCTTACCACCCTGAAGTTGATTATTTTTTCATTATAAAAGTCATACTATTTATCCGTTTATAGTCACGTTGTGGAACGTTCCTGTCATCATTTACGTTATAGCTGCTATAAACAGTCGTTCCCTCACCAGCCTCTTTTTTCTCTCTCTTCAAGTTAATGAGCCAAAAAAAAACGCAGCTTGTTACACGTTATCAAGAAACCGCAAAGAAGTGTAAACTCCTCTGTCCTGAAAATTTCACTAGACTCAAAAGGGAACCCATCCTCACCTGGGTGCAACGGATAGTGCGATAAATCATATATAAATAAATCCCTTCTATTATTGTGTGCTATAAGGACAAATAGTGCAAATGTGCAACCAGTAAATTCATCACAGTTTC
>CM074993.1:19623961-19633782 GCA_037576825.1 Pangasius krempfi | reverse complement strand
TCCCCAAACCATCTCCACAGCCCCCAGGTGGCACCATCCCCAGCAAACCACACGGTTCTTCAGGCCGTCCATATGGAGCCCCAGCAGCAGCGAGCGAACGCAACCGATGAGAACTCCAACCAGAAGTAGGACATCAGGCAGGTCCAGAGAGCAGAAGGGGTCAGGATGGAGAGATGGAGAGAGAGAGAGAGAGATTGTTAGGTAAGCTTTTTTAATCATTTTTAATTATGGAGTACTTTTTTTGAATCATGGTGTACTTTTGACTGCTGATGTTTTTTTTTCCTTCCACTGCAATCTGAAAAGGTCCAACAATCCCAAGCTTGTGTTTATAAGAAGTCTTGATGATCCCTGGATTTTTTTTCTTCTTTTTTTTTTCTTCAGATAAAGTGTGAAGAGATGAATCTTTGGGGAAAGACTGGAGCGATTGCTTTGGTCTTTATGGGTCTCTCAGCCAGCGTATTCCTGCTTGATTATGTGCCAAAATGTCAGTGCAAATCATAATCGAAGGCGAGATTCAGGGTCAAGGTCATTACAGGGGGGAATTAAAGCGACAGGAAAAGCAGGTGGATGTTGGATGTGACTCTGCAATGCAGGGTGATTTTTATTTATTTATTTTAATTAATTTTTTTGGGGGGGGTATTTTTATTTTGATGAGCAGAAAAAAACTTTGAAATTTAAAAAGTGGAGCATAAATCAAGTGTAAGATGAAGTATGAGTGCAGAAAGAAAAGAAAAAATGATAAGAAAGAAACTGTGATTGACACCGAAGCAGTGAGTGAGAGGGGAAAAACACAAAGATGGAGAGCAGAGGAAATAAACAAATAAGAAAGAAAACAATAAAAAAAGGAGAGATTGGCAGGAATGAAAACACGTAGAGAGGATATACGCAATGCAGCCGAACACACACACACACACACACACACACACACACACACTCAGCAGCAGGATGGAGGGATAAAAAATGGAGGGAGGCAGTGAAAAGGATAGTTAGCATGCAAAGCCGAACTGCCCCATCTGTTTAGTGCTGCATTGCTCGTCGTATAACTGTCGCTGACTCGCGCGCTGCATAAAGAATGTTCTGGATTTGATGTAATTCCACACAATTAATGACAGATTTATACTCTGAGGGCCAAAAGGGAACGATTAGTGTTTGATCGCCCATCTGATACACGCCGCTGTCCAAGATCTGCAGCACACAAAGATCTTTCACCTCCTTTCCCCTTTCTTCTTTTCTGTTTTTTTTCCTTTTTTGGGTGTTAAGCTACTTGTTGGCTTGGAGTTTTCAATATCAAATATGAATTATTATGAATTATGAACACAATCCAACACAAAACAGATCCAGAATTATGAACAGATCCTTTACCTTTTCTGGGTTTCTAGGTGTGTCCATAATACGAGCTAAAGTGTACAGGAAGTTTAACGAAATTCTTCTTATCTACCTTTCATAATCTTTATTTTTAACTTTACGGCCCAGTGATGCTTCAGGTAATATTGTTTTTATTATATTCATTTATGTTTTAAAAGATTGAAGAACGGCTGCTTATTTAATCTTAATCCTAATAACATGGGCGGAACGTAGAGGTGATCATGGGGGCCAGTGCCACCCTCGTGTGAAGCAAAGCCATCATAAAGAATCCATAAGATGTAGCCTGGTATGTTAGGTATGATTTGATTTTTCTGTAGCTTTCTAGACGACAAACATATGGGATTCATACTCAGGCGGTACCCAGACAGGTGACACACATTATATCGTTGTTATGCCTCCATCACCAGGCGGTGGAGGTGCTGTGCTTTCGGGTTGTCCGTGCGTCCGTGCATCAATCCGAGATTCTCGTTAGTGCGATATCTCAAGAGCGAGTGGTTGAATGTTTGTAGGATTTATATGGAGTCAGCTTCGTAACCAGAAGATCAACAGATTAGATTTTGGAATTCATCCAAACAAGGTCAAGGTCACAGCAAGTTCAAAGGTCAGTTTTCTTCAGTAGCTTCCTTCCTGTTTGAAGTACATTTTAAGGTACATTTTCAGGCAGACACATTAGTAATAAGAAGGACTAGACTTGTTGGTGATGGAGGGATCCTTGTCCACAACGCCGGCTTCGAGTTCTATAATAAATTCACAGCACCGCATATTAACACTGCATCGCTCATGCTTAACAGATGTGTAACGACGGGATCGTCCACACGGTATCTTACAAATATTGGGCAAAGGAGGATCCGGCTTCATGAAGGTTTCTTGGGAATGCTTCTTCCAGGCAGAAATTCTGAACATTCAGTCATCTTCAGTAAGCACTTTATCCTGGTCAGGGTGGAGGTGGAACTGAAGTCTATCCCGGGAACGCTGGGCGTGAAGCAGGAATACACCCTGCACACACACACACACACACACACACACACACACACACACACACGCACACATGCACATGTGTTCATGCTTAGGGGGAATTTAGCTCAGCAAATCCACCTATCAGTTTGTTTTTGGGAGGAAACCAGAGAACCCAGAAGAAACCCACACAATCAAACCGGGAACCAGGATCAGACCAGCGAGTCTGAAGGTGTGAGGCCACAAGGCCACCACTGTACCACTGTAGCATTTATACCTATTAAAACATTTATATATCACTATTTACGCTCGTATTTCAGGAGATACTTGAGTAAAGCTAAATAAATTGGAGGAAAGGAAAGCAAAATAAAGCACAGACCCAAAGGCAGCAATCAAATACGTGATAAATAAGGAAGTAGAACACGCAGTAAGTACATTCTGTATGATATTTATCACAGATTGCAGTGTAAATGTAATGATGTATTGGCCACTAAAGCCGGCATCTGTTGCTCATTAGATACAAAACAGAGGATTTTAGGGTTTTAATCTGCAACCACATCGATGTTGTCCAAGTCCAGAATCACAGCAGACGAGTTGTAAAGCGTGATAGCAGGCCGTAATTGGCAGTTTTACAGAGTCGTCCTGTGATTTTGAGGCGGCTTTGGCAATGTCTGATTGATTGATGGGTTTGGAGGCTGCAGTTATAGACGTTTGACATTTCCCAACTCTGTGAGATTTCACTTTAAATATCTTAATTACAGAGTGTATTTTTTGCTTTTATGTGCTGTTACACACACATCTCAGACTTAAAAGTGACTCAGACTTTAGATGAAAGTGCTCCTTTGTTTTCAGTGACCATTTCATTGCGATTTATTTAAAGATTTATTTAAAGGAATTCACTTGGAATTATCTGCAGTTTACTCTAGACGTGGCAGGATTTTGCCTCGAGACGTTTCCCCATCTTTAAGGTGGATGGCTTTTTTTTTTCTCTCCATGGTGAATAAAAAGCCAGGTGACCTTTCTGTGCTGAATCCTTGCTATTAATAAAAGTCCATCACCACCTTGAAGAAGAAATCCCAGTGGATCTTTTGATGTTTTACAGAATGAAAGCTCTGTGTTAAACTTCACGTCACTTGGAGGTTCAGCCGTGATTCTGTTGTGTTAAATATATCTCAGCACTACTCCAGCTTAGAGGTAATGCTCAGGATCATGCGTAAGTGCTAGACTGATAAATATGTACCTCGAAACATGCATGAGCTAGCTAATGTACTTTTGGAAGACGTAGCTAGCTAACTAACATTACCTTTCTTTATTCACACTTGATAACGGAGGTGGTGTTCACTTCTGCGTAGCTCACCTGCTTAGATAAGAGAAGCTTCTCAGATATAGAACATTTTTCGGATTAGTTGTGTTAATCGTAGATGTGTGGAAAAAGTTTCTAAAGTAATTACTCAAGCAGTTTTTTCACCAGACGACTTATTTACTCTTACTTGATCGCTATTTTTGCTTTTCCACCTGTGAATTATTACTACAGTAGCAGTGTTTTTGCTCAGGTCAGTGTGTTTTGTGCTCTTAACACCACCACACATACAACAGTGCATTTCTCCATCTTTAATACAGTTACACTTGTTCAAACAGCCATAACTAATATAGCCTAGCTTAGATAGATAGCACATATATAAGTGAAAAGATCACTACCTGTTAAATATTATCATTAGCTTCAAAGCTTGCCTCAGGTAACTGATATAACACGTAAGGCTAAACGTTTGGTTCTGAGGTTGTGAACAGATCGGAAGATAAATGCCACATGAATATTCATTCTGCGTCACAAATAACACGCTGTGGTTTTAATGTCATTTTAATTTTCACTCATTCTAATTCAAGCACCCATTATGTCCCATTTGTTTACATTTATTTGTTACATTTATTTCGGGCCATTTATTTTCCTGGACCATGGAACCGAACTCATAAAAAAAAAATAAAAAAATCAACATTTACACAAACTGTAAGTGTCTACATAACTGCGTGGTAAATTACTTTCAAAAATGGCTTTGGCTCCGGCCAAGAAACTTTCCTCACATTTTTGTAATAGTCTGATTAGCACATTCATTAGAAAGCTATGTTCTGATGCACATTTTCCACAAAAAGGTGCATTTTAGTTCTCTGAGGTACTCAGACGTGGTCCATAGTATTGAATTATGCATAATAATACTGTTTTTAAATAAATCTCTGCTACATTCATTACCCTGTGTTAAAGAAACATCATAAAGGTACAGAGCATGGAGCCTTGAGGGTCACCAGCACAGCTTATTAGAATTACTTTCTAACTTCATGCTGATCTCATTTAGAGATGTTCTAACTCATGTGTCTAACTCATGTGTCTAGTGATTTCCTCGCACCTATTTTACTGGGAAAATAATGATTTTTTCAGTAGAACTGATCACTAATAGCTGTAAATACTTGTCTTTGTAAGTTAAAGCAGCGACTCCTGAAGAGAACAGCAGCGTCCACAATGAAAACAGAACGAAGACCAGTACCAGTAATTGTTTATTATCCGTGTTTATTATCTCTCTCTCATCTAATTAAATTAGTTGTTAGTTGTTAATTAGGTGGAATTAGTACTCTGAGGTTTGTTTTGATGTAACATATGAAGGTGTTTGTTGTATTTACCCCTGAAAGCATAACTCCAGACAGACAAATTGGGCTGGAACTCGATGGAATTATATGTTTCTACACACAGAAGCACACACACACACACACACACACACACACACACACACCATTGCAGCTAAATCTTCTCACAGACTCACAGAAATAAGCAGTTTTGGTGAGTGTGAGCCGTAAAGGAGCCGAGGCCATAAATCTGACCGTAAAAACGCCATGCTGTCAGCCATCAATCGCCCTCTGCCGCTCTGATGAAGGAGAAATAGGCGATAAAAAAGCGGCATTTTAGGGAAATTATGCCCAGCCTTCCATTTGCAAAGTGCTGCAGAGGAATGGCGACGGAATATTAATGATGAACTGGTGCAGGATGAGATAGAGAGAGAGAGAGAGAGAGATGGGGAAAGAGAAAGATGGGAAGAGAGAGAGAGAGAGAGAGGGAGAGAGAGAGAGAGATGGAGAGAGAGATAAGAGCAGTGTAGGGAACAAAGTGAAACATTACATCATCTTAAAGCATCATTGTGTGTGTGTTTGTTTTGTTCTCTTTTTTTAGTGTGTATGAATGTAAAAGTATGATGTGGTCATTGTGAGCAGAAATAGAGAAAGTGTAAGATAAATAGAGAAAGTGTAAGATAAATAGAGAAAGTGTAAGATGAGTGGATGATGGATGAACTCATTGTCTGACCTGTAATCCTCCCTTTTAACTAGGCCGCGCCTCTTAATTAATTTTAATCACATCTCCGCCTGCGGTGTAAATTATGCTGCAGGGAGAATGACGTCAAGCGTTTTTTTTTTTTTTGTCCATGTTAGGTGTCCTTAAGTGTGTGTGTGTGTGTGTGTGTGTGTGTGTGTGTGTGTGTGTGTCCAGTGAGACACCAGAAATTTGTTCAAAATATATTTACAAGATCATGAGAAAGGCTTTTAGATATAAATTTATAAATTTGTTATAAAATCCAACTCAGAATCTGATATTTGAAGTAAACACCTCATGTCTGGCCTCTAAGTGAAAACATGTATCTATTTTTTTAAGAAATTTCAAAATGTTGGAGGGAAAAAAAACCCAGATTCCTAGTGAATGTGTTTTTTCTAGAAGCTTCCCAGCTGATTTTCAGCAGTTTGCTCAGTGTGTGGTTTGAGGGTCTGTGGTGCCCCCTGCAGCTCGCCTGCAGTTACTCAGCACTGATCCAGTACCAGACTTTTAAAGTTGAGCTCCAGTCTTCATGCAGCTAAAACATGCAGCTAAATCATCTAAGCTTTTGGTGAATGATGGAATTTCTGCATTTTACACCCTGAAAATAAAACTGAAATAATCAATAATCTGTCAATTCTCTTAAATTAATAAACTACACATTGATTTTATGCCTGAGACCAACGGGCTCATCAGTCAACATGTTTATTTTCCTGAAGTAGCAGTCTTAATTATTATTAATAAAAGTTTTATATATTAATAGACAGGTCCTGTAGTGAATATTACATGCAGTAAATGTTAAAACCCTGTAGTTTTAAGCTACAGTGCATACACACAATGCATCACCTTGTCTTTTTGTTCTGTTAATGTTGTTGTTTTGACTACAGAAAGACAAAATTTATAACCTAATGACTAAAACACGACATGTTTTTATTTTTAGTTTCCAGAAATGTTGTCGGCAGATACTCCTAATAAAATAACCTGTTCAAACAGACAATTCTCTAAAGCTTTAAAGGCTTCCTCTGGTGGGGAAATACCTGTATTTTCGGAAGTTAATAACCCTTTACTAAACAACAAACACTTCCAGGTGGTTTCCTTTTTTATGACGTGTTCCTTAAAGAAAGAATGATTGATACACAGTAAAAAGATGGGTGTCTAATTAAAGAAAATAAGATGTTAAAGTGTGTTAGTAAGGAGTCGAGTCACCAGAAGAGCATCAGTGCTCCATGGGGTAGGTTCTGCACGTCTGTAGAACTGTACTCGAGCGATGGAGAAGCGTTCTGTGAAAAGATTTTTCCCCCAGTTGGTGTTGTGATGATGACAGAGAAGCTTTACAGAAATCCAGATGTAGATTTAGTTCCCTAATGAAGAAGGCAGAGGCGGCAGTGAGGAGCAGGGGTGTGGCCACACTGTATATAACGGGGTGGCAAGGTTACACCCAATGACTCTGTTGGGGTGGCAATATAGGGCGGGGCAAAACCCTGTTTGTTTGCTGCTTTTGATTCTTGTTTTTCCTGTTTTTCTCTCCTGGCTTGTTTGCGCTGTGGACTTTAATAAAACTGCGTTCGTGTCCAGCTCTGTGTGTAATTTGCGACAGGCTAATGGTCAATAATAATGACCTGATAAAAATACAACGTTATGCCCTTACGTTTGCTCTCCTGATTGTTTTCAGGGGAAAGTTTGCTTCTGTGTTATTTGTTCCTCACCTTTACACAGTGATGAAATGCACTTTCAGATTTCCCAGAGCTGTGGTGAGTGGGCACTCTGTTATTATTGAAACTAATCTATCCCAGCGCAATAATAATAATAATAATAATAATAATAATAATAATAATACGGGTTATGCGCTAGCCTCGTTACCTCCGGGGTTGGGGGTTCGCTTCGCTCCGGGGGTTTCCTCTGTGAACTCCGGTTTCCTCCCCAGTCCAAAGACATGCAGTGTAGGCTGATTAGCATCTCTAAACTGTTCGTAGTGTGTGAATCGGTGTGTAAGTGTGTGTGTGATTGTGCCCTGTGATGAGTTGGCACCCCATCCGGAGTATACATGCACAATATACAATATACACTACACAGATATACAGTACATAAATATACATATGTACATGCATATGTGCATATTTTGTACATCCCTTTTGCACAATCCTGGATATATATATTTCTTATTTCTTATCTTATTTCTTATTCATTTCTGGTTTTTAAATTTGAACTTTAATTTAATATTTAATGCCCAGTCTAAAGAGGAGCAGGCCAGGTTTCCATTTCACTGCAAGTTATATACTGTATGTAATTGTGTGTGTGACAAATAAAATCGTGAATCTTGTGCCCCGAGTCCCGTGGGAGAGGCTCCAGGCTCCCGGGGAGCCTGCGTAGGATAAGCGGTACAGAAAATAGATGGATGGATATCCTATTGAGTGGCCATGGTTCACGCTAGGGTGCTTCACGCTACACCGCTGGCAGCAAGGAAAAGCTCTGTGAAGAACCCTTCAGAGGAACCAGGCTCAAAATGTCCTCTTCTGTAGTCCTGGGTGTGTTTACAGGATGTTCTGAAGGAGCAGGTTGTGAATCAGAGGCTGGGATGAGGACAGTCTTTATGATTACTAGCTACAAATCTAGAGAATCCAGGTGAGATTAACTGCTGAAGGTGTAGAAAGGGGTTTTAGGAGGGTTTTATATTTAAGGTGAGCATCCACAGGGGGAGAAAGTGAGTCACAAGCGCTGAAGCTCCAAGAAAAAGAGCATCATGGTGAATCCGGAGGACGAGACGCTTTCAGTGCTGCTGATTTTATATCTAATCACATACACAATTAAAAAGCTGTCTTCTGGTGCAGAGCAACAAACAACTCACAATCTATCAAGGCTTTGGAATTAAGTAAAGACTTTCCTCTGATTTCAGAATATTGAGCCACTCAACAAGGCCAAAGCAGATTTTTAAACGTAGAAAATATCACTTAATTATTATTATTTTTTTTTAAATCTGACATGTATGTGGTGGAACGTAAATAACATTTATAATATTAAAGAATTTTTGCACAAAAAAAGAAAAGAAAAGGCAGACAGAATTATTTATAATAATTCTAACTAACATCTAAGAATAAAGCTAAACTACTTATTATTATTATTATTATTATTATAAATAGTTTAGCTTTATTCTTAGATGTTAGTGCACTATATAAGCAATATGATGTATACAATATATATATAAAAGCATATAGAATTCTATATATTGTATGTATGTGTTTTTTTAAATCCTATAATGCCATCAAATTGTCAAATGTAATATAAAAACATTTTACTTTTAAAACTAAAACATTGTCCTATATTATTTATAGTAATACAGTATATACACTGTTATTATATTTTGAGTTAGAAGAGTGTAAAAAAAAATTAAGTACAAACTAGTAAACGTCGGATACAACATGAAAATATACTGTAAGTGTTATTTAAAAATAATAGTACTAATAAAATAATAAAATAAAATAAAATAATGTAGCTTCATTTACAGATATTTGTGCATTGCTGTATATAAGCAATATATAATAGTATATGTGTATTACTGTAAGTAATATAGGACTAGTTTTAAAATTAAAATGGTCTTTTAGTACATCTACCAACGTCACACACACACACACACACACACACACACACACACAGACCGTCCAGCCTGAATTGAGTAACAGTATCACACCGTGTGCTAACTGAAGACCTGGTGTTCTTAATAAAAAATAATAAAAGTGGATGAGTCGTGCAGCTTCTCTCGTCCACGCTGGCGTGTTCTATCGCGGTTCTGCGCAGCAGCAGCAGTAAAAACAGCTGAAAAAAAAGGGAAAGGAAAATCGAGGGAGCGCACACATCGCCAGCCGGACCATAAACTGTGTGATTTGGTGTTTGAGGCAGTTGCTCAGGCATTTTACTGAGTTGCATTGCCGGGGCTTTCTGTTCCTCAGAGTAACTGCTGAACGTGTGTGTGTGTGTGTGTGTGTGTGTGTGTGAGAGAGAGAGAGAGAGAGAGAGAGAGAGATAGGACTATCTGACAGTTTTGCAAAAGTAAACAAACAAACAAACAAACAAACAAACAAACAAACAAACAAACCAGCCAAATGTCACTTACTAATTTTTATTTTTAATTTTTTGCAAAAACTGCCCAAATCTTTCC
>CM074993.1:19596177-19621361 GCA_037576825.1 Pangasius krempfi | reverse complement strand
CTCTCTCTCTCTCTCTCTCTCTCTCTCTCTCTCTCTTTCTCTCTCTTCTCTTCTCTCTCTCTCTCTGTCTCTCTCTCTCTGTCTCTCTCTCTCTGTCTCTCTCTCTTCTCTCTCTCTCTTCTCTTCTCTCTCTCTCTCTGTCTCTCTCTCTGTCTCTATCTCTGTCTCTCTCTCTCTCTCTCTCTTCTCTTCTCTTCTCTTGTGCAGGATTGTAAAAGTGTCCATTTTTGAACAGCTGTGTAAAAAGGACACCTGCGTGTCAAACCACAGTGAACTGCACTGCAATGTCAATGGCATGTTTATGACACACTCGTTTTTTTTGTGGCCCACACACACGAAAAGACTCAAACACACACACACTCACACACACTCAGACACACAAATATACAAACACACACACACTCAGACACACACAAACACACATATACACACACGCAAACACACACATGCACACACATGCACACACGCAAACACACACACACACACACACACACACACATGCACACACACAAACACACACATACACACACCCAGAGGAGGGAAACTGTGCTCTAGAAAAAAATGTGATTAAAATGTAAATTCAGAAGTCAGAATTGTTTGTTAATTTTTTCCTCTTTAGATCCCTTTAGATTTTGTAAAAGGAAAGAAAATACTTTATTAGCCTAACAACTCGATTAGCCTAGCAACTCGATTAGCCTAGCAACTCGATTAGCCTAGCTAATGGGGAATGGGATTGACGTTAGCTGAAATATTATCCACTTATTAATATAGATTAGCGTTAAAGCCAGGGAGTGCTATTCTCCTAAACTAACACTTTCACATGGTGTAACTCTGAAGATTCTTGTGTCCTGTGGTGAAAGCCGGGGTGCTGCCCAGCCAGAGGACTGTTAGCTGAACAAAGTTAGCTAGCTAAACATGTCACAAGTTTACAAGTGCCACAAAGTCACAAGTTTAAACCCATTCTAACTCATCAGTAAGAATGTGACATAGCTACGTATATAGCGTTATCTAGCTAGTTCCTTGATGTAGAATTTAGGCGAGCTACGCAGGTTTTGTTAAAGCGAAATATAAATAAGGCATGTTAGCTAACTAACAAGTTAAGCCTGTTAAATTGTTAGTTAGTTCATTGATATGATAGTTAGCTTCTTAGCTGAGGTGAAATGGACGCTGTGAAGACGGCGCTCCTCAGATCAATTATCCTTCCTAATCACCTGTAACCACAACCATCTTCTGTTAGCTTGGAAGGACGTCCGATTCGATAGTCGATTCGACAAACGAATGTACGTTTTATAAACGCTTTTCTGATTCTGACACCAAACAGCACATCACGACATTTTAGAAAACAAAATCTGGCTCTGCTCTTAAAAATCATTACAGTTTCCCACCATGTTTCTGCAGCCAGGAGGCAGCGCTGACATCACAGTCACGTGTCAGAGTGACGTGTCAATGTGACGTGTCTCACTCAGGGGTTTATTACACTTCCTGTAGCAGATGTACGATAAGCTAAGTGCTGTAAAATATGTTGACTTTCTGACCAGCAAAATGTTCGCATTTTGAATTTTCATATTCTGTTTGGAAATTGTGACTGTAATAACCAGCATTCTTGAATTTGAAATAATGTGGTGCCAATACTTTAAGTCACTGGAGTTATTAATTGACAAATTTCTATTATTTTCCAAGTTGGAGTCAACGGCATGTCAAAGCACACATCATTAATCACACCTGCATCAATAAATTATTTTATGAAATTCTTTTTTGTAGGTAAAAAAATAATTATAGGAAGAGTTTAAACTCCAATGACATCTAAATTTTCCACAAAAATAAGAATTTACAAGTAAATTAAAAATATATAGAGTGGGACAGGAAACTCTGCTGGTGCTGGTCAAAATGGCCACTGAGCTTTCTGAACTTTGACCCTGGAAGCACTTATGGGCAGTGTTTCTAATTTCAAAATATGAGTTTTTGAAATAGGTAACATGAAATGACAAAAAATAGGGACAAAGGCACTTTTTAAAATTATTTATATGATTAAAAATGTATTTTATTTTGCTAATTAATATATTTGACAGACCTCATATTTATATTCAGCCTTTTGGCATTAATTTAAATAAGGAATATATTTTTTTAAATGTCTGTAAACGCCTCTAAAGCACAACAATTGATTTGCAGAACTATTATTCTAGGACTTGGCAAGTTGAAAGACAATTTAAGAAAAAATATATATATATACAATTAATAAAAAGTTGAAAACGTGGAACAAGCCATCAGACTCCTCGACACTCTGAAAACACACACACACACACACACACACACACTCAACTGAACATCACCCCATCCTCTTTGCAATTTTTTTCACATCTCCATATTCAATTTCTGCTGCTACAGATATTTATTATATGCTGTGTATAATCTTTATACTCTCTACTGAGCTGCTACTCCTGATGTTTACATTTACAGCTACTTATATTGTTACTAACTAGCTGTATATGATTTAAATCACAATAAAGTCACTTGAAATGACAAATACATGAAGGTCTATTTCACCATAATACACACAAAAATATGTCGTGTGCCCTGAAATAAAAACGTGTGATATTGTGTGAACAATATCGATTTCATGAGAATTATTCATGTGAGAAAATCACATCTGAGGAACAAAAACACATTCACTACGTGTGAAAAATGTGTGAAACGTAGAATACGTGTTAATTTCACGTGTGAAGGTCATGTGATGTTTCTGTAAGGGATATTATTATTTCCTTAATTTTACTCAAGCTGTTTCATAATAACCAAAGCTAGAGCTTTGATATCTTTTTAATAATTAATCTGAGTATTTGTGATGGATGTTTCCATAAATCATTTGAATTTCTAGAAATTGAAAATGAAAACAGATCGTAACATTAGATCACTCACAGTTAATAACAATGACTTAAAACAAAGTTAAATACCTGCATGTATCACAAATAATCAGAAGAATTATTATGTCACAATCTTTACGGATTTGTGTTTATTCATCGTATTTTTTATAATGAAACCGAGATCATTATCTTTGTAATAATGAATCTGATTATTTGTGATGGACTTTAGGGTAAATTTTTACAAACTGTAAGCAATTCTAATGAAAATTCTAATGATTGTAGAACAAGTTTTTTTTATATTTCATGTCAAATCTTTACCCTTCTTTTTCTTAAATTAAAAAATAAAAAAGACAGAAAAAACGATGAAGGATGAGTGATGAAAAAAGAATGACAATTACAGTGATCTGAATTCCATATTTCTTTTTAAATTCATAACAATGAACCCTGTTCTTGACTCCGTATACATCGTTCAAAATTCTTAATGTTCAAAAACTGTATTCCTGAGATTGATTCATTGTTTAGAGGCAGAACTGAACGTTGTTAAATCAAGCACAAGAGTTTATATGCGCTTCGAATGTAGCTGAACTTTACAGCCGACCAGCACGAGGCCGACTGATCTTTGTGCATGGCCACCACATGGGCCGAGAGTCAGAGGACGAGACGTCCACAATCTCCCACTGAACACTGCGCCTGAGTCACGATTCCTGCATTGACTTCACCACAACTCTGTGACAAATGTCTTCTGGTAGAAGAAGTGACGCCACCCGTATCTGTGAAGTCATGACATATTAGCTTTAAAGAAAGAATTGTTCTTGATATTCAATTTAATTTCTGTTATTTCTTCTGAATATTATTAGCTTGAACAACATGTTAATTTTATATAATATAAATAAGATCTACAATATTTTTTCAATTAAATTCCTCACTTTGACTTTCACCCCCATTATCCAGGATTCTTTGGAAATCTGGTAATCTGTTTAGTTGGCCAGGGTGTTCGTAAAGTGTTGGGTGGGTGTTCATAAAGTTGGAATACACCAATCACGTCTGGGTGACGATCACATCTGGCATTCATTTTCTCTTGTGGTTTTGGCAGGATCGGAGTAACATGGAACCCACTGGTCCTGGTAAAGCAGGCCAAAGGGAAAAAAAACCCCAAAAAACAGACAGTGGAGAAAGGCTGATCTTATTTCTTCAGCTATCAGACAGAAAATATGACAGATTTACTTGGGCAGGTCGAGGTAATAATGAGGATGATGATGTAGCCACATCTTAGTAATAATAGCCTGAATTTTATTGCATCAAATCGTATTGTATGTTGCACAAAACAAAAAGCTTTGGAGAACGTTGTTCCATGACAAGTTCTGTTTGACCTAAAACAGGGATCCTGCTCGGCAATCAATCTTTTATAGCTCAACATCTCAACATAGGTTCAATCTAAGACATTATGACATTTTCTTAAGACACTAAATAATTTTTTGCCTCTTTTTTTGGAGTACCCTTTTGGAGAGTCCTTTATAAGGAGTGATTTCCTATCAGAGCAGCTTACACTAAGAAACATTAGGAGCCCTTACCCACCCGAAGAACACTTTAAAGTCTCCTCAGGCACATTTTGAGGAAAGGACATCATTTCATATTTAGGAAATATAAAAGAATGTCATTCTGTTGCAGAGGTCGAGGGGAGAAAGTGTGCAAATGCATTGGAAATAAAATTCCAGGACCATATTATTAAGAATAATCTGAATGATCTTCTCCTCGGAGAGCAAGTAATTTATTCAAACTTGAAGAGAATTATCCTGTGGTCATTACTCGATCCAACCAACTTCCAAAAATTCTCCAGACGGCTAAAGAAAGGCCCATTTCTGAATTCTTGTGCGGATCCAAGCCTTGATAAAAGAAAACAATTGTCATGATCAAGTAACGAGTTCAGCTTTGCAATGCTGAGCCCTATCCTTCATATCCATCACCTGCTCATGTAGACCTGTAAGATATCCATGAACAAAAAGTCAGTGAGTGAAAGTAAAAGAAGACTGAAAGAAAGGTAAAAGAAAGGTTACATGGGAAGACTTAACTCTGTTGGTAGAATGAAGAATTTAAAGATTTGTAGCTAAAGGCTACTGCTATAGTCATGAAGACCGTCCTGCTCACACTGGACACCCCGTAAGCAAACGCAGCACTGTCGTCTTTACTCTTTCACACCTGTATACCTGCATACTGTGAAAAGGATCTCATGTTGTCTCAGGGGGTTTTTCCGTGCCGTTCTTGCCACTGCTTTATGACTATGTATTGTATGTTGATAAAAGTGCTATACAAATAAATTTCCATTGAAATTAATGATGGGTGGCTCCAGGCTTCTCAGTTCAACCTTGAGCCCAGGTTACTACTGTTCCTGCATCTGTGAGGGCTTCCTCCATGTTCTCTGGTTTCCTCCAACCTCCCATTTAGGCATCTCATTTAGAGTGTATTCCTTCCTCACACCCATTGTTCCTGGGATGGGCTCCAGGTCCACCGTGTCCATGACCAGGATGAATCACTGTCTACTTTCCAGACCGTGTAAATGACCTGGAAGATCTAAGAAACATGTTTTGTACTGAAGCTGGGAATGTTTGGGCAAAAGGTTAGGACCAGTGTCTTCATTGAGTTGGTGGTATAAAAGAGGAATGAATCACAATGAGATCCAGACAGCTGAATTCATTTCTCTCTAGTTGGTTCAGGAAAGAGCTGAAGATTCCAGGCTGCTGGACAGACATACTGTAACTGGTGAGATTTACAGCGTGAGATCTTTCAAATCTGGGAATGTGGAAGGACCCAGGAGAAAGGATGTCTCTATCTTCTTCCTAAAGTGTCAAGACAGATTCAAAATTATGTTGGGGAATGGAGAGATGTCACCTTGGAAATATTAAAGCAGAATAGAATGAGCTGGTCCTCAACATATCTCTTGGTTCTATTAGTGCTGCTCTATTTTATTAGTTTGAAAGCATATTTTATACTTTGAACTCTGGATGTCTGTGTCCTTAGCATCTGTTTAGATGGAAAGTGTTGCTCATACTCTTGGTCCAGGCCAGAAGTGTAAGAATTATGGTAGAGCTTTGCCTAAAAAAAAAGCAGACCGTGTGCCAAAGTGGAGTATAGTCATCAATCTTAACCAAACTAGTCAAACGTAGGTGGATTTTTTTTTTCTTAAGGAGCTTACTATTTGCAGATGCTCAGAACTGAGAATAGAACTAAAGATGAGGTCAGTGAAAAATGTCAAGGGATAATACAGAACATCTCCTCCCATCTATTAGATCACCACCTTCATGAGTACGTTCTGCCAGTGGAGGGCTTGAACCAGGCCTGGTAGCATTGAAACACGTATTTGTCCTGATAACTCCTTCACTCATTTAATCATGCCTTGTGTAGGAAAAATATCAAGTCATCTTACATCACACATTAAGTTCTCACCCTACAATTATGGCGTATATTGGGGTTTAAGAAGTGGAGAGAATCGGACAATCTAACAGGAATAATATAGGAACAGTACTGTTAAGTGTGTGTTATTATATATACAATCTGTTTTAGTCCTAGGAGCGGAATTGCACTCACTACACTCGTGCGGGTTGTAATGGCTCTTCCAGGGTTTTTAGAATAGTTAAAAGTTCTACGCTTCCTAAATGACTGGTTCAGGAATTACTTTGTATAGCATTAACGCAGGAAAAAAACAAGCAGGGGTGGAAAGTACTTAAATATTTGTACCCTGTAACGGTACTTAAGTACAGTTTTGTAAGATTTGTTCTATACTCAAGCATTATTGAAACTGAAACTTGCACTCTTATTCAAATAAATTCCCAAGAGAAAAACTTACATGTTTTACTCCTAACATTTTCATTTTGACCTACAAAGCACTCGTTACAAATCTTAAATTCAGATTCATGCATGATGAGGTGTCTCTTTTGCTTCACACAAAAAAATTGAAATATCAGCCTTTAAAATCCATTATCCAAGCTAAAGAAGTATGTTGAGTTATCGTAATTTCGGTAAATTAGATACTTAAGATTTGTAATTTATCTCTCTAAATTAGTTAAGTTTTGTGCATTAGTTTTGTAAATCAGTAGCTAGTTTAGTTTTGTTTATGCTGCTGATATATCTTAGCATTCATTTCCAAAAGGATTATTAAACATTAACTAAGCAGCAAGTTAAACTCTGGTTTGTCTGAGTTAGCAGAATCTGGTTTAGACTTTTTGTTTAGATTGCTTAGAGAAGTAGTAAGTCGTGCAGGGGTTGGGTATGAAGAACTTGTGCTCAGCTCTTTTCATCAGTTAAAAATATTTGCTTTTACTCTTGAATATTTGTGTATGTTTAAATGTAGATACTTTTACTTTCACTCAAGTAGATTTTTGCCTTCATTCATCTACTATTAAATAAGTAAGATTTTGACACAGTACGTGTATTTTTTTTTTTTACCATTTCTCTGTACTTTTTAGTCTAATCTTGAAATTTGAGGCATTGTTAACTCATTTAAGTAGCAATCTTAAATATTAAGAAACAATAGGAAGGATTGAAAATCTATAAATAAATTAAATAAATAAATAAATAAATGAACTTATGAAGCTGATATTAAATAAATTTCAATCATATTATAGCACCACAACACAGCTTGATTTGCTGTGCATATAAACTAAAATGTCTGGAGCTCCGCCCCTTATACTTCTACCCTCTTTAACCCTGATGTGTAAGTGAAGGGGTGCAGGCATATCTTATTAGCTCAGAGCTGGCTTAGCAAAAAAAACCTGCTCTATTCTGCGGTCAGGATTTGCCTATACTCGAGCCATTGCCCACAAAAGCGATGCCTCTCTTTGAGACAGAGTTTGCGTGTGTTCCAGGAAATACTTGTAAGTCTGGACAAAAGAGCTAATCTGCATTTCACCATTGTGTGGTCTCTAACCAACTCACAGAATTAGCAAAATCGTAAAATTCTCATAGTCTTTGAGGTTTCCTGTAACACAGACCAGTTACTTCTAGAAGATCTCATAGATCTGGTAAATAGTGGTGAGACCATTAAGAGCTGGGTTTACTGAAGGTGGGTTCTATCTTGGGAAAGGTCTAGAGCCAAAAAAGGTCAGAGAGATGGTACAGATGGTGAGGTATTCAATTCCATGGTCAGGTCAGACAAGTAAACAAAATACCTTCTATTAAGCAACAGTTCTAATGATGGAATTTAAGCAGAGATGTGGCTCTAGATATTCCCACATTCACCTCTTGGAATGAGCAGACGCTTATTCCTCAATGCAGATGCTTTCAAATGATTTTGTGTTGTTGGCTCTACACTTGAGTGGCTCTACACTTGAGTGGCTTCACATGGACACGGTGGGTTAAAACACAAAGCAGCAGGAAGACTGAGGCAGACTAAGTGGGTTATATGATGAATGGGATGGAATCATCTAACTCCAGATTTAAAAGAGTCAAGACTGGTGAATTCCTCTCTGGGAATATCTGGTTGGTTCTGAAGGTTTGTGCCAAATTGTTCTCGGTGGCTCTTACTGATCCAAGCCAGAAGAGTTCACAGAAACTAATGCAGTGGACAAAAGATGTTTAGGGAAAATTCTGAGCCATAAAAATACATTTATTTTTTACAAACTGATGCCTCAGAAACATATGTAATAAATGTTTTTGTCTGGAGAGGGCCAGCTCTTTTACACGTAGTGGCCTACATCATTAGGACGTTGCTCCCAAAAGACAGCAAATGTCTAGCAATGAAGAGGATACTACATATTTCAGGTACTAGCACTTTGGCTAAGTGTTTCTCTTTGTCCAAACCGAATTCTGGATCTGAAATAAAATAATTACTTGCCACGGCACAATGATAAAGCCCATGTTTAAAAAAATCTTCTCATTTCAGTTCAGATCTTTATCCTGGTCAGGGTGGTGGCAGATCTGGAGTCTATCCTGGGAATAATGGGCGTGAGGCAGGAATACACCCTGTCTGGGACACCAGTCCATCACAGGACATGCTTTTCTAATCATAGATGCAATTCTCTCGATGTCATAATGGCCATAATTATTAGCATACCAATACCAGTGGAAATGTACAGAATGTGTGGGGGCCTGTTTGTAAATCAAACATTTAAAGCACAAATGTGTTGATTTTCAACATTTAAAATGAAGGAATTAGTCCCACTTTAATTAACTGTCCTTTTCGTTACACTCTTCCTGTAGACCTTTAGATTCCTTAAGTGGAAAATCATCTGTGTGTCATCATGCACAACGATGAAATGAAGCACTTTCTCAGCTTTTATTGTCTGCAACAGCCAGCATGGCAGCCTGTTAAGTGTAAATTTGTAGGAATTTTTCCACAAGCCTACATGAAAAGTTAGGAATGGTTTCGGATAAAGTACAGAGAGAGGATACACTCACAGGTTTTCTTGACAGCTTTTCACTCTTGTTTTAGGATTGTAATGATTTTCTCAAGACATGGTGTAGGAGCTTTGGCCACTCCTTGGCCACTCCTAGGATCATTACATTCACTGTGAAGGTGTTTCCTGTAAAAGTGAAGTGAAGTAGTGGTAAATGTTTCACCTGAAGAACAGTGCAAACACAATGAAAGAGAGAACAGTTCCCTTTCTCTGTTTTGATGACGATGGACTTTGGAGTGAGGAGATAAAGGGGCAGTGGAGGTGTTCATGTCCTGGACTTTGGCAAGTTATGGATGTGAATGTGACATTTGTGGCTTTGAGAGGGAAAAGAGCATTGATTTGTTATGGGCATCACCCTACCAAATCTTTATGACCATCATACAGAGAGATTAAATCAAAATAAAATACAATTAAATTAAATTTAATTACTAACATGTTTTGTGATCTCGGTCCTTGTTGTTCTGTTTAATGTTTCAAAGATGTTTCACTTTTTTGAAGCAGAAAGTAGTAACCTATTTATAAATTAAAATATATTTATTGGTTGTTAGGCCTACAATTTTTTTTGTTTAATAGTCAATAAAGAAAATTTCCAAGTAAAATGAAAGTAATTTTTTATTCTGTTGCGGTTTGAATCCCTTCCTTTTACGTTGTCTTTTTTTCTGTATTTTATTTGTCTTGTGCTGAAATGATGAAGCCTCCAAAAATACTAACTGCTTATAATAAGTAATATTTAGACCCATAACTAATCAACATATCTTTAATCCGATTTAAAGTTTATTAACTTTAATACGATTTCACATCTGATTATTTTCTGCTCCATAAAGTTGTTTGTTGTCGTTGTTTTTTTAATACCTTTCTATTAGGTCTCTATCATTTTACTTTTGTACTGAAATGACTTCAGTCAGATTCTAGAAACATCCAAAAATCAAACATAGATTTCTCCAGACGTAAAGTTACTTTAAACGTTTGTTAAAGTAAAAACACTTTTATGTGTATATTTTTTTTAAGTTATTAAAATGTGTGCCGCGGTAAAATGGCGCGCTAAATATGCGCTCTGGTTTTCATTCAAATCTTATACATGTAAATAAAACATTTAAATAAATATATATAACTTATTTAATCCTGCTTATAGTAAATGGTATTTTCTCCGTGTTTCAGGAATAAAAATCTGAAATAACAACAGCAACAACAATCCACTACACTAACTCGGTACTGCGTTTAAAATAAGACGATGAACTTCTTACGAATCGCAAAAAAAAAAAAAACCCAAAAAGAACCAATATGAAATAAATATATTTTAGGACAAATAAATGACGTAAAATGACTTTCACATATTTTGAGCAAAAAATAAAAATGGTTTCCAGCAGGTAAAGGAGATTTTAATTTACATTTAGCAGACGATTTTATCCACACTGAGAGACTCAGTCCAAAATGCTTCTTATTTGAGCGATATTTTAATTATAATATTTTAAATAATCAATATTTTTTTACCCACCTTCTAGAAATAAATCGCTCTGAAACCATTACATTTTGCCTTTAAAGACATCAGGTCACCTCTCTATAGAATAAATACACACTCAGAGACAAGTTTGTAAAGAGTGTGTTTTTTTCTGTTGTATAACATTTTCTTTAAAACCAATCTGTCTAAATATCTTCACACTGATACCGTTAGAGGTCTGTGGCTAAAGTTTGTTCTTTAAAACAAAAATAATAAAGACTGCTTGCTTAACAAAACCTCAGGAGAATTCTTAAATTCAGATTCGGTCTATTTTGTATGTGTGCATTTTGTAAAACGTAGAAATTAAAGAATTATTGTTGGCACGTGGTTAAAATGGTGTCTGGGCTTTAATAAACTGATTTCTACAAACAATGTCCATATTCGACTTGCATTAAAAAGAACACTTTCATTTGACTTTTCTGTAGGTTTTTTTTGTGTGTGTGTGTTTTATTTAATTGTGTTACTGCTGCCGTGTTTTAGTCAACAAACGCCTGTGCGTGTTTCAGCCGTGAATAATTTACGCGCATGCGCACTGACATACGGAAGGGCAATCTTGAACTTGAACTTTGATCCCATGCAAGTCCTAATTTGAATATGGGCTGCAGTGACGGTTTAAATTTGTGAGGTTTCCTAAAGCATTGTAATAATTAATTAAGTCAAGTGCAAGAGAATTTGCGTTGCGTTCATAATTAACGCAATGCGCGCGCTTCCAGCAGAGCCACTCGTTAGACCTTAGTGCTTCCTAAGGTGTGTGTGTGTGTGTGTGTGTGTGTGTGTGTGTCCACTAGACACAACACAAACATATCACAAAGTTAGACTCACAACCTGGGTTTCATTGTTATTTCTCTCAAACACTCGAGTTCCTGAGTTCAGACTTTTACTCATGAATGAGATTCAAATCCACAGTGAACACGGAACACCACAAAAGACTGAACATAGTTTTAGTTTTACAATCTGTATTTTTATTTATTTATTTATCTATTTATTTATTTATTTTTGCGATTTGTAGATTCGTGACACTTCACATGTTATGCCTCACACATGTTTTCATATATAGGACACGTGTTTTTATTTTCACATGATATTGTTTTCACATGTGATGCGTGTGTTTGTATCTTCATGTTTTTTCTCCCATGATTCCATTTTTCCACACGTTTATATAATATATATATATATATATATAGTTTTAATTTCAAATAGTTTCAGATGTGATTCCAAGCATAACATGTTCAAAAGCACGTTTTTCCACGTCTTATAGGTGGTAATCCTCCACTATCCTGCCGCGTGAAGGCGCTTAGTCTAAAGGCCATGGATATGATGTGAAGCCTAAAAGCACTACATTCCTAAATATGCATAAATATTAAAACTGAAATTGAGCCAGCGTGTTTATATTGTCACCAGGGCTGCAGATAGTGTGAAACACAGCAGAGGCGTTCACGTGTATAGCCTCGTGAAATAAGCAGAAAACGCTACACGCCTCCCTGCAGATCAACATCAGTTTGTTGAAACTTTATTTAAACTGTTATGCTGCTGTTATTGAGAAATTTTGCATCATGTCTCTTATTTCATGGAAGCAGAAATATTTGGCGAGAGACACAAGCAGAAATGTTGCTCTAAACACAACAATTTAGATTTTAAGAAACATCATTACTCTTCAGGAGCTTTTCACAAAACAGTACACACACACACACACACACACACACACACACCTAGATCATTACCCCATAATAGTCTTACAAAAGGTACACTTTTAATTCCTGTTGGAGGGCTGCACATGTTCTCTGTCAGAAATAAAGGTAGCATGTGTTACCCTGTCGCTGACTGTGTGTCCTGTACCTTTACTAACCCTGTTTCTTTTAGGAAATCAGCTTCCACAGTAGTGTGCAGCTTAAAAGGTATAAAAAGCTACAAATCTCTTATGTCCTCTCGACATACCAACCCAGCGACATGGAAAGGTACAGTTTGGTACCTTTATTTCTTAGAAAGTAGATCCACTAGATGGAAAAAAAAATGTCCCGTTGTGAGTTTGGAGCTTCTGGGATTCACCTGCTGTAAAGGGTACTCATCACTGCAGGTGCAGGTACTTTGCAATGTCCAGGTAATGTTTACTGTCACTGGGGCAAAGGAGGTGTGGGAGAAGCTATGACAGGAAAACGGTACCTAAAACTGTACCTTTAACTGTCACTGGGGTGGAACCCTTATGTACCTGTATTATAAAATTGGACTGTAATTGCATTTCAAGGAAAAGTTTAAAGTTAAACTACACACACCTTTCTAGTTAAAAGATAGGAATGTTTGATGGTACCAGCCCATCAGCAAGGAATGGTACAGTTTAGTACCTTTATTTCTGAGAGCGTAGAGCCACTGGATGGAAAACGTCCCGCACTGTAAATTTGCAGCTTCCAGGATTGGCACAGCTGTTTTACTCGAAACTGAAGGTGCAGGTAATGTTTTACTAACACTGGGGCTCGAGAGGATGGGGCTGCTGGGGTGGTGAGTATATCTTTTGTACCTTTAATGTGCTTTTAAAAAGATTTAATGTACATAATTGGACTATAATTACATTTGTAATTAAAGCTTTAAAGATATACTTAAAAGATGCACACTAAAGGTCCAAAGTGCATGTGCTGGATGGTACCAGCGCAGCAACATGGATAGGTACACTTCAGTACCCCATTGTTCCTGAGAGGACTTTTATCTGGACCAGACCACAATGGTGACTTTAGAGATGATCAGCTACCGGGTGATGGTGTATATTTTTTCCATTTTGCTAACACCAGTTGCTCCCTGAGAGTTGGGAAGAGCAGCGGGAATTTAAAAAATGAGATTTAGATCCTCCGCAAAGCATCAGGAGCGCTAAGAACAGCTCCAGTGAGGACACTGTGTGTGCAGTGCTGTACAACACTGCTGTAAAATCTGTCACACTCCTCCCTCATTCACGACCCAGAGGAAGAGGAAGAGGAGATGGAGATGGAAGAGCAGAACATTGCACTTCCTGGTGAGGGGCGAGAGGGGAAGCACCAGGCTGGGGCAGGAACATGACTGCTTTAAGAGGGTTTATGTAACGCTTGCTTTGTTCCTTATGCACAAGTAACTCTGCTGTTGTGAAATGTTATTTTACATGCAGTAAACAAGCACATTTACATGCTGTATCACTGAGTTAGAGTCTATATGTATGTGTTAAATGTTGCTCACTGTTGCCCATGTAAAGTTTTTTTAATATAATTTTATTTACACTAATAATTATACACTTACTTCACATCACACTTACATATCATTTTACTTACACTGTTAGTTGGTATTGTTTGCACACGTTGTACAGCTTTTAAAGAACATTCCTTCTTGTGTTTTATTACTAGTATATCTATTTTTAAATAAAATGTATTTATTGTTATCTTCAGCGTTTTGTATTGTTTTGAGCAACTGGCACAAGAATCTGCTTCAGCATCAGTAAAGTTGATCTTATTAGCAAAGTAAAGCAGGAAAAATGAAATATTATCCAGATAAACAAAGAAAGACTTGACAGCTGAGCTTCACAAATAAAATGCTTGAGAAAAATATGTCATTATTTAAAATATTACACAAAATTACAAACTTCTCATTCGGCCACTTGCTGTCTGTGTATCTGAAAAAAATAATAATCATTTTCTCCTCAGTTAATTATTCCAAAAACACCATCAATACTAAAGGACTATTTGTTATTGCACGTGTTTATTTATTTAATCATCAGGATATTACATATTCTGCGATTTTACTACAATATAAGAGTAAAAATTATAAAAGTAAATAAGAGTAAGAATATAAAAGTTGTGTTACTGAAAACAAGAAATAATAAAACAAATGTGTTTATTCACATATGCCTCATGTTTCAAACATGTGCTCTTTGGTTTAATCCTTTTATGAAGCTTAATACACTCTGTGAGAGTTTGTTTATCGCAATTAAAATTTTAAAAAAGTTAAAACCTTCACAAACCCGACGCTAACTTTTAATCGCCTTCTCGCCTCAGAAACAAACACAAGCCTGCTTTAAGTGATTAACAAGCTTCTGTTGAAAGCTCCTCCACATTTCAGTCATTTTATATATTTTTGTCCATTTCAGGTAACTTATACACTGTTTAATGAAACTCGCCTCAGTAACGTGGAGTAAAATAACCCGAACAAAACCCAAAGGAAATGTTTAATACTTCATTTTAAGATGATTTAAGATGATGCGTGTTGTAACGCCACCACTATTCAAAATGATTGCTTTAGTTTAATACTTTATAGATAGCAACTGACCTGAAGTCACTACTCATTTTTTCTTTTTCTTTTTTTTTTTAAGATCAGAACTGAAATCTTCTCAGACGTCGTGAAACTAGAATTACAATGTAATAAATAAATGAATAAATAGGTTTTATGCTACAGAGATATTTTCCTTTTTGTCCAGTAAATGTAAATGTTATTTACAGAAGTGAGTAAAATTTTAAATTTCTGTTGTAGTTAACAAATCAAGTTTATTTATTTATTTATTTTTAAAAATCGTGCTCGGGTAAATGCGAGTAGCTAAGATTGTTATTGATATTGAGCTATTTTCACTAAAGAAATACAAACATCTCGAGTTGCTTGAAATATCTGAAAGTAATAAATCCTGTACATGTGTGTATATTATATCTAAACGAATTGATCCTTTTGCGTGTGTAAAAAAATAAAAATAAAAATAAAAAATCAAATAGCAATGTAAGCACAGTAATCATAAAATCTGCAAGTTATTTCTTTAAGATTAATAGATTTTTTTTTCTATCTTTTGTCTGTATTATAAAGCGGCGTTTTTGCTCACGTGTGAGAATTGAATCCACGAGTTTAAAAAACACAACATGGCACGATGAGAAAGACGTTTATAACTTTATAACAAAGGCATAAATATCACCACCTATCTATCTATCTATCTATCTATCTATCTATCTATCTATCTATCTATCTATCTATCTGTCTATCCGTCTATCTGTCTGAAAAAATTATTATAGTCTGAAAAAAATATTACAAAGAGGGGATTTATGACAGTGAAAATGTTGTGGTCAATAAACACTAATCTTAAGGTTCGTGACTTTTTATTACTTTCCACTATTAAAATGCGACTTTTTTTTTTATCCTTTAGATGGTTTTCTACTTAAGTCTAATGTTTAAATGTCTCGCCCGCATGCAGGGGCTAATTGGTGAGACCTGGATAACGCCCGTCTGGGTAATGAGCGTCTTAACTTGAACTTGGACGTGTGCGGAAGTCTGAAGTCTGCTCTTCTTATTACGAGCACTGAAAGGCCACACAAGGCAAATCTTCCACTTATTTATTCATCACAGTAACGTTTACTATCATACAGCATTCGTTCTGATAAGTTGTACAGAAGTATTTGTGAACTATTTTGTGCCTAAAATTCACAAATTTATTTTAAAATGTACCTTTTAAGGCGGAATACAAATTAATTACGAATACTGGTTCATCTAAAAAAAAAGTACATGACATCATATTTCATTTCTTATTAATTATGGCAATTTAAAGCCCTTTGAAACCTTTGTTGTTGTTGTTGTTGTTGTTGTTGTTGTTACCCAACATTTACATGGTTTACTGAAGCTACAATACACTGTTAAGATGTCGGTAGTTTATGTTACAGGCTACAAGCGAAAGGAAAGCAAGCTTTTTTTCAGATATTGAACTAGGCTATGTAACTATAACTGTATTAAATATATTCAACTGTATACCAAAACAGGTTAACTGTGCTACGCATACACTGATAAAACAAACAAGAGAGAGAGAGAGAGAGAGAGAGAGAGAGAGAGAGAGAGAGGGAGAACCTTGCTACCTCTGGAAATACAAAAGAAAAATCTGTTAATTAAATATTTAAGTCCAGGAGATTTAAATATTTCTTCTTTTTTTTCAGGTCCTTTTTAACAATATAAATCTAATCAACAATAAGAACAATCTCAATTCACATTCTTCTGTTGTATTTGAGAATCTCTTGTTAAAAATAAAAAAAAATCCAAATAACTGGAAAGGAGATCATCAGGAATCGTTTGCGCTTGATTTTGCGATGCGTCATTTTCCTGCTTTTTAACTCATAATATGAAGTTTGTATGATGCAGTTTGTTAGTTGTGTGTGTGTGTTTGTGTGTGTGTGTGTGTGTGTGTGTGTGTGTGTGTGTGTGTGTGTGTGTGTGTGTGTGTGTAAATGAATAATTGTGAAAAAGTAAGTAACTGTATTTTTCACCACTTATTAAAATCTTAGTAATTAGACTTTAGTGTAAATACATAGTGGCCTAATGTCATATTAAACATTCTCTCAGTCGCAGATTAAGCACAAGATGATCATAGGAAAGTCGTTTATAACGGAAAACCCCTCAGAATGTACACGTAGACACGCACATACACGTGACTATAAGCCTTTAGTTACTAATAAATGTTCCTGGAGACCTTAATGCTTAGTTTTAACTTCACTCTTAAACACATTTTGCTGTTTATGGAGAATCGGTCTTAAAATGATCCCTTGATAATGAACCTCTTCATTTAGCAGACGTTGGTATTGATGCCTTCAGAGGAATCAAGATCTTTCTCAAGGCTCCAGTAGCGGCTCTCTGGCTCTCTGGCTCTCTGGCAGTGTTTGATGGTGAACTTGTAATCTTCCAGTGACTACATCTCAGAACCTCAACCACTGTCCCAAATATGAAAATGTCATGCACACACATCCACGTGTAGCGTACAGTGAAACGCTTTTCGTCACATATTCCAGCTCGGAAGGAAATTTGGGTCAGATTGCAGCCTCTGGAGCAGCTGAAGGTTAAGAGCTTGCTTAAAGGATCAGCAGCTTGGCGGTGCTGGAAGAACCGCTGAGACAATTCTGTCCTCAAAGCTCACATTTGAGCATCACTTATTAATATTGCACACTTTTTCTCTGAAAGTTGTACAAGACCAGGTCAAGGCCATGGCTCAGGCCAACACTTTTCTCTGAAACAAGGCCGTGTCCTCTATATCTACGATCTCCACTTTCTTTAGATTCGTCCAAGTTATTTTCATTCTGATTCTTTCGTCACTGGCTACCATAGTAATAACAGTCACTCTTGTAGAAAGGGTAAAATGCTGTAAAATGCTAAAGTGGAGTAGAGTGGAACGTGAATAAGTCACTCTTCTCCATACAGACAAATGTTTAAACATTTATTATACTGTCTGTTGAACTGTAAAAACTGTTTTGATGGTTAATACTTTTAAAGCATCCTGTGAAAGTGGAAATTGTTATTAAAACAGAAGTTAAATCCTGTCTGGGTAACACACGGGCATATTTAATGCTTGTAGAGCAAAAACTTTCATTTAGTTTACAGTACTATAAATATGGTGAATATGCGACATATTTGATCCTTTTTCATCACGACTGAAAATGTCTCATAAATGCTTTCCTCACCGCCACTTACTAACTACTACATCTATTATCTACATATGATAAAAGCAGATTTATTAAGTGTAAGCATATTAAGCACACGTCTATCTTACGTGATAAAGCTTGGATAAGGCTTAGAGTGCATAAAAGTACATTTATACCTGCGCTTTAGCAGACTTTTAGGCTAATTCACTACAATATCTTCATCAGTTCGCATGTTTTTTTTTTTTTACTGTTTATTTTTTACTCAAAATTTAATGGCTTTCAGAGAAATACGATGACGCCGAAAGATCTAACATTAGGCTTTAATTTTGAGTATATAGAGGTTTGCTTAGAAAAAAAAGAACATTCTTTAAGAAGAAAATAGAAATAGTATAGACATCTGGTGACAATATCCAAATGCGGCACTACATCCAAAATTACACTCAGTATAAACAAATGTGGTTGAAACGAGTTTGTAAATTTGCTTTGGTGTGAAGCTGGAAGGCGTTTAATCAAACAAGTTCAGAGGTTTAGAAATCCTCTCTAGGTTTACTGAATCTTTTTTTTTTCACGGAAGTTTCACTGAAAGCGGGTTTAATTGCACTACGTTTGAGTGTGAAGTTCGTTCATGTCCGTCTAGACTGATTACGACTCTGTTTTGTCTGGGTTTCTACCTTGACCTTGGACCTCCGGCCAGCTGGCGTTTGAAGGAATGGTCAATATTTGTGAGCTGTTTGCCTCCCAGCCCAAATTAGTTTCTTCTCCTTTGTAGACACTCGAGTGTTATTTACTTTAACCATAACTGAAACGGTTTTGTTCTCTCCATCCTACAGAATTATACACAAAAGTCCTTACAGGTTCCTGATACCTCTGCAGTCTCTCTCTCTCTCTCTCTCTCTCTCTCTCCCTCTCTCTCTCTCTCTAGCTGTAAGTAAATATTTATCCTTTTATATGTCTAAAGTGTTAGTCAGGCTATACATTAGTGGATTTTTTGATCATTTTCACATTGAGTATAGAGCCTACCTGTAAAACAGTTCCTCTAACAGATCATCATTTTCTGCATGAACACATCGTGATTTCTGTTCACGAATAAACTGCTGGATTTGTTTATTCGGATTCAAACAAACACAAATGTCAGGCTTTAGATGTAAAAATTAGTAAAGTTGTTTGCACGTATTAGCTTTACCTTTTTCACGAAATAATATTGCTGATATCGAAGCTGCATTGAGGTCAAATATTATTTTTTGGAAAAAGATTTTGCGCCTTCAGTGAGTTCTTACTTCCTCCTGTAAATGAGGTGTCCTCCCCTTTAAGGCTATAGTTTAAGGCTTCTCTTTTCTCAGCCAATGAGAAGCTCAGCTTTAAAATGATCCTACGAAACGTTATGTATGAGCTCCCACTTAAAGGGATGAGATGTCTTTTTCCTTCTGCTTCTCTTTCTCTTCTTCTTCTTCTTCTTGTTAGTGTCAGCAAAAAAAAAAAACCCGAGCCGGTCTTTAATTACGAATCGCACGAATTGAGGCTTAGGCGGACGCGCATGCGCAGAGAGAAAGAAGAAGAAGGGAAGAAAATGAGCTTGGAAGTGAGAGGTGAAGTGTCCCTCTTTCGGAGCACTAGTCGACTGTTTTTTTAAAGCATCGACAGCTCATGACATGACGTTCATGGTTGTGGATACCTGACCTTGATTTGTTTATTTATTTATTTATTTGCAAAAAAGCAAAAAAAAAGAAGAAGAACCAAAACAAAAAATATTCACGAATGAAAATAGACAAGCCATGGAGGGACTGAGCGGGAACTGTCCTGCCTCTCATTGCAGGGAGCTGATCTCTCACCCCGGACTAGGGCGACACTCTGGGACTATTATGCCCCACCAGGGCTCGATTTACCCCGATATCTCCTCTCCGGAGGGCGGAAGGCAATGTCCAGGGCCTCAGACACCCTCCTCCGGGGCATCTTTGGGTTATAATTACCCTTATTCCTACTACGAATGCCGTTTGAGTCATACTCACGGTGTTAATGTGCAGAAGCCGTGCTCTTATCACCCCGCTGACAAATACCCCGAGCACGGGGAAGAGCTCTCCAGCCGAGCCAAAGAACTGGCTTTTTACCCGGGTTTTGCCGGCTCTTACCAAACCGTCCCGGGATATCTGGACATGGCGGTGATGCCGGGAATCGGTGCTCATCCAGAAGTGCGGCACGAGAGCTTAATCCCGGTGGATGGATATAATCACTGGGCATTGAGCAACGGATGGGATGGACAAGTGTGTTTTTCCAAAGAGCAGACTCAGCAGAGCCACCTCTGGAAGTCACCTTTCCCAGGTTATATGCTATGCTAGCAGCAATTTAAAAAAATAATAATAATAAAATAATTAATTTTAAAAAAATCAGACCTATACAGATTTACACAAAATTTCTATTTTCTATTTTATTCATTTAATATTCAAGCTCGTGTGTATATGTAGTATATATATATTTATATATTTATAGTTACTGCAATACATTCAGACAGAAAGACGAATAAAAATGTGTAAATATAATTTGTAAACACTTGTTTATTAAACACTGCTGAAGTTAATTCCATCCTATAAGTGTTATAACAGTTTTGCAAAAAGTTAATTTACAATTCTGATACATCGTTTTCGGACATGAGTTCCAGGAATGTCGACGATTCACACTCAACGCGTCAAAAAGTGTGTGTGTGTGTGTTTGTGTGTGTGTGTGTGTGTGTTTGTTTGTGTGTTCAAGTAATTTATGCAGCAGCGTTATTATGAGCTAATATTCACCGTTCTGAAATTGATTTATTTATTTATACGTTTTTGTGTGTTTTTGGCAGCATCACATAAATTATTGTTTGAATATTATTAACACTTTTATTTGTAAAAGCTGTTTGAAGAAATGTATTATGATTATTATTAATGTGTACAGTATAATATTATTAATATTATTTTTGTGGTATTTTTTGTGCTAAGATTTCAGAGACAGGCATAGAGAGAGCAGTAGCCATGGGCCTGTAGCCCTGTGTGTAGAGGCCTGTGTGTGTGTGTGTGTGTGTGTGCGTGTGTGTGTGTGTGTGTGTGTGTGTGTAGGCAGATTAAACTCTGTAGTACACACTGTTAAAAACCGCTCCAGAGGTTATTTTCCCGCTGTCTGTGATTCACTTTAATCCTGTTTAGAGCCCACAGTACATTTATTCAAAGGATGTTCTGAAGTTATCACACACACACACACACACACACACACACACACACACTGAGAGAGAGAGAGAGGGAGAGAGAGAGAGAGAGATAGCTGATGGTCGGTCCCCCTTCTTCCTTTAAACCAAAAAAAGCTGGATGTTTTCCAGGTGGCAGATTCCCTGCGGTCACTGGACGCGCTTAATGGGCTACAGTTTGTCTCACTATTGTCTTCTGTAATACCGTCTATTAACATGACACCGTAAAACAGCGCCTGTTATTTATTTCTTTCTTTTATATACACCACACTGAGTGATATTAGTGCTCCCTTTCTCCCCAGGCTCCTGTCTGATGATCCAAACTCAGCAGTGTGATGAGAGTTTCCGCCCTAACAGGGATTTTAATGTTGAATTCGACTAAATATTGAGAACAAAGTTAGAGCTCTGTTACCTTCAGGCTGTCCGTTTTGCTTATCCTGATGTGTGTGTTTTATGTCTTATACCTGTTTTATTTTTTTATTTTTCTTTTGCAGAAGTTGTGCCACTGCAACCTGAAGTCAGCAGCTACCGACGAGGCCGCAAGAAGCGCGTGCCTTACACCAAGATCCAGCTAAAAGAGCTCGAGAAGGAGTACGCGTCCAACAAATTCATCACCAAAGATAAACGACGACGGATCTCCACCATGACGAACCTCTCAGAGAGACAAGTTACCATCTGGTTTCAGAACCGACGTGTAAAAGAAAAGAAAACCGTCTGCAAGTCGAAGTCAAGCGCCCACATGCACGCTACCTGAGGAGTATATTTACAGTGATCTGTAAAAATAAAACAGAAAATAAAAATAAGATTTTAAAAATACAGATTAATAACCCCTTATTGACATATCTATTGATGTATTGATGACATTTTGGTCAGTTGTGATTATCCCAGCCACTCAGAAATCAGCATTGTGTGAGTTCAAACCAACAAAAAAAAACCCATAATCAATTATTCAAATATGCGAGTAGCTTCAATCTACAGGAACCAATTTCCTGTTAAACAAACAAACAAACAAACAAACAAACAATTAATAACTTCTCGTTCTCGTTTATCCGGTAAGATCTGGCCTAACACATTTCCCGATCTCCTCAAAGCAAAAGTCAAATCGAAAAGGTTTCAGTGGCTTTATTTGTATAAAGGAAATCAAACTGGGGTTTTCTTCTCACTTTGTTTCATAAAACTTCTCACTCGTGTGTAAAGTTCCGAGCAGTTAAGATCAGTGGGGCTTAAAGTCAGTGCGCGTTGCTTCAGTTCATTCCTATGAAACAAAGTTTGCGTGAGAAGTGGTTGAAAAAAAAAATCTACTTATAAATATTCATAAATCTCACGTTTCTAAAAAGCTCAGTGTGTCTTGTGTCGGGCCCGAAATGTGCAGGTCTGCAAGGCTGCGTCTGTGATATTGTACAGTGCCGTGCATAATTATTATTTAATTAAGACTCTCTCGTGCGAAAGGAGGTGTAAATTGCTATTATTTTATCGTGTATTTTATGTCATTCTCGTTTTTTTCTCATTGAAGGATGTTTCTCTGTCATGAAACTGGAATGTTTTGTTATTGCCTTGTGGATATTAAAGAGTATTGCTTATTAATGCATAATTTCCATTTGGTTGTGTAGCGTGTCTGTCATTGTGTGTGTGTGTGTGTGTGTGTGTGTGTGTGTGTGTGTGTGTGTGAAACCTTCTTTAAATGTAAGTTTATAAAGATTATAGTCTAATTCAGACTTATTCAGAACACAGAAACGTATTTATTATTCATAAACTTATCAAATTAAAAAACAAAGGTTTATGTTAATGAGGGTTTTGTTTATATGAAGCTCATTTTCTGAATAATCTGAGACCGCTGTTGCTCTATCAGTTTACTTCCTTTAGCAAAAGATACTCAGCATAGTATTATTCTTTCTGTTTTGTAAGCAACAACAACAATAATAATCGTAATCATAATCATAATAATGACACTATACAGACACTTTACACACACACATTAAACATGAACGCTTACAGAAAATTAGACATTTTACTCTCAGGGAAAAAAAAGCGCTCTTCAGCTGTTCTTAAAGGGTTCGCTGAATAAATAAGGATTATTTAAGTCCTAAAAGTCTTCAGTTTCCATCGCTTTCTGGCAGAGAAACACTCTGTAACACTCTACAGGATATTTAAATTCTCCAGAAGAATAATCAAAGAACCCTTAAGAGTGCTAAACACTATAAGAGTGTAGATTACAGATTAGAGATTTTAGGATACCTCAGTCATGGATAAAGCTCCCACAAGATCAAAATCAAATCGAACTCTTTTATTTCATTTGAGGAATTCTGGGAAATCTTTCACCAAGTGCCACTAATATTAATGATTACAGCAGAGAGTTTGGACTGAAACACTAAAGTCCATTTTCAGTCTTTTTTCACTTGAAAATATTCTAAATCATTTCATCAAGACAATAATTACACTTTATCCCAGTGCAGCGTTTACAAAGCTTTCCATATCAAAGAAATATATTTGTTTTTTTTTTCGGGTTAAGTTTAACAGATAAAATGCAGTGCTACGCTTCTAAGATCTCACACACAGAGCACTGATCTTCATCTGATATTTACGACTGACAAATATAAAGTGAGTTGATGTTTGGACTACGCAATAGCACACTGAATAACGTAATGCCTTTATTTAAATATTTAACATAATCACCTTTTAGTATTTGTATATTACACTAAAGTTGATGGCGTGACGTCATTAACGTGAAATTTCCGAATTCCTCATTTGTGCTACTTTGCTATTAGCAGGATATAAAAAAAAAAAAAAAAAAAAAACAGCCTTAAAGTCAGTCTCGCCGTCTATTGTGTATTTGTGCGACTGTTTTGGATACCCTTGACCATGACTATGCAGTCTTTGACCTTGAGACACACACACACACACACACACACAAGCACAGAAAACAGAGGAAGTATGGGTTTCCTCTCGGTACAAAAGAGCCATTTCTACTGAAAAATATTCACATCCAGTTCAATAGGAGCACATTAAAAGCTCCATATTCACTTTGACTATTTAATTATATGATTTTTTTTAAAAAAATTATATTATACTTTATTCGCAGAGCAACATCTCATTTTCTCAACTCATAACTCTCTTTTCTTTTTTTTAGCCTGTCTTCCTGCTGAGTGTCTTATAGAACAGAAACTCAGAGTCCAACTGCGCTAAAACCCTGCTTTATTTCCTCTTCGTCATTCTTTTATTAAGTGTAAACGCAGCGTGTAAAATCAGTGTTTTTACACGACCTCAGGTCATATAGTGTGGTATTTTGATGGCGGATAACAGGTAAAGACACGCACAGCCTGAAAGCCACACTGACTTGGACAAGTTGGAGCTGTGAAGTCTCTTTTTTTTCCTCCATGTCGAGATTTAATGTCCGACGAGAAAGACAAATAATGGAAGTGCCAACATGGAAACAGGGCTTTAACCAAACAGCGAGTTTCCAAGACACTGCTATTTTAAGAAGCCTGGAGTTTGGAAGTGTGTGATGAGCAGGACATTTAGATTTTACCCAAAACAGGTAAGTGTGTCTGGGATTCCTTATTATGCACGACAGATCTCTTTAATTCAGATTTCTACTGATGGCTGTGCATGAGCTCTGCATATTTATTTACTTTACTGGAGTGTGAGAGAGTGCTGAGGTACTGAGCTGCCTGTGAATAGCGTTCACATTCACACTGAATGCTCCTGTGGATCTTCTTTTAAAGAGAATTAATTCAAAATGAGTTTCATTGTGCAGATAATTCACTGGGATATGTTTCAGTATAGTGTGTGTGTGTGTGTGTGTGTGTGTGTGTGTGTGTGTGTGTGTGTGTGTGTGTGTGTGTGTGT
>CM074993.1:19568786-19596077 GCA_037576825.1 Pangasius krempfi | reverse complement strand
TGTGTGTGTGTGTGTGTGTGTGTGTGTGTGTGTGTGTGTGTGTGTGTGTGTGTGTGTGTGTGTGTGTGTTTTAAAAAGAAATTCATTTGAACAGAATTGAAACAGCATTATACTTGTTAAATGATGACATTAGAAAATATCATGTTTTTTATTTGGCAAACTGTCTTTTAACTTTTAACACTGAGTTTAATTCTAACTTTAATCAGCAGGCTTTCACTAAGTCACAGTCTGGTAGCACTTAAACACATAAAACACATAAACCTCTGTGTCATAATGGCACTTCGGGATCTGGTTTACATAAAACACCATTATGTTAAGATTACTTGAACATAGCCGAAAAGAAAAGCTGTTCCAGATTTGTCTATATTGTGATTATGATGCGCAAATGGCGTTCGATTAACGATGTGTTCATTATAATATTTAATTACCTTCAACTTACATGCATAAAAGATAATATTAAATTAGACTTGATTTTAGATATTAGATCAGCTGTTAGGAATGTGTACTGAACAAAGGAAAAATTAAATAGAAAAAAAAAAATAGTAAACTAGAATAAAAGGTAGAAACAGAACTGGCAGCTCAGTTAATATTAGTTGTGACTCGTAAGTATTAATAAAGAAAGAAAGAAAGAAAGAAAGAAAATGGAGGGTTCAGTTTTCACCATTGTTTACATTTTAGTCACGTGCACATAAGGACGACTTTGCGTTATTAATAATGGATGAAGCGTCTTCTTTCAGCTCTCAGGCTTGAGCACTGTACTGGGCTCACGCTTTATTTATTTAAGGCTTTCTGATAAAGTCACACGTTTCTTATTCTTATGCTTTTAATAAACATTGAACGTCGTCTTTACGTCAAACTGCATTTTTAATTTTCCTTCTTGTTAAATCGGATCAAATTAGAAATCAAATCAAACTAAACCAAATCAAATAAGCTGATATAAGTGTAAAGACAAACACTCTCCTGCTTCTTATACTTTCATAAAGTACAGAAATGTACTGAAAAGGAGTGATAGTTGATTTGTAGGTTTATCTCTTTGATAAAGCTTTACTGGTTGTTATGGTGCTTTGAGGAGCTTCTGCAGGAGTTTATACAGAATTACAGATTCTAAAGAATGTCTTCAAGTCAATACGGTTTATAAATGATCACAGTAATATAGGAAATCCTTCTTCTTCTTCTTCTTCTTCTTCTTTACGATTCCGTGACTGAAAGGAGTTCTTCAGGAATGCTGTTATATACATTACTATAATTATTATAACTGACTAGAAGGCAACTTCTTTTCTTTCTTTTGTTTTTACGCTTTTTTTTTTTTAATTAATATTTTTCTTTTTTTTTTTTGGTTCGCAAATTTGCTGTTTCACTCCTTCTTTGTGCATTCCCATGAAAATTGTGAGCTTTTACCTCACCTAAAAAAAATTAATATTAACTAAGTCGTACATTCAAGCTTCATGAATACTGTAATACTGGAGGGTTTCATCACAGACATTTGCTTAACTGTAGACTGTTTTTAAGATGATACGTTTTGTTTTATTTAAGATGTGAAGCCATTTTTATTTTACATGTTTGAAGCTGATCAATCATCAATACACACACACACACACACACACACACACACACACACACACACACACACACACACAGAGCAAGAATATTCAGCAGTAGCTCTGTTTTGGGGAGTCTGAGTCGATATGATGGTGCACGACAGCCTCTGGTGGCCAATGTGAGTAACTGCACGCTCTTAAAAGATTTTTCTTTTTGAGCAAATTGTCTTTATTAAACAGCAAGTCAAGACAACATAGAGGGGGAGTTTAAAAAAAAAAGATTATTAGGTTATGTGAACATTACTGCGTTTAAGCTCACCTGACAGTAGAAGATCAGATATAATAACTGACAGTCTGTATCTTTTTACAGTGTATAATATGATGACGCAGGAATTCAGAAATGATTTATATCTCAGTTTTAATAACATGCTTCTGTTCTATAAGACACTCAGTATGAAGACTGGCTAAAAGTAAAGCTTTTATGTCCATATTATGTACATTTAAACATGTCAAGTGTTTCTTAGCGTGACGTAGGCAATGTTTCTCAACATTTCACAATGTTGCTCACTATAATTCGTAAAAAAAAAAATAAAAAAAAGCGCACTGATGTAATTTATAGCAAATATTCTGAAAGCATAGTATATTATATATTATTACATTTGTAATGTACATGAATAAAGCATAGTGAAGTTGTGTAGTGTGAAAATCAGCTTTATTTCAGTTTCATCTTTTCACAAAGCTTCCTTTCTGCCTTCGGTAGAGACTTTATGTCAAAATGAAAGATATTTCCAAATATTATTAAATAACAACTTTAAAAAAATAAAAGGTTTTGATATTAACAGATTTAAAATCCCACATTTGCGTAGTTTGAGCAATGTGAAACCTTTTATTTTCTGCTTATGACTGCCATTGACACAAAAAGAAGACAGTAACAAAGCGCTAAAATGATGTAGGCTTGTGTTGTTATGAGCAGCCAATCCCTGCTGTTTATTTAATCATTATAGTTGTATAATAATAGTAGTATTGGGTTTGAAAACTGTGTCGCTATATTAAAACCTGTCCTTTTCTTTTAAGTTTTAATAATAATCTTCATCCTGTGTCTACACATATATGACTAAATAAAAAAAATGTAAGTCGCAAATGACGATGTGAATATCGCAGTTGGGTCTGCGATATCTTTTTGTTTTGTTTATATATATATATACAGGCTATGTTTACTACAGCATGAAAGATTCGTGTCTTTTGTTGAACAGGACTTTAACAGTTAAAGCCTAATTAGCTAAATAATTGTAAAATCTAAAGTCTAAATATCAGTTGTTTTGCACCATTTCCGTTTCTGTTTGATTTGCCGGAAAAATACAATCTTCATAACTTTTCACAGCTGCACAAAAACAGCGTTAACGCAGGGGAAGGAAACACCCTTTTGTTGACACTTTTGTGGTGTCTGGACTTCAGTGCACTAGACAGTGACCTTGAACTGGACGAGGCGCCGAGAAGGAGAAAAGCTTCTTCTCTTTAAAGAAACAAAAAAGAAAGGAAAGGAAAAAAAAGGAAAGTAGGAAAGAAGGAAGAGGAATAACGTGAAAGCTGAGGAGAGGAAACATCACATAAGTTTCAGAAAACTTCAACCATGGAACGCTTTTCGCGAGAATGCGCATGAGTGATGAATTCTTTGCGGAATATTTTTGGAAGAACATCATGATTTCCCGGACACATGGAAGAGTCGAGAAGATGTGAGAAAGTTCCCTACACCAGATATCTGCACTAGTAAGTTGCTTGCTAACTCATATTTAATCACTTTACTATCTCTACATGCAGTACTCGCCTTTTTTATTTCACTTTTTTTTCTATTTTTCACAATGTGTGTCTCAATGTGGAGCAAATTCCTCGTAAATGAACCCAATAAAACTCATTCTGATGCCGCTTTTTATTTCAAGCCCACGATAAGGTTCGATTTTTCACAAATAGTTTTCATCTTTATTACAGTTTTGTTTTTGTGTTGTGAATTAGCTTAAGTATTTTAGCAGCAACTTCTTTACTTTTTCAGTTGTTTGCATTTAAGTGCTTGTTAAGGACCCGTGGGATGGGAGAGAGAGAGAGAGAGAGAGAGAGAGAGAGAGGGAGAGAGAGAGAGAGAGAGAGAATCTAAGCACAGGAATCAGTAGGCTCACTGATCCTGACCGATGTTAATTTATTCTGTTTTTAATTATACACTGCGTATGTGCTCATCTGAGGCTTATTCATTGCTGCTCATTGCATCGACATAGCCAATAGCAACGCTTCATATAGCCTAATAACATCCCAATGCTATTCTATAAACGAATTTATTAGTGAAATAAAGTTTTTGTAGTGCACGATAAACAATCTATTTATCTTTGTATATATTTGTAGACCTATAAGCAGCTGTAAGAGTAAAAATGTTCATTCACTGTCCAATCTCACAAACGAGCTCGTAACAGGAAATATACAATATGCATGTTGCACGTTATTTCCTCCACATGCGTGACGTTGCGTGTTTAGTGTCAACAGAAAAATGTTCAAAATCCAAATATACGCTGACAAAATGGTGATGAAAAGTTTGCACGCTACTGTCGGATTTAATATACAATGTTTTTGTGTATTGTGTTTTACACAACTGCATGTTTATTCTGTGTTTTTAATGCTATGGACGAATTATTTGCAAGAGATAAAGTCCGGCCCGAGTGTAAGCTGATGAGGCTAAGAGCAGAGAAAGCGAGGGCTTTTCTTTTTCTTTTTTTTTTTTTGGCCTTAAACTACACTTTTTCTAATCGGCTGATTGCGCGGTCAGTAATAATTAATCGCGTTAGATGAGTTACTTTTCATTTTATGAGTAAAAAAAAGTGGAAGGAATCATGATATCGCTGTAAAGTTGGTCACTGCGAGTCTAATATCTTGATTAGAATGAAACACCCCGTCGCCATGATAACGTTTCAGGAATCTGACCATCAGGAATGTGTACATTTCTGCTTTGTGTGTGTGTGTGTGTGTGTGTGTGTGTGAGTGTGAGTGTGAGTGTGTGTGTGTGTGTGTGTGTGTGTGTGAGTGTGTGTGTGAGTGTGTGTGTGTGTGTATAAATCCTTTATTGTTGTACACCTTAATTAATTAGATATATTAAATGTATGTCTTGGGGTTTTGTTCACACACTTGTAAACTAAGTGAAGTGTAGGGATTCTTTATACGACCAACTGTTACTGTTTTATAGGATATCTACTGAAGATTAATGTAAAAAAAATAGAAATATAAGCCGCACTCTTAAAATCCACCGCCGCCTTAAGTGCAGTTATTTTACAGAGCTGTCGATGACCCCGTTACTGTAAAGTATCAGATGAGTGTGTGGCTTTAGCCATCTGTCTGTTCCCTAATATTGGCTTGTAAAATGGAGGCCTCTCCACTTTATGTGACATTCAATTTATTTGGAGTTTGATCTAAAACCAAGTCCTTCACTATAAAGTTATTAAAATGGCGGTTATGTCTTCCAAACAAAAGTATAAACGCTGTAACAAACACCTGTCCAGCAAAGCCTTTTAAATGATACAGTGGAGTCTTTTACCTTTACACAGAATATGAATTTACCTATAGTGATGTATCATGATCTATCTATCTATCTATCTATCTATCTATCTATCTATCTATCTATCTATCTATCTATCTATCTATCTATCTATCTCAAATATAATACGCTCACAGTTTTTAAATCTGCTCACCACGCGCTTTAAATTAACATGTAAATTCCATTAGTCAACATTTTTCTTTAGTCAAGAAAACGGATTCCGTTGGGTGGCAAAGGAGAGCCCATTGGCGTCACGTGACTGCGTATCTTGGCCAATGGCACGCGCCTCTCGTTTTAACGACGTTAAATGTCAGATATTCGGCTATAAACTAGAATCTCGCGCTCAGGCCCGGCGAAATGGGCGAGCACAACCTCCTCAATAGCGGGTTTGTGGGACCTTTAGTGAACATCCACACCGGAGACGCGTTTTACCTCCACAACTTCCGGTCATCTGCGGCTCTTCCTTCCCTCCCTTACGCGAGACGGGACAATGTTTGGACTCAACCGGAGCCGTGCAACGGATACATGCAGCCGTTTTTTGGCAACCCGGTGTCCCTGAACCCCACGTTTAACCGAGCGTGCGAGATTGCGCGGCAGGAAGAGAGCAAATGCTTTTACAGTGGAAGTGGAGGTGGAGGAGGTAACATCCGGGAGAATTGTGCCAATGTTAAGCGAGATGACAGGGCGAGAGACGACTCCTCTGTGCCCGTAGTGAGAGAGCACGGACTGGCAGATGCTAGCATGATGGGCTACGGATATGTTGCAGAGCAAGTGAGCCAGAATCCTCCATCCTGTCACTCCATGCAGTCGGAGTCTGGGTCATCGCTCCACGAAACGGAAAAAGTGTCTTGCAGCATCGCTCATTCCTTAGCATCTCACGCGTGCAGCACAACCCAAGGTGGAGGTGAGGAAGCTTACGTTTAGCTGATGTTATGCTTTCTGTTTTTTAAATGTGTGTTCACTCATAGCTGTCTCAGCGTTACAGAGACAGTAATATGTGCAGTGCAAATAAAATAAAACAAATCTCCATGATTTTTACAAGACTACAAACGCACACATTTGTCTCCATGAAAGCCTGCAACAATAGCCTGGCTGTTTCTCCGCACTGCTGTTTCTCTATTAAATCTCCGTCATGCTGAGACAGAAGAAAAGTGCAATGAAAAAAGGGACGAAAACACAAAAACATGGCACTGGCAAAGACACCACTACCACTAGGGGAGGCATTAGAAAAACATTTCCCCAGTACACTTAGCTTTTTATACAACCGTAAACGATTATTGGACAATAAAACAAGATACAACATATAGAGAGGTGAAAAAATGGAGCCCATTAAACATTAAGACTTTGTTTATGAAAATATTCCGGAATATTTTCTTTTTTTTTCGCAGTGATGCCGAGACTAAAAGTATCAGAAAAGTTTTTTTTTCTCTCGTAAAGGTAAATAATATTGCTAGTGACTATGTACATGATAGAAATTTTTTAAGCTAACTTTGTATTGAGACCCAAATATCCACTGCCCCATCGCCCCCACACACACACACACACACACACACACACACACACACACACACACACACACCAGAGCAAGTCGTGGTCATGCTGATATAGCTCTATTTTGTTTCTTCAGTAAATAAGACGGCCCCAATGTACAGATTACTTTGTCAAAAACTTTTTTTTTTTGTAAATGCACAATGGTTTATTTGTTTAAATGTTATTTTATATTAAAAGTATAATGTTAAAGAAGCAGACAATATAATACTCCACTAAAATATCAATTTGAAATGACAGCTAATATTTTAATAGTGTCGAGCAAAATGCATTTATTAATTTATTCTATAACAGTTGTTATTATCTATATTTAGTAAATGTTGTGTAGTTGCTCACATGTTTAGTGGAGTCAGTGGATACAGCAGCCTTCTGTAATGCAGGATTATTAAACCCTGAGACGTCTTCAGATTTTAGAAACTTAGTTTATTCCCACATGATTCATTTAAATCATATGATGAGCCTGAGTCTCACTAATTAAACAGAACTATTACTAGTTGATTTCTCAGCTTGCTTTTTTTCTCCCCCTTACCTGTGCTCAGGTGCTCCGTGGTATCCGGCGCACGCGCGGAACCGGAAGAAGCGCAAGCCCTATTCCAAACTGCAGCTGGCCGAGCTCGAGAGCGAGTTCATGCTCAACGAATTCATAACGAGGCAGCGGAGGAAGGAGCTTTCGGACCGACTCAATTTATCCGACCAACAAGTGAAGATCTGGTTTCAAAACCGACGCATGAAGAAGAAAAGACTGATGCTGAGAGAGCAAGCTCTGTCCTTCTTTTAGGGAAAGAATAGCAGTGCATGAAATATCAGCAAAAACAAAACAAAACAAACAAATAAACAAAAAAAAAATCCAGTGTTTAAATAACTCTTACAGTGCAGAACTGACATCAGGGGTGTTCGTTTCTGCTCACGTGGGTTTATAGAAACACTGAAAGTGTTAAGAAAGCACTGTGAAAAAGTGTTAATTCAGTTTTGTAGGTGTTAAAGTTGTAGAATTGTTATAACTTTTACACTTCAGGACGCAGATACACAGCGAAATCCCGAGTGCTGGATAAAAACTACAGCGCTCTTAACTCGCAAAGTCCAAGTGCCAGTGTTGAATTAACTCCTCAAGTATTGAATTAACTACTCAAGTATTGAATTAACTCCGCTAGTGTTGAATTAACTCTTGGCCACAAGTGAGCACTGTAAGAGTTAACATCCAAGTTAAAACACCTACAAAGTTAGACTAGAAGACGACTAGAAGACGGCTGGAATAGATTTAGATTTAGATTTGATTAACAGATATGTTAAACGCCTCAATCGCAGACATCTAGAACCCTAAAGGTGTCCCTTTTCTGGAACCCTTACAGGTAGAACCCTACAGCTGAGTGATTTCCTACCGGGTTCCAAATAGAACCATTTAAAGGTTGTTTTTTTTTTTTTTCTGAGTCAATTCAAACAAGCAAATAAACAAATGAAACCAATAATCTAGACTAATACTGATGTTGGAGTTCATCACACGAGGTCGCTTTCAAAAGTTTCCCTTTGTTAAATTAATAACCGTCTTCTAAGAAATTCAACACCGAAATCTTTACTTACAAAATTCAAAATAAAATAAAATTAGCTGACATTTGTACAAGTCACATTTTATACCCCAACTGCAGAATGCGTAGTGTTACGCCGCGCAGCCTTGAACACTTCGAGTGTTTTAATTCTTTTATACTGCATAATTTTCATCCAGGATTTTTATCTGTTACCTCATCTCTTCTCTCTACCGCTTTAACTCTGCAGGGCGCAGGCAAAATGTGCGCACAATTCCGTTTTTCATACCTAAATAATACTTATTTTTGCCAACAAGCTTATTAGCACACTTTACTTGAAACTTGAGTCTATGCCATTTAGTTTACAAGCAAATAGTAGTTAGCATTTTAGCATGTTCAAGGTAGAAGATTGAACACCTTGTGGAATGTATAAGCGCCTTATAAAACAAAATATGAGCTCTCTTATGTTTAAATAAATAAATAAATAAATAAATAAATAAAAAGTGCATTGGTAACCTATAGCATGACACAGCGAAAGACCCAATGCTAAAATAAATCGTTTTTAAAAATCTGAAATAAATTACTCATTCATACAAAGTAATTATAAATCTGGATCTGAATAAATCTAGTTCTTCGGTTCTATGGAGCTGTTCTATGTGGAAGCCTACAAATGAGTGCAATGGGTCCGAAGGAAGCTAAGAACCCATAACTATCCAAAGACCTCTTAAATGATTCATTGTTTTTTTTTTAAATAGTGTCTTTATTAATTCATTAATAGTCAACGTGAAACACTACATTCATTAAAATGTCCCCCATCAGTGCTGAAGAATCTCTTACAGCGTTTAATCAACACCACTGTATGTTAATTTATGTTAATTTTCTAAACCTCCAGAACTGATGGACTGACGTGATAAACTGGGTTGTTGTGTTTTAGATTTTAGGCGTCAGAGTTGATGATGAGTCTGAAAGGAAGGTTAATTAAGAATAATTAAAGTGAACAAACACCAGGTGGCACATTTATGAATTAATAATAATAATATCTGGATTTTTTTTTTTTTTTTTTTTTTTTTTGCAGCATTAGCATTAGCACACCTGAAATGAATATGTGTAGCTATACACGTGTGTATATACACATACACAGAATATTTGGCTATATTCTAAAATCCCAAAACTTACTGCAACCCAAAGTATAGACAAAGTATAATCCGATAAACTGATCCGTATTTATATCTTTTTCCCCGCTGCCATTTTGACAAGTGGCTTCGAATTTGTGCTTAGTTATTATTCCTATTACTCCTGTTAATGCTTCTTCTTATTGTTATTATTATTATTCTTATTATTATTATTATAGTTACTTTTTATGAAATTATTATTTTATTCGAATATTTATCAACAGGAATTGTTTACTGCGATAATACCCACTATTACACGGCATATATTATTCACGCAAGTATTTAAACAAGACGTGTATCTTCTTTTAGGAGGTTTATGTTACAGGCTACATGTAAGCAAATTAATTAATATATGTTTCGTTGAGAAAACATTCCTTTACTGTGTTAATTTACAAAATGGCGCCTTCTCTAGTCCAGTGTATAAGGTTATGAAACGCTCTTTGGGTTGTTTTTAAGCTATTATTTTCTGTATTAAACACATTTCACTCAGCGCAGTTAAATCACGAGCCTGAAGATTGACTGTGTTTGATTTGGAAGAGTATTGCAACGCGACAGTCATGGCTGAGCAATAAGAGCCAGAGACATGCACGCTCACAAATTTGCTAAATATTTCTATGCATTTGCAGTGAGTCGTTGCTCATGATTGACAAACTGAAATCTGCTGTGTCTATGCATTTCATTGTTTATTTCCAAAACTTTTTCACGATCGTAAATTCATAAGAATTCAAGCCAGCTGAAAAAATCTGAAAAGCTATGAATGATCACACACTTAGGGGTGAAAAAAGTCAAGTAGAAAACGCTTCAAGGTTCAAAGTTCTTTGGTTATCCCTCTGGAGAAACCCATAAACACAGTGTTTCCTTGTTAGGGTTTCAAACAGGAGCCTTCTTAGGAACCTACAGAAACCTTATCTATCAAAAAAAAAAAAAAAAAACCAACCTTGAAAAACCTTTTTTTTTTCCAGACAGACTAAGCTGTGATGTCTGCCACTTCATCTCTACCAAATCTGGCTGGTTGGAATACCTATGAATTTGTCGTGAGATCGTGTTGTATGTTTGATTTTAGTGTTATAAGGTTCCATCTAGCAGCATTAAGAATAAATGACAGAATGTGAGCACCTTATAGTACTAAAGTCACAGTGTGGTGTAGCGGGACGGAGAAAAGCTTGTACTATAGCGCAGTATTTGCATGCATTAGTAGCTTATTTAAATGGTTCTGCTGCTCTTTGTCCTCTATTTTGTCCCAAAACGTTTGTATAGAAAACTGTGATGAAATATAACGTGTTCTCCTATTGCTTAAAGTGACGATCCTGCTGTTCGTGTATTTGTTCAGCGACACTTTCTTTGTTAAAACAGTATAAATGACAGCCTGTAAGTATAAGTGTGCGGTTCCTGTCTATTAAAATCTCTTTCCAGTGTCTTTGTTGTCATTTCGTTGATTTAAATTTTCTTAGTTGATCTATAAAAACCCATCGCTTATTTTTACTAACGTTACCGTTTGTTCTTTTCCATTAATTTTATAATCAAAACTAAACTTTTAGAAGGTTTAAATAACTACAGTTTCGAGAGCTGCTGTGTCCTTTGCAAACAAATCATTATATGAGGCACTGGCAGGCGAAAAGAAAAGATAACATCGAGTCCTGTTATTGCTAATTTTATATAAACTGGGCACAGAGCTCAATGTTTTTACAAGACTGCAAAGAGGACGCAATAAAATAATATATATGCAGTGAAGATCTATAATATCCTGACTCAGGGGTTTACATTTTGACGAGTTTTGAGATAACGTGCGTTTTTTTTTTATTATTTATTTATTTCCAGAAATGAGCAACAAGCTATTATAAGACAATAAGACTATTATTTTCAAAAAAAAAAAATCATCAATGTACATGAGATTATCTTTAACTATGTTGAATCCTAAAATGAGCTACATGTAATGTTAACAATTATTATTATTATTAAAGTCACGATGGACGACTATGCAGCACATGTAAGTCATTAATTTTTCGATACTCTGGTGTGTGTGTGCGTGTGTGTGTGTGTGTGTGTGTGTGTGTGTGTGTGTGTGTTATACATGTCCTATGTATGATTAATTGTTTCCTACACGATGAGACTTGCTTTTCGCGATATGATCATGTGCAGATTAGATTTGATTAGATTTGTGTATATATTGTTTATAAGCTTGACATTTTGAAGAGTGGTGTTTTTGTAGTTTGTGATATGGCTTCAGCAGACGAGCAGCAATGCTGAGTCCAGGACAACTTTCCTATGGGGTCCATAAAGTATATTTCATCTTTATCTTTATCTTAGCCTCTCTTAGGACTAAAGAAAAAAAAACAACAACAACAAACACAACAAGGCAAACGGCTTTGTAAATCACGGCGTTTCTCAGCGTGTTGTGATGCCAGACGCACCTCAGTGTCGGTGTGTTCTTAATGCAAGCAGGTTTACTCGAGCATTCTTCCTCCAGCACTGACAGAAACAGGTCTGATGTAGTGTGTGTGTGTGTGTGTGTGTGTGTGTGTGTGTGTGTGTGTGTTTGTGCGTGTGTGCGCTAATTACACTGACTTGCTGCCAGCATTTTTGTGAAATGCATTATTGAAGTTTTATGATAAATACTTAGTGACCTGCTCTTCGCCAATCGATGAAAACAGCTTGTGAAAACTTTTAATTTGCTACTTCTTTAAATAGACACGTAATAACTGGACTATACAGTTAGACATGTAAGTGTACAGCCACATCACTATAAAAAGTCTAATCATATTCCAAACGCACGTTTGACTCAAACCGCACATGCAAATTCATTTATTATTCAAAGCGACACTGAAAAGATATTTTCCCAACCCTGCGGATAAATCTCACACCCATGATTGTTTAAATCCATTCATATTTCATTCATCTACTCGTGCAGTAGCAAGGTGGAAGTCATGTCCTGTTGAAGCTCTGTGAGGACATTGAGGTGAGGAGAACAGAGACATTACTGGAGAAAGAAAGCGAGTTGTCTACGGATATATCTTTATGCTTTATATCTGTATATCTGTAGGCTCGTGAAAGAGTCTCTGGATTTACTCGCCACCATTTTCTGCATTAAATGAATCATTATACTCATAATAATACTCATGAATAAGAAACCGTATTATAAGCTTTATTTAAAAGAGAATAGCACTGCAACAGTCAGGGCTGAGCACTTTTAGGCAGAAATATGCGCACTTAGGAATATGTTACACATTTCTGTGGAAATGATGAACCAAAAAGCTGGCTGTCCATTTTCCTGTTTTTGTTCACGATTGTAAGTCACGATTCGAGCCGATCGTCTGAAAAGCTAAGCAGATAAGTGTACCGTGAAGGCCATGACGTTTGGCTTCTTGTCCTACGACTTCATTCGCAAAATATCTAACTCCATGGCCCAGATTTGTTGGAATGCCGATGAATTTCTGCTGAGATCACGTTGTTGTCGTGTGGAGACTTTGCGCGATGGCGCAGTATTTTCGTGCATCATTAGCTTTCTTCACGTTTTCTGTGCTTCTCCACTAAGGCCTCGGCGGACAAGATTGTAATTTTCTACCTCCAGATCAGCATTCCTCATTTTGTTAGTTTTGCTCAGTCTGTGGCATTTTGGTCATTTGGTGGTTTGCGTGCATTTTAAGTACTTTATGGCTGCGGTTTTGACTTTGAGACGGACTTAGGCCACTTTATGGCGGTTTGTCTGTGGTCATTGATCTGTGCCTTTGACGAAGACCTTGAATGTGGAAATGGGAGGGAGGGAGGATGAAAGAAGAGGAAGAAAAGGGAGAAAAGATAGAAAAGAGAAAACAAAGAGATGTCTCAGATTAGTGCAGTCTAATCCTACGCTTTTAATCTACCTGATATGCACGATTTATTTATTTATTTATTTATTTATTTTTGTGACACGTCTGATTCAGCAAGTGTCTAATTAATTCACGCTTTTTGTGAGGTTACAGTGTATGTTAGCTTAGTGTTTTCCAAGCCTGCTTCTAGTCTATCTGATCAGCATTTTAATTTTATATCTTTTACAAACATTATTTAACTCAGGAGCCAATTAAAACAGCATTTATGAAGAAATAAATGGTGTGTGTAAGTGTATGTGAGTGTGTCAAAGAGCGTTAGTGTATTGGAAGTGTTATAATGTGTCAGAGAAACAGTTTATGAGATTAGGATTGGTGTGCTTGTGTGATCGGGAAGTTTATCAAAAACGAAAATTAACGCAAATTAACGCATGCGTGTTTTGCTTTACTATTGTAATATCACTCCCAGAAAAGGCGTGAACTGGACGTGCAGATGAAGCTAACTGGAAAATAGCTAAAGGAACGCGCATATGCACAAAAAAAATAAAATAAATAAATTTTAAACACAGAAAATTTCATTTATTTTGCCAATAAATAAAAAATTACTTGCTTATTTGTGCCTCTGATAAGAATGGTTTTGAGATTTGTGAGATGTTTTGAGATATTGCATTGTACTAGCGCGCTAATGGGTGTGTGTGTCTGTGTTGTGTGTGTGTGTGTCTGTGTTGTGTGTGTGTGTGTCGTGTGTGTGTGTGTGTGTGTGTGTGTGTGTCATAATGTTACTAAACTACACTGTTTCTTAGTGTTTCTACAATTCTACTCCTTACACTAAATTAAAAGGAAATCTTAATCACTATAAAAAAGATCATTTGTAAAACATACAAATATTCAGAATGTGCAATTCAGGGCCGATGCTAAATATTTCCGTATTTTTTACTTACGAGTTTTCTTCTAGTAGGACTACACATTTGAGCAGTGATATATAATGAGCGACACCGAGTGACACGTAAATATGAAGTAAAGAAAAAAGTAGGAGAAACAATAAAAGAGTCATAAAATGAAAGCCTGAGAATCGTGTACATAAAAAAAATTAAAATGATCTCGAGACAAAAGAAGAAACTCATCAGGACTTGGTCGAATGCTGTGGGGACATTTTGGAAAATACGTCCGCACTCAAAAGCTTTCACTTCCAAACTTCCAGCTTATATCACAGTACAAATGCACTTCCCGAATCATTTAGAATTTCATAATTTATTCATTATGAGCGTAGAGTGCATCACGTCATATGTTTACAGATTTAGTACACTCCTCGTGTGTATGTGTGTGTGTGTCTGTGCGTGTGTGTGTGTCTGTGCGTGTGTGTGTGTGTGTGTGTGTGTTTGTTTAGTTGTTGGTTTGTTTGTTTATGTTAGAACTGTAAAACTTACACTACTGTCCAGAATTTTAATGAACATAAATAAAACAGAAACCTACACAAACAGGTTTCACTGGAAACCGGATGTAAAGTTTATCGTAATTATTAACGCTTGTTTACAAACTGGAACAGTTATTTATTCTCAGTGGATAGAGGAAATAATAATAATAATAATAATAATAATAATAATAATAATAATAATAATAATAATAATAATAATAACTTATTTTAAAAGCAATATTTAAACAGAAAGGATCAGTTACCTAAAGAGACGATCAACTGTTAATGAAACAGTATAAAAAGATGAAAATTGATGTTTATAATATACTTAATATATTAGAATTTATCATTTTATAACTAATATTTTACATCATTCTTTTTTCTCTTTCATGTATTGTATCAATCAGCTACAACAGAACATAAATTATTAACATAAGATAACATTAAGTCTTAAAATCGTCTTTTTCAGACTTTTATTACTAATTAAACTTAATATTTTGTCTTTTATATCTGTGAAAGACTCCGCTGTCTTTTAAAATCGTTTTGTTGATGTTATTATTATTATTATTATTATTATTATTATTATTATTATTATTATTATTGGAAGGGTCATTAGAGAATTTAGCACAACAATCACCGCGACTTGTACATATTGGCACTTGTTCTTGAATTCTTGAATTCTGAAATTTCTAAACTACACTTCAGTGTTTAATAGAAAAATAACGCTATCTTGATTTTTTTCAAAGATAAATTAAACACCATGAGATCTCATTCCAGGCGTCCCGTAGCGCGAGACATTGGTCATAACCTTGCACTTGAATACTCTGAGCCATTTGTGAAAGCGTTTAGTTCTGGGAATTTAATTTAAAAAAAAAATAATAATAAAGTGTTATAATCTGGATGAACGTGAATCAGTCTGAAAACTGATTAATTCATTCATTTGCAGTCAGGGCTGCAGAATCCTGGTAATAAACGGTAGCATACTTCTAGAAATGGATATGTATCTATATATAATGCTATCAGTTGTATCACTTACACGTAGCTATGTGCATATGATCAACTAACTATTTGCACACCGCCATTATTTAAAACTGCAGCTAATGTTAGCCGGCTGCTATTATTTACTAATTCTTATTACTGGTGTTTAGTTTGCGTGTCCTGTTTTATATAAATCACTATATAAACTAGATACACGTCATTTAAACCTCTATAATTATGATATCTTTAATATGTAATAGGATTACAGTGATTTTGTGGTTGTTGTTGTTGTTGTTGTTGTTGTTGTTAAGCTCAAACCGCGTCACTTATTCGGGCAAATAAAGCTTTACAAATATCCCGGATTTTATTGTCTACACATTTTTTTTTAATTACTGTCAATTTTCCTGGTTAAATTCGTCATTGTGGTTGACTGGGTGATTTTTTTAGTAGTATTAGAATTTTTTTTTTTAGATAATTTGTAAGATAAACTAGCTAATCGTTGATACTGAGGAGTTTTTGTTCAGTCCCGGTGTTTTGGTTCGTCTCTGTGGGCGGGAACGTGCATAAATTGAAGGTCAAGTTAGTAAAGAGCCTTATATGGAATAATGTTTTGAGAAAAGCCTTCAGCTTAAAGAGTTCAAGCTCAACTCTTTCCATAAATCTGTGTTCAGTCTTCTGTGTTCAGGTGTAAAGAAAGACTTACAGCACAGTTAAACGGCGAGGGACGCCGCGCTCTTGCATTTCGGAAGGAAGAAATTGTTTTGCGATGAGAAATGAAGATGTGATGTGTTTAAAGTGATCGAGAAGAGCGACTTCAAACGCAGAGATCTGAGAGAAACAGTAGCGCTGAGGAAATTAAACCCCATAAAGAGAGGGACTCAATTAGGCCCTAATGCTGTAGGAAACAAAAAGCAAAACGGATATTCGGTAAGAAAATACAGATACTATTTCCTTTCTCGTAAATCTATTTTATATATCAGATACCACGAGGGGAAAAACGCGCGCGCGCTCATAAACACACATACTTTGCAGCTTGTCTTTTTTCGCCCTTAAATTTGTTACAGGTAACTTATAGCCTACTCAGAGGCAAAGTTCATTTATGAGTCATAGAGACGTGAACCAAGGCCAGTTCTTTTATATTATAGTTATTATTATTATATATATATATAAAAAAATTAAACCTCTTTTCGCCTTTTAACGAGTGTACAGAACTCGACATTTATCCTAAAGAGCAACATTTATTATATTCATGTGGACAAACAAAATAACTTATTGTGCACAAATTGAAGTTTTCACTTTAAAATACATTTTTAATAGCCTACTTAAACAATACATAAAGTATTTCTTTTTATTTTAGTAGTAATGTAGTAGTGAATTAAACCGAACTGTAGCAATATTTCTGATCATTAACTTTTTTTTCAAAGTCAAAAACACAGTTAATTAAAGGAGCGATTTTGTTTAACTTATATTTCCGATATACAAAGTATATATGGCACTATTCATTGGAAAATGTAAATTAAAACACAGTTTACTATGGTTTATGGTGGTATATTACAGTTTTGAGAGAAAGCCCACGTAGAGCATGAAGAATATGGAGATATTGTGAGAGATCCAACTCCTACTCTTAAATCTTATATCATATATTTGGAGAATTTCTCTCTCTACACGTTTGTATTTAACACAATAGGATAGAGAAACTATGCGTGTGTGTGTGTCTATCTATCTATCTATCTATCTATCTATCTATCTATCTATCTATCTATCTATCATTACAATTGCTATTATATAGCGATATAACTACACTTTTATCATATAATATTATAAAGCCCAGTTTGAGTTTTGCCTACTTTTTTATTTTTTTTATTTTTAGAAAATAAATCATATATTAACATATATAAACGTATATACTCTCTCTCTCTCTCTCTCTCTCTCTCTCTCTCTCTCTATTTTATATTTTATATTGTCTTCATATTATATATTTATTTTCTTCTGATTATTCACAAGTCTATATTTGTGCTAATCACTAAAATACTTTCACATTGGACCAGTGTTCATTTGGAATTTGGGACAAATAGCAACACATTTATAGTTTTTAACACTCTTAAGAGCCTCGATATGACAAAAACATCTCCATCAGTAAGATGTGGCTTTGTTTTGCTTTCCAGTGTCCACTTTTCTCCTTGTTTATGTATTTTGTATCCGTTATTTGCTTGTAAGGTTTGTCTATAAGGCCCTCACTTGGCTCTTTTGCTGGTGTTTTAGCCTTTTCACAGCTCATACAAGCGAGTTTAATAGCTTGGCTTACATCCAATTAAAATGATCTGAGCCATGAGGGGACAATAACACTGCTTAACACGCTCGCCACGTTTAAGGCTTGTTTCAGAGCCGATTTATGTGCGAATGAGGATTTTTGAACAAGCTATCTTCACCGCTCGAAAGGTTTGATCTATTCACTCTCAGTTATTTTGTTTATTTTCATATTCTGACTGACCCAAGAAATATATTTGGACAAAACAGTAACTGGGTTTTGCATGCATTTCGTAGAAACGCACAAGCCGCAAAATCTGCTTCCCATCGCTCTTTTGTTTTCTGTAAAATAAATTATTTAATGTTTGCAGATTCTAACGTTTTGCAAGAACACGTCTGAATTGGCCATTATTTTCTCCTGCACTTCACGCGGCTTTTCAGTGAGCAAATCGCGTGCGTGCTGTGATTATCACTGCAAAAGAAACTTTTCTTTATTTCCATTTGCAAATGTTCTGCAGCCAGACGCTTAGAATCACAGCGCTAACTTATAACTTACAATTAGAGTATATTCCGAAACTGGAAAGGAAGTAGAAGTAGAAGAAGAAGGAGGAAAAGATTAAAAGGAAGAAGGTGGCGCTTTTGTTTTCGTCATGCTTATTTATTCAGTTTCACTGTTGTATGAACACAGTATTGGTGCAGACATGAACTCATCTTTCACTCACTGCAAGTAAATCCATTTTACACACCAACAGTCTGATGCTGTTTTTGCTCTGTCTTTTCTTTCTAGCAACATTCAGGCTTCCTCTGAGCCATTTTACACAGTTAACACCTAATAAAAGAATAATGCTCCAAATAAAGCTTCAGTGATGATCATTACAATTCTTACATTTAAATATCAACACAGTGAACATTTAGATCTGATTTCACGTTTCTTCACGTGCGAAAATACCTCTGCAACTATTTTGGCACTTTATGGCAGTCTTGTCGCTCACTAGACATTAGTGGTCAAATTCAAGTGCTGTCTGGACAGCTGTCTGCTTTCTTTGTACTTGATTGGAGGCGTCCGAGCTTTCATCCGTAGAAAAGTTTCCATTTGTACAAACAGTTCTTCACAAACTCCACTCCTCTTTGTTAAATTATATATATATATATATATATTTTTTTTTTTAAATCAGCAAAGTTCAGAAATGCAGCGACCCCACAGCACAGTTCCTTATATCGAGGTGAAATCCGTGTATAAATATTTCCCCACATGTCGAGCACACTAAAGACAAAAGCTCTGTGTGTAACCGAAAAGTAAGTTTTGTTTTTGCTTTTACTCCCAGCTCGCTCTGTTTCTGAATCTCAAGTCAAACTGGATTTGGCAGTTTTCTCATAATTAAGGCCTAGTGGGTGCTAATTATTCATAATGTCAAACCAGTGTTGCACAACAGCCTGCTTCCAAAAAATATGCTAGGCGCGTTGTAATTTAAGCCACACATAGCACAGACTTTATACAAGATTAAAGAATCTTGTCATATGCATATAGAATAAAATATCTCACATATAATTCTGCTACGAGAGAGAAGAAGCTTCACTGCAGTAGAAAAAGCCAGTGCAGGTAAGGGTGTGTGTTGTAGTTTATTAGCCTTAAAACCCAAGAATAAGCTTCTTTTCTGAGTTTTTCTTCAGCTAGAGACTAAATAAAATAAGACACTATGCATTCATCCATCAACAGCTTCACTTCATTGTGATTACGCATCATGTAACAGACCTATGGAGTATAGAGTATTGCACGTTCTCATATCATAATCACAAATGCACCGTCTCTCTGTATTACATAGGATATGACATTTGCATTTACTGGCGCGCTATAACACTGCGCATGTGCGTAATATAGGTTAGACTTTGCCATACGTTTACGTGATAATCACTGATTCTTCTAACGTGTCTGTGGTCTTCTGAAAGCCGAGCGTGTTTAGCTCTACCTCTATAACTTAAAGCGAACCACTCCTCCACACGTTAAGCTTTTCCAAATTGATATACGACAATATATCTACTTTCGATCACGTGTCTTTAGAAGCGACTTTAGACGGAAAGCAAGCGCGCGTCATCTCGCATTCCCAAATTTTTTTCCCCCCTTTCTCTCTTCTGCGGTTCGAGTTCCCCCCCACCCACCACCATCACCACCAACCCCCCCGCAAAAAAAAACATCCATCCGACTGGACACCGAGTGCATGAGTCAGGACGATGTTTAACTCGGTCAATCTGGGCAACTTCTGCTCCCAGACGCGAAAAGACAGAAGTACCGAATTCGGGGACCGGACGGGCTGCGGCTCGAGCCTCTACCTCCCCAATTGTGCCTACTACGTGCCAGAGTTTTCTTCTTCCTCCTCTGCGGTGTCGTCGTTCCTGCCGCAGGCTTCCTCGCGTCAGATCGCTTACCCGTACCCCACAAGCCTGTCTCACGTGCAGCCGGTTCGGGACGTGTCGTACGGACTGGATCCGTCAGCCAAGTGGCACCACAGAGGGAGCTACGCGCCGTGCTACGCGGCAGAGGAATGTCTTCCGCCATCGTCCTCCATGACGGAAATGCTGATGAAGAACGAGAGCGTCTATAACAACCACCACCACCACCACCATCATCATCCTCATCATCATCACCTTCATCAACAAGCCGGCACGAGCTTTTACCCCGCCACGGGAAAGAACAACAACGTCCTCCCGCAAGGTTTTGATCGTTTTTTCGAGGGTGCCTACGGAGGCTCCGTAGAGGACTGCGTGCAAAAAGAAGAGGACGTCAGCAAACCGGATCCAGTGGCGCGTACCGTTCCAGAAAAAGACCACCAGCGCGAGGACGAGGATGAAGAGGATGAGCATGCCACTGCGACGTCGGGTGCCTCGTCCGCGGCGGCGAAAGACGACGGCGCCTGCAAAAACGAGCACTCCAGTAGGTATCCGGCAGCTGTAAAGGGAGAGAGGAGAGAGAAAATAAAAAGGGTGAAGGGCTCGAGCCCTGCGTTTCGCCGGCCAGATTTTACGTGCAGTTTTATAAGCATTCAAAGGATTTTATTATAACCTACAAAACCTATTTCTTGCAACAAGAAGAATTTTTACGACGGGAAAAGGGCTTTGAAAAGAAATAAACGATATGTTACACACAAGCGTAGCTCTATGTGAGTCTGTGAAATTTTAAGAGCGAGCTGTTGTGACAAATGTTAACTTTGATCATGAACTTGCGCTATAGACGTTTAAAGGGGATTTTTAAAGGAGACGTGGAGGGTAAAGGCAATTGGGCAGAACAGTGCTATTTAAACCTACATGCAGTATAAGCTCGGTAATTGTATTTAAGGAGTTGTAGGGGGTTTCACATTGCATGTTGCGCTTCCACTCGTGAAAGTGTGTAGCGCGTTTAACACTCCCTTCCTCATTAGTGTTAGAACGGGGTCTTCCATATCTGTCAAATACAGTGTTTTAATATAATCAGAAATAAACACACCCTGGCAGCATGATACATCTGAGCGTTTCTGCTTTATAGCTGAAGAATGGTAAACGTTTCGAACAAAAGAACTTCGCTTTCCAGTAACAATACAGACTTGCTAACAAAGCAAATGCTATGAAAAACACATACAGGCCCTGACTGAGCTCTCAACTTTCCTTCAGTGAGGTGGATATATTCAGACCGATAAAACACCTCTATTTGTAGTATGCGTGTTTTATTGGACGCCTGATGATCTTTGAGGGGCTTTTATACCGCTAATATGCTAAAAAAAAATAAAAAAAAATAAAATAAAAAATAATAAACAAGAGTTGAAGGTGCTTTTCAGTTTGTAACCCTGCATTCAAGGTTAATGTTAGATAACACACGTGTGTTGATGATTTGTGCAAAAATAATGGCCCTAGGTAGAGATTTTCTTTTTTCTGAAGTAAAGAAGGCGGTTACACATCTCAAAGTCATCTACATACGGAGCTCAGCATGTTCTTTTTTTATTTATAAAGCATAAATCAGTAATAAACCATAGCTACATTTATAGTGTAAGGTTGTTTACTGTGCTGGTCCATTTTCCCATAGCGAGAAATATTAATTATTAATAAATAGGCAATTAGTGCATCTAGAAATCAAGTTTATTAATCTGCCCCAATCGCTTTTTAGAAAAGCTGAAGAAATGGAGATATGTGGTCTGATTACATGTTAGTGTTCTTGCTCGTGGTGGTTTGCAGGGTGGGAAATACAGAGCCCATAGTACAATGTGGTTTAGTCCTTATTGACCTTTGACCTAGGCCGGTTTTTTTTTTTTTTGTTATTTATTTGGGCTTTTTATTATTATTTAATAATATTATTTTTAAAAATATATTTCTTCTATCTTAAATGTTTAAGGTGCCACTCGGACGCGGAAGAAGCGATGCCCTTACACCAAGTTTCAGATCCGGGAGCTCGAGCGCGAGTTCTTCTTTAACGTTTACATCAACAAAGAGAAGCGGCTGCAGCTCTCGCGCATGCTGAACCTCACCGACCGACAGGTGAAAATCTGGTTCCAAAACCGACGAATGAAAGAGAAGAAATTAAGCCGAGATCGCCTGCAGTATTTTTCCGGTAACCCTCTTTTGTGAACTGTTGTTTTTTTTCTCCCTCATATACCGGATATTATAATAATTCCCAACAATTTCAATGCAAAGTTGAATCATAATGAAGACAGAGTCTGATTTTAGTACTTGGTTGTTGCATACACAAAAGTCGGGACTTTTATGGACATATTACATGTTTTTCCCCAGCATATCTTGCTTTATAATACCATCAATATTAAGCATAAATGATGTAAAGAGAGTTAGACCTAAAGAAGGCCATTTCCGTCATGTAAAACACCTTTTTCTAATAAAGAATTAGGTTTCAGTGGAACTTTCCATCAACTATAACTATTTTACTCTGAATTGCCCTATCTTATTGTAATGGACGTAACGATGAAGTTGTGATTGTCTCTAGGATTATTATTATTATTATTATTATTATTATTATTATTATTATTATTATTATTATTATTATTATTCATTTGAATCGTGTAGACTCTTTTTATTTACAGGAAAATGCCCACCTTTGAGACTATGCAATATGATTAATCACCATTGTGTATTATTACTCACTGTAAATATGTACTTTTTAATTTTTCTTTGAATTTCTTTTACATTTGCATTATCCACTCTAGAGAATTGGAAAGCGAAGAGAAGGCTGCAGGGTTTTCTATTTCTATACCATTGTAAGCTGTTGTTTATGCTAGCTGTTTACATGTTACGCGGTGAAAAGGGGAATGAAACGTTGAATATATGCATATGCAAAAGTTAAGAATGTAATAAAAAATAAAGGAAACTCAATTCCTTATTTAAATCGACACATACCTTTTTCTTAAAGCTGGAATTTGGAACTCCATAGTAATGGCGCTTAAACTTCTAATATAACTCAAACATGGAGAGAAATCCATTTCTCCATATCCAAGACCATTTCTACGAGGTGAAGTAAGATTAAAACACACACAAAAAAAAAAAAATGCAAGGCAGAAAGACTGACGTAACTGTGGAAGTGAATGTCAACAGCAATGTGTAGTAGCTCCTAAACAAACTTCTTCAGAAAACGTCACTTGTTTAAAAAGATTTAATGTTAAACGTAAAGGAACATTAAAACCACTACAGCTTGTAATTGGAAAATCAGAGAGCGTTTCCTCTCGCAAATCAATGCGAGTTGGGAAAGTTTGCTTTTTGGCAAAATAAAACCAGCTACAACCAATTAAGGCTTGATTCCTAATTTGTCACTTTTGTGCAGCCAAAAGGTTCATCTTACTCATTTTTTAGTTTGACGAAATGTCTGCAAAAAATTAAGTAGAGCGGATTTGTTTGCAGTCCAGGTATGACCCTCATATAGCCTGAAGAAAACACGTGTGTGTGTGTGTGTGTGTGTGTGTGTGTGTGTGTGTGTAAAAGCCTGGAAGCAAGCTAAGGGTGGGCACTAAAAGAAATTTCCAGCGGTCATTTGAAAACACGTCCAGTCTAGACAACGTCGTAAATGCACCGGCACTAAATTGTATTTTTTTCTCTTAATTGCACCTTCTGCTCGGAGGAGTGAGATTCCTTCCGCCGTAAAAAAAAAAAAAAAATGGGGAGATACCATCACAGAGACTAAGACTAAGATTGGAAAACAACTACCAACATTTTCCGTTTTAAATAATATTTTATACAAGGGGCTTATTGAGAGAAGGACATTTTTCATTGTCATTATTTTACACAGAAAGCCATTTAATAGTTTTGGCTTTCGGCAGAAAACCATGCGGTGGTGGATTACACGTCACTGAAAGCTGTGTGTGTGTGTGTGTGTGTGTGTGTGTGTGTGTGTGTATCTGTGTGGGTGTGTGTCTGCACATTTCACCACATGTTCACCAGTACTTGCAGTGTCTTTTGTTGAGGACGGTGCTATTATTTCTGCTGGGTTCCAACTTTATATATTGGGTGATTTTGTTTTCGATTGCCTAGATTTATCGAGAAATACGTCGTATGTGGAGGATGTGCTCAAGGTCCACGCTATTTCACAGCACAAATTGCCTTTGAACTTCCGTGAAGTCAAGGCCAACACCTTTAACCCCGCGCCATAAAGCGCCATCTAAAAGAATCTCTATTGGTGCTGAATGGGCGAGAGACCAATGAGACAAACGAGCAAGACAAGGGAGAGAGAAAGAGAGATGACGTGTTAAAAAAGAAGTGAAAACGGACCGGTTATGTCCTGCTGCAAGTCACGTTAATCATTTACGTCTAATTTTGAACTTACAAAAAAAATGAATAAGTTCAATTATTGTAATGAATTCCAATGTAAAATACATCGTCCATTTTAATGGTGGTAACTCATAACACATATTGCTGATCACAAACTTGTTAATTAGCCAGAAATTGGAACCAGCAGATTCCATTAGCAGCACCTTCAAGACTTTATTTATATTGCTTGAAATTTGAATTTTCCCAGTGAAAAACAGAATATGCTACCAAATGTAGTCCAAAGAAAGCCTCCTAAATCCTCTCGCAACAAAATCTTGTATAGGTCTTATAAATGTCAAGATCATCTTGTCTGGATTTTCAAAGTGTTCACTAAATGCTCGTGACTCACTAGCTACAAACCCTAGCACAAAAAAAAAAAAGCATTTTAAGGGTGTGGAATATAATTTAAAAGAAGTATGATAAAGTACTTTTGTCATGCTTGTTTGTTATAGCCCTGCTACAGAGTGACCATATTACACATCAAGCCAAGAGAAACTTAGCCTTGGATGGAAGCCTCTAGATCTATGCTGAAGTGTTGACATTTGGAGTCTGCCAATGGTGAGACACAAAATAAGGGCACCACATTTAAATCAAAAGTTTTCCAAATCCCAGGGCCTCATGGACCGAATGGTAAGAGCCTGGATTCAAATTCCCACAGAGGCTGTGAAATAGTTCATTGCACATCTGGCTAACATTCATCTGAGGTAGATGGATCATGTATCAACTTTGAATAAAGCCATCATCATGTACTAAAAGGAGAAGAAGAGTGGATTACAACGTGATTGTGTGCATATACTTATTCTAATATTATGTTATCATGTCATTTTATTGTTTGTACTGACATGTTAGTGATGTTAGGATCACTTGGGACTTCTGACATGTTAGATAAAAGTAGAAAAGAGACTAAATAATGGAACTTAAGGGAAAGGATAGGAAGTGAAAGGCAATGAATGAAAAATATTTGTGCCTGTGTAAATGAGGGAATAGGGGGAAAAGAATTTCAGACTTTTTCACTCACTTGGTCCCCTGCTGAGACACTTTAGCCCTTTCACAACTGTATAGTCTTTCTCCAGCATCAGGTTGCCAGGGCTGCTTTTTTTATTCCCACCTCCTACTTGATGCTTCTGCTTATAAAGCAGCCATGTCTGGATAGAGTTTCACCAGCTGTTCTTAAGTTAAAACCTAAATTTCACACTTGGTGCTTAGTAACGACTAGTTTGCTTGTTACTAACTGCCTGCTAAATTTGTTTGTGCTGTACGTTCTTAACACAAGACTTATTTAGTTAGCTGTAGACACCTTTTTTATGTGTGCAGTTGTGTTTAGTTATTGACTCAACAACAAGGGCATGTCCAGGTTTTTGGACTTGGGATAGCAAATGGGGGGTAAGAGCACACAATGTATAACATCACCATACATACCTGCTTAGAAACATTAGAACCCTGAAAGGCTCTTCGTTTGCCTCTTAACTCTTAAATGATCCTTGGATCTTACAGTGAAGTGTTTCACCATCAGAAAGGGTTCCAAGGAGAACCCATTTTTGGAAGCTAAGAACCCTTGAAGAACTTTATTTTTTTCTAGGACAAGGTTACACTTACAGATTAGCTGGCAGTCACATGATGACAATGCTGTATTGACCAAAATGGCTTCATATCTGAAGCTAGATATTGTTCATTTTGTGCGTTCATTGAGTACGGCTAACAGGCCCATCGAGATGTGATTTGAGGTCAGAGTTGGGGTAGCATTGCTTATTTCAAGGGTGATAGCAGTGCATCCACATGGCCACGCCCTTTCTCAAGTGGCTTTTAAACAGGTGAACAGGACATAATAATGCCCATGTATAAATTTCCTTTTTTTTATGTGATAACTGATGTTTCACAAGAGTAAGTCTTGGGCATAAGCATGAGTTATGTTTTTCTTTTCCTAAGGCAACTAAAGTGGTTCTCAGCTCTGGTCTTGGAGTACCTGTCAAGGATATTTGTTGTTTATCCTCCTCTAGCACTCTCGATATAACTGATCTGCTAATAAACAGGCCATTCTCAAGACATCACGGATGTGTTAGTGAAGGTGAAACACTAAAATATAGAGGAAAGGGATTGGGAACCAATGTGGTAACGTATCCTAGCTCAGAATGAGTGCATTTCCGTTTGTGTTATTCTCCAACTTGCTATTGGTATTGCTGGCATGTAGCTGACTTTATAACTGACTAATCCTTAGATCACCTTATTATTCTTTTTAAATGAGTAGGAATCTCATTATGTCAAGCCTAAAAATATATAAATAGCTTGGATATATCGAAATACAGATATTGTCACCATCATTGTTCCCCTTCAGTGAGTTCATCTTTGATATAGACTATTTTCGCTGTTATTCCTGACTAAATATTTATTTGGAGAAAGTAGCCGAGACAAGTCACGCTTTTTGTCTGGAGGGGTTTCGTGCCACTCTAAAGAACTGACGTCCCGGAAGAGGAGGAGCCATTAAACCCACGAGTAACAGCTTGTTCTTGAGCCCTCCAGAAAAGATTAGGCTACTTTCACAATGCCTGATATAAGAGATTTGGTGTGTTGCTGGAATGCTAAGCAAGCTCTGTTGTTGAGGGGGGGGGGGGGGGGGGGCGCCCAAAAAAAAAAAAAACAAGGTTTAAAAAAAAACAAAACCCACCCAAAAAAAAAAGGAAAAAAACCAGCTAAACAGAAGATTAGTAAGTTTTTTTTTTAATTGGAACGGG
>CM074993.1:19555905-19568686 GCA_037576825.1 Pangasius krempfi | reverse complement strand
CCCCCCCCCCCCCCCCCCCCCCCCCCCCCCCCCCCCCCCCCCCCCCCCCCCCCCCCCCCCCCCCCCCCCCCACAAAGAAGACAACACCGAGCTGTAGGTAACGTCGAGACGTACCAACAAAATCGAGGAATATCACCATCTACACCTACATTTATTAATGTTTTATTTTAATTAGACCGTCTTTGTAAGTAAACCTGAAGCTCTCTGAACTTGTGTGATTTAATAACTGTTTTGAAGCTAAAATGTCAACACAATTATTTAAGAGGACTGCTGAGCTTGTGTTAGACTGTGATTGTCGAGGTTAAGTAATTTTATTCTCAGTATCAGACTGACTCAACTGACTAAATGCAAGTGCTGTCTGTCGACATTTTAGTCCAAACATGCTCAAGTATTTAGACACACCTTTTAGTAAGAAGCGGGAGGAAAAAACCCACCACAACGACGTAAATTTGACCTAAAATGGCGGTTGTTGTGGTAATAAAACTCGCTATTTCTTAGTGTGAGTGCATTTAGTATTAAGCTAAAGCAGCATTTGTGGAGTAAATAGACAATTGTTTCGTATTTTTACTCGCAAACTGAACTACGAATTAGGATTTTGGCTGTAAACTGCACAGTGAGTTAATTCAGTGTTCATTCAGTATTCAGTGTTTGCGCTCAGTGCAATTTACTGTTATAAATATTACACTTGAATTAAACTGTTATGTGAAAATAGATGGTGTCGCTTTTCATAAAAATGCTTTTTTATTTTATTTATTTATTTATTTATTTATTTTGTATTTGGTTGTCAGAGATATTTTATATTATAAATGCATATGAGAACCCTCAGGAACCAGAATCTTTGAAGAATTAAAAAAAACCACATTTGAAAAGATATTTAAACAGTGATATATGTGATATATGATTGAAGAGATTGGGAGATTTGTTTTTTTAATTTAGTGGCTGCATATGGATGCTTCTGAGTTCTGAATTAAACTGCTAGAGAAAATAAACTGAAGCCTGAGTCAGGTCTGCCATTATACATATATATATATATATATAGTGACGGGATTTGAAATATTCCCCAAAGCCAGCAGAAATATCGTGGCACATAGACCGATGTGCAGTTTTATTTAAACCTCTACGTAAGTGGATACCTTGTGCATTTTAAACGCTCTGCTCTTCTGAAATTTGGTATTTGGCGCAAATAATATTGCACGTGAGGCCTGTAATAACGTAGATATTCACAGCATTAGTGCTGCTTAAACACGGTGTTAAATACGAGTGGCTAAGACTCAGATGTAATTTCACCTTCTCAGTAAAATTTGCTGGGTGTGAAGAGGGAGAGCTATTTTAACTGCATGCTCGAACTCAGAATAAACAACACGAACAACATCACGACCTTCTGTGCCAAGTGTGGAGGAAGGGAAAACAAGGGCATAAAGCCATGAAACCGGAATGACAACAAGGGTCCGTGTTAGTGACCTTCACTGGTCAAAGATCTGGCGACCCAGTACTGACACACACACACACACACACACACACACACACACACACACACACACACACATATATATATATATATATATATATATATATATATATATATGAGAGAAAGAGAGAGAGATCGATAGATAGATAGATAGATAGGCCATACTGTCCAGTTATACACAAGTAACCCGTGCCATACGTTCAATACATCATTAAGAGTAAAAGTAGCCTATTTGTAATTTGTAACCCTGTAAATAAGAAATAACATTTATGCCACAATAGCAATAGGTAATAAACTAAACTGAGCTAATTTTTGATCTTAGAATAACATTTGTGTTGTTATAAGCATATTCAGCTTAAATCAATAAAATTATGTACAGCTTGTGTATGAAAACAGTCAGCTTGACATAATTTATTTTAGTATTTTGTGCACAAATATTTATGGCTTAAAAGTATAAGTGTAACTCTCCTATGCTGACTAAATAAAAAATTAAACATTTTTAATAATCCTGGTATTTATCGTTTAATTATTAATTAGAATGTAATTATAGAAATAGAATAAATATACCAAGCTTTTGGTTGTTACAGTAACTACAGAATATATAATGTATGCAATATGATACTTAATATGTTTTATGGAATTGAAATCACAACAACAGAGAAATTCCATCCATTCTGTTTGCAGATCATGTCGCTGGTTTAGGATAAGAGTGTAATTACAACTCGCAGCCACCACGATGGCGCTCTTACTCCGCACAGAAAGCAGAAAAAATCTCCACTTTCACTCCCTTGGCAGTAAAGAAGAAGTGGACCAATGGACACCACTATGGTCAGGGATAGTGTGTAGGTCCTGATCTACAGTCCATGAGCGAGCAGTGATGAGCAGTGGACGCGATGGATAGTCTGCTTTTCATAGAAGCTTGTAGATGACTGACTTTGGATTAAATACCCAGTTTCCCTAGATGGGGCAAATACCCAAATGATCAGATGATTAAATGAATGAAAGTCAGTGCAAGGGTTCTCTCTACTGGTCTTTGTGTATTGAGAAGCTCACTTCGCAGGTGTTATATTGAAGGACTTGACATGACACCTATAACGTGTTTCTCGATCCTGGCGCCGTTCTGCCTCTTCAGGCACTCTGTTTAGACCTTTAGTCACGTGGGACGCCGTGCCTTGCCCTGTTTTTTTTTTATAGTGTTGTCTTATCCTAGGTCCAAAACAACACACTACATTACCATGTAGTATGTCAAATATTCAAGCTCATACTCACTTGTTACTATCTACAGATTTACGTTAATGAAGAAATTATATTTTGTCTAGACAACATCAACATGCTGTTTTAATCTGTATCCGTGATGCCGTTTCTATCATGTCTATTTTTTTTTATCTACACTTTTCCTTTATTTTTTTTTCTTTGTTTTGATTTGCTTTTCGGAATATAGTCTATTATATAGGCAATGCAATTTGTCCCCATCTTTTGTTATAAATCTTGAAAAAAGCAAAGAAACAATAATGACCCAATCATTCTGAGTCTAAACATCATCACCTTGTAAATATATCAGAATTAATAAATGGAGTCATAAGAATTCAAAATCACGCGGTTGTTTTTGTTAATTCAGCTCTTTGAAATACTTCAGCACGTTTCCATGGAAACGGATCATTCCACTATTAAAGTAGGGGTGGCATGTACTGTACTTATTGTCTCTTTAAAAAAAAAACAAAAAAACAATGGAAACTGAGAATTTGTGGGGAAAATGTTTCCATAACGACTTTATCTCACTTCGTGGTACTCTAAAATATTGCTATATTTACAAAAGTAAGTGGTTACGAGCTCCTTGCTGGGAAACCCCTAAACCCACCACGTGTATCTTCCCGAAAAAAAAGGACTCTCAGGGGGAAAATTGCGAATACCAAAGCTGCTCAATACGCTTAGTTTCTGTTTTCATCTCCTTAGTACTTTTCAGGAGAAATCGGTTCATATCAACGAGAAGCTAATGATGTAAAAATATTTTATATTCTATATAAAACATAATAGATTCTGTTCCTGTATACTGCAGAAATGCCTTCAAGTGCGAACCTTTAACGAGGCCTATACCTCGGCCTGAAGCTGAGACACCATCACATTCAAGGTCAACTATATGTGCTGTGAATAAATGCCTACAGGTGAATCCAACCAAGGTGAACTGTATTAGAGAGACAATTCCTACACCAAGGATAAGAATGTGAAAGAATACAATAAATAGGTCTTTAATGGGAAAACATTAGCTCTAAACCTAACAGCCTTTTTAATAGCTAAAGCATTTAAAGAGTTAGAAATGTAATAGGTTACACGTGTGTAAAGTCAGCCTGTTTTGGATTAATGCAAAAGTTAACGATAAGAGTGTAATAATAATACTGGCGTTCTACATGTAGGTGAATGTGTGCTGTCCCTCCTTTGCATGAGGCCCACATGTCACTGAAACTGTTTTTAATTAATACGACTCAGAATTCGTTTATGTTGATACATCCATGGTTTCGTTTTGATTTCCGGTACGTGTTGCTCAGTGTAACATCACGGCATTTCTTGATATTAGCTTTATTTGATTTGATTTGTTACCAACATACACATCGACTCGATCTTTTAATTTATTATTCGCTCTTAATAATAAAGAACCGTATTAATTATGTAACGAGATTCTACTTTAGGGAAGCTTATAAATAAAATTGCACTGCTTTGTGCATTTTTGTACTTTAACTGAAATTTATAAAGGAAAGCAACGATTGTTTTTCTTATTGCCGTTTATGTTCTTTTTTGTGTTTAATGCTTTTAACATTTTATGTCCGCATCACTTAAAAACCGCATTATTATACTCATAAATCGGTACATTTCCACGTAAAAAGAGCACCGTGTACTTTTCACAGGTCAAGTTTGCGTCCATCTTCATCAGCCTTTTACATGCGGGTGTGTTTTTGCGTTTTTATTGGGTAACAGACTGAGTTTTGGCCTTCAAACAGGCCATAATGGGCTTAACAGTGATCACATGGTGGGCTCGTGCAGCCAGCTCGCCTTGTTTACATCTTTTGGTCCTCTGGTAAAGAAAAAACATTATTATATATTGTATAATGATTATAGAGTCCAAAGATCTGAGAGTTTTGCTTTTTTTTTTACTTTAATACAGCATTTTCCATTACAGATTATATGATCAGCAATAACCTGAGTGAAAATTAGGCCACGAATTTCAGTATTTCTTAGTATTTGGTTCGTCTCCTTTTGCTTTAATGACAGGCTGCACTCGAGCTGGCCTGGACTCCACAAGTTTGTATTAAAAAATAAATAAATAAATAAATAAATAACGTTAGATCAAATCCATCGGAGTGTCTTCTGAATGCTTCAGTAGAAGAGGAACATCTGACCTTTTGTGCAAAGGAGTTAACAGTCAATATCACAGATTTGCTTCAATTCAAATAGTGACCTAGAAATAGAGCAGAATCATGAATAGTGAATATTTAAGATATTGAACATTTGTTTTCTTCGTTTTAAAATGCTCACACTTTCTTTCAAGTTATAAATGTAAAACAAAAGCCCAGATTTTCCTTGTATTCTCAGACTTTGGGTCCCCACTGTTTTACATCGACAATAATTATCCAAAAACCACGGAAAATACTCATTTCTGACTGTATGGAAGGTGTGAGTAATTGCGTGTATCAGTGCAAAGGTATGTATTAATTCAGCTAAAGAAAGGTGTTCATTAATTCCTCATATCGGGACGCCTCTAAAGTAGATTCTGTCAGAAAGTGAATCAGAAAGATCTATATCAGTCTTCCTGGGGTACTAATAAATATGCTGGAATGTAAACATGACAGCTAGTATAAACCTGGCGTTCCTCGTCCTAATTTAAATAAAGAAAATAATTATAGCGTACACCCTTCATAAGAGTTTGGAGGAAGTAAACCGTAGTAATTAAGTCATTAAATGATCAGACAAACCAATGCGTCTGGTTGCAGAGTTGTAATCTAATGAAAGAACATTAACCTTGAGCTTCATGATGTAATTAACACGCTATAGAGTTAATAACCACACAGCAGAACCGTGAATCATGCACAGCAAGTTCTAATGTTAATTATAACTTAATGACTTCTCTCAAGCGTCTCTAAATGCTCTCCTGTGCAGCTTCGACCGAAGTCCGACACACTTTGATTCAAATCTAGAGCTGCAAAAGCAATTACTGGAAATGCAGTGTGTGTTAGATGTGGGTTAAAGTTAAACTGTGTAATTCTACTGAAGGAATCCTATTAAATATTGTTTTAAGGCTTTCAAATATCACCCATATTTTAACGCAACACAAGACACAAAAAAACATTTATATTGTATGATATCCATATATATATATATATATATATATATATATCCAGCAGTGGTTGCATCTGAGGAGAACGAGCTTGGCTTCACTGAGAGAAGAGCGTCGCCATGGGGTCAAAAAGAGTATCGCACTTTACGGATAGGATCCGGTCCTGACACGTGAAGCTCTCAGAGATTACCGCAGACTGCCAGAGCTCAGAGCTCTACTCGACAGGTTTCTCACCTAAACATATGCCTCTTAATATTATTTCTTAATGTTATTCATGCATTTGTGCAAAAATATCTCATAAACACACGTTTACTCTGCAAAAAAATAAATATTTTCAGCAATGCACAGCAAGAAATCCGCAGTGTTGAATCCATACAGTGTTCATTTCAATCCAGCTGTAAATCTGCTTTACATAATGGCACACACCGGCTATCTAGTACCTGTTGTTATTTAAAATAATAAACTAGCTTCTCTGGAGAGTGTGTAGTAATGAAAGAAATGCATACACCTTTTTATCCTCTTATAGATTTAGTCTCAGATAACGCCCAAGACAAAGAGAAGAAGAGATGAAAGAGAGAGAGAGAGAGAGAGACAGAGAGAAAGGGAAGGCTAGCGATGGAAGTGAAGCCATAACGTTGATTTAAATATCAGCCAGGTGACCATAATAAGTCAGACTCATAAAATAACAGTGTCACTGTATTAGATCCGGATCTCCTGAGCTGGCTTTTATGATCTGCAAATTACAATGTGCTGCTGCCGCAGTAAAAAGTGTTTTTAGCGTTGAAGAGGAGGATGGGCTTGCTGTGCTCGGCTACAGAGAGGAGCTTCTCCATTTCATATGCTGTAGGACGAGTCAGGATCTTACTTTGTGATGGTTGGATTTTTCAAAAAACATTACAAGGCGAGGGATGAAAAAAGCCACGCGGTGTGTAGGGACGAAGGGACTCGTATAAAAGGAGCACAAGGACGCGGTGAAAGGTAAGATCTTGGGCAAAGGCATGGGCATTTTTCTTTGCTTGGGCTGACACACTGGACTTCATGGCCGTTCATCACTGATAGGCACTTAGTATTGATTATATCGTCTCATTGCTATACGGTTTATCGACGATTTTGACGTCTCCAGTGGCGGGAAAATGAAAACATGGACTATTTTATTTGCTCTGTCAGGGTGCAGTGGATTTTATTTTGCAGCATTTTAGATTGTTCTACAGCAGGCGATGCTGTCTACGGCTTGTAGGATGATAAAAATGCTTGCTTGATTGTTTTGTGTTTTGTGTGTTAATGTTGTCATTCCTTTAGTGTACAAGGCATGCGGTTCTATTTCATTTTCACAATCTACGACTGCAGACTTCCTGCATGAGAATAGCCAGATGTCCTGTTTTTATTTATTTCTTTTTTCCTAGTAACTGCATACACGCTGTTATACACAGACTAGTCAGGGACGGTATTTTAATGTTTTTGCCTGAGACGGAAAGTCAAGCACTGGATACACGGTTTAGTTGTGTTTTATACTGACAGGTCTGTGCTAGCTCTCTGCGTAGAAGTGCTCGTATATTTCAATGAAAATGTATCATATGAGCAATAGTTTATTTTAATGTTGGGGCTGGTGTTGTTTAATATCATGCGCAGCATTAGGTTTTTGCAGCTGTACAATTGTTAAGCAGCTTTTTGGCTACAGCTTTGCATACAGAAGGCGCTATATGAGCCATGCTGATATTTTGGATTGTCATTGTCTGAAAGTCGTTGAGTGGAGAGCCCGGCCCTTCCAGCTGATGCGTGGTTTAGGTAGTTTCATGTTGTTGGGATTCAACTTCCTGCCTCGGCAACAAGAAACTGCCTTGATTACGTCAGTTCGTCTTCATCAAGGGCGCCCATTTACTTCAAATTACCCTTCGCACGAGCTCTCTCTCTTTCTTTCTCTCTCTCTCTCTCTCTCTCTCGCCTTCTTCCGGAGATGGCATTTGAAATGAACCACCGTCTCGCCTCTGTTATCTACAGAAAACCCCTGCCTGTTCTCTTCGGTTTTATGTGTCAATAAAAGTCTTCAGTGAGTTAAATTGGGGCTGTAAATGCAAAAAAGGGCGAGCTTCATGCCTCAGGGCATACAGGCCTCGTTAGAGGAACTGATAGGACTCTTTTTTTTTTTTCCTTATTCAAGAATTTTTATCTCTTTAGAATTTGAGGAATTTCAGGGTTATACAACAAAACCATGCATGAATGAGTGAATTTTTTGCGAAAAAATAGGTTTCAGAGCTTTTTGCTTATCAGTTTCAATAACAGCTTCATATCATTTGATATTAAAACAATTCTGATGTCACTTATTGGTTTTTTGTTTGTTTGTTTTTTTGTTTGTTTTAACCTTTTTTTTATTTTTGATGGCAAATCAGCAAACTCTGGGCATTCCGGCTTTTTCTACACGTGCTGTATTTATAATCACGATGAGATGATATTGCTTACTTATAATGAATTAAGATATGAGCAATAGTTAAATTAATTTCATGCAACACTTATTTCAAAATAGAAGGTATAATTAATGTTTAAAGGAAAGAGTGATCGCGACTGTGCAGAAGAGCGGCCTTCATAGGTCTTTAGCATGGATTATTCATATTGCTAATTTACTAGGCTGCATGCTGTTACTAATTTTAATAAAACGACCACAATTTACTTAATTTCGAAATTATGTTAAATTATTCTGGTCACGTGGAAGGCCAGTAGCTTCCTTTCTTTTACAAGTCCATTTTAAATATGAGTGAAGTCATCGCCCGCAAAAAATCATTTTATTTCCAGTTTCCTCGATGCAGTCTCTTCCTTGGTTTTAGCAGCATTATAGCTTCTCAAAGGTTTAATTTATTTGAACAAATCTTAGCTTTTGCTCTCAGCATTGCCACTGAACTCCCGGGACTGGCAGCACCGTCTCACAGGCAACTCCTGAGTCAAAGTTAGGAATGGTTAAGGTTATGGTGAAAGGCGGGGTTAGCGGTCGTATAGTTCAGGATGCAATGCGTATAAACATCCAAACGATTGCCTTGTTAATTCTTACGTGGTTTTTTAATGTGCATAAAATATTACATACGCACTGGTGACTTTTCCACACGAGTTTTTACACGCTTACACTACTATAGCGCTGTGTGAGGAATCAGCACTGCAGTGGATCTGCTTTCACAAAAGAATTTTCTTTTTTTTTTTTCATTTAGAAATCTTATGCTTAGACTCTTGAGTAGAGCCTTGGGAGTGTTTATGAGGGTAATATTTCTCTAACCGGACTCAATTAAATCAACTAATAAACAGCCTCAGCAGCAGGACGTTATGAGGTCTACAATCCTACTGTACAGCAACGAATGCTAAAGACATACATGTCAAATAAACACCCTATAAAGATGTTTTTAAATGTTTCTAAACTAAAAGGAGATGTGTGGCTTGCATCTGCATTGTGTTACATTTAAAATAGCCAAGTTCATTCTCTTTGCAGTTATGCTGCTCTTCATGCAAGGCCCAAGACAGGAGAGTTTATTACACAAAATTACACAATCAACACCAAGAGGGACAAATTGTACGCCTACACTGTCATATAACCTACAATGCTGCTTGTATAGCTGTGTTTGTTTCCTGAGTGAAAGTAAACAGTGAAACTGATTAATAAAACCTGTAGGATTAAATATATTTACTTTTCGTGGAAAGCAAGAAGAGCTTTGAGAGACTGGTAGCTGTGATAATCTGCGGATTAAAAAAAAAACTTTTCAATCTGGATCGTCTTTATTTAATCAGCTGACTTTTTTCTAGATGCAGTAAATTATAATAGTTCACAATAGTTAACTCCACAACAAGGACTTAAAACGCTGCTTTGAGATTTTATCTGGGAGAAATCTTAAACCTGCTCCACCCTGGGACAAGAGTACACTTGTCTAGTATACTGCAGTAGGCTTATCCACAAATAAATGCAGAGGTAATAAAATTGCATCATTTTTGCACACAGTATCCAGAGAAACCAGTTTTTCCAGGACGTCCTTCAGCTGCTGTGCAGCACAGCACAAAATATTACAATTAATTTCACCTGAAAGCAATACTATTAACCTCACGCATTTGCGCATATTTACGTAATTGCTTGCCAACCGATATTTTAGCAAAAACAATCACACACTCAAACTGGTTTAAAAAAAAATACAGAAATGATAAATATGTGTTAACATTAGACAGAAAGCTGGACAGAACAGAGACAGTGAGAGGGTCACATTGGATTTATTGTAACAAATAACCAATAAGAAAGAAAAAAAATTGTCAAGAATAGGAACATTTCCTGATTAAACCCAATTAAAAATATAGCAATGATTAAAAAAATCTTTATTTAAACACACACTCAGACTTGCAGTCATCTTTCATCACACTAGGCGCTGAAACTATTTATCTGAAGCATAAATAAACCTCGTTTGTGTTTACATTTTTCATTTCTTCCCATATTTTTCCATCTTGCGCTGTGATCTAAAAATGAATAGCTTCTATTATTTTAGCTTCGCAATGCAAATGCAACGAGTGTAACGCAGAGATAAAGCTAGACCATGCTAGGTAAAGTTAGCTTAGTTAGGTAGCTAAGATATTAGGTAGCTAAGATATTAGGTAGCTAGCCTGATAACCCATATAGGATATCTGTATACTTGTATAGCCTGGTGTATATTTATAATGACAAAAAATAAAAATAAAAAGAACAATATAACTGTAAACAATGAACTGTAATTGTTTTTTTGTTTTTTTTTACTGAAATACAGCCAGAGTTTGCAGCATATAGTTCTATAAAAACAGTTTTGCCCTCTAATTAAAAATACTGGTTCACTTTCTTACTAGAACTGTGCACTAGCGCTGTAGTGCATCTTACTGTGCCTGTTGTCCTGTCATGGTAGTTATTGTCCTGTCTTGTGCTGTCTACACGTCTGCAAGTGCACTTTATGTAAAAAATGTCTGGTCTCCTGTAGCTCAGTGCTGTTTTACGCAGCACCTTGTGTCCTCTCACTGTGTACTGACTAGCTGTATATGGTTGGAATGACAATAAAGCAACTTGACTTGACTTGACAACGTGCCATTACTGTAAGCACACATTACAGGAATAAATATTAATACCAGTCTTCACCTCAAACCTTATTTCATTAATATGGCTACAAAAGGCTTATAACTATTAACTGAAGGCTTTAGTTTAAAACTTATAGTTTAATATTGTTCTGTTTTATTTGAAACAGTTTTTTTTGTAATGTAGCTGCATGGGTTGAAGTCTTATATCCAACAAGTTGTACACAGAGTTGCTCTTAAAAGGTCGCTGAACCTTGAGCTTTAAGTAAACATGTTCTAGCCTCTTTGTTAAGTTACAAGCTTCAGCACATGTTTGCAGTGTTCGAGCCGTCAATACATTTTATATGTGGATCTCATGAGGAATCTATGAGCAAAATTCACTACTTTTATTTAGAATATCATACTTTCAATGCAGAATTAAATGAACTGATCATTTTAATTATTTAGGAATTTACGTATTTGAAAATTCTTCGTGCTCTACATCCAAGATTAATTGTATTTATTTATGGACAGCTGAAAATATACATATAAATTCAATCTCTAAACATAGTGATGTGTATAAATAAAACACCTGAAAACCTGGATGTCTGTTTCCCATGTTGCTGTTTTGGAGATAAAGACAAAAGTGAAATGTAGGAGGTTTAAACAGACGGGGTGTTTAAAATAATAAAAGGTTTTGTAAAATATTTAGCATCACGAGGCCGAGCAGCACGAACTCTCTGACTCCGGACTGAACTCCGACAGATTTAAAGTTAATTTAGCACTTTACTGTCCCGTGTGCTTTGTTGCTTCAACCGTAAGCGGCGCGTTTCATGCGTTTCAAGTTCATACTGCGCATTTTATATATGTTGCGTTTTATCATGAGTCAACTACATCTTACTCGCGTGACGATTTGTTTAGTCCAGGTCTCCGACCACGGATATAGTGCAGTGTTGTCAGGTAATACTTTGGTTAACATGTTTCTTAATAATGAACCATGTTATGAAAATTACACAAGAAATAAAATGTCAGAGACAACATAAAATAGTGTCTGAGTAAAACAAAGCAAACCCGGGGGGAGGGGTTGCGAGTAGAGTTCGCTGTTATTATCAGCACGATTTTTTGTATTATATTAAATAAATCTGGGTGGATAAAACTGTTTGATCGTTGTAGCTAAAGCAGAAGTCACTACTGCGTATTAAAAGGACCAATAGGCCTACTGTCCAAATATTTCTACAGTGAGGAGTTTTTTCCCCGCCTCACGTGTTCAATGTCAGCCAATGGCCGAGAAGAAGACGCGAGAGAAATAATTACCTGTCTTCACTGTATCACTAAACACAAACAGACATTACACTCCATATTAATCCGAATGCATGTTTAGGAGACTGAGGACGTCGTCATGTCGGCAAACTATTTTGTGGATTCTCTGATAAACAGTGAACCTCAAGAGGTGTTCAAAGCCACCGCGCATTTTACAGACGTGTGTTCATCGCCATTTTTATCAGCAGACTGTTCACACCTTTCTTCGTGCAGCTTTGCATCCAAAAATGCTGTCTTCACGTCGTCCTGGGATCCTATATATTCACAAAAATCCGTGTTTTATGCCAAACATCCGGGCATTGGGGCAGACTCGAGGCTTTTACAGCCGTGGATTGAACCTGCAGCGAGCAGTAGAAATTGCGAGCTGAAATCTGACGACTTCGCAGACATGAGACATAAAGAAAATTCGGGTTATTTCTATAAACCATCGACTCCTACAAAGACTCAGCAGATCAGCTCTTCTCCACTCAGCTCCGTAAAGACTAAAGAAGACAAACCCAGTAAGTTTCGCACTTTTATTACCGTGACGAGTACTGAGAGTAATTATTTACTTATTTACAAAATACAAACACATCTGATGCGTTTTAAGGCTAATTTTGTGACATATATATATATATATATATATATATATA
>CM074993.1:19545105-19555805 GCA_037576825.1 Pangasius krempfi | reverse complement strand
TATATATATATATATGTCACAAAATTAGCCTTAAAACGCATCAGATGTGTTTGTATTTTGTAAATAAGTAAATATATATATATAGTGTGTGTGTGTGTGTGTGTGTGTGTGTGTGTGTGTGTTGAGTGTATGTATGTATGTATATATAACCCATGCACACTTTGGGATGGAAAGTAAATATGTTCAAATGTGTAGTCTGTTTAGCGTAAAATGACATTAGCAGATTAGATAAGGTCTCTCTGTTTACACTGGTCAGATGTTGCAGTGTTGCATCATTTCAATTTAAATGAGATATTTGGATGTTTTGGCTGTGTACAGGGTCATAATGCAGAGTTAAGATTCTCGGATTCTCACAGTCCCTTGTTTACATTTTTACGGTGCTAATAATCCGTTTTGCAGGCTGAAGGAAGTAGGTCAATTTAATTATGTAAAAATGTCAATTTACTGTAAAACAAAACATTTGAGTATGAGTTTAGGGTCTGATTTTACAGAATAAATTCGAGTTAAGGTGAAGTAAATTAATCCGTTTACACCTGATCATTTTGATGAAAGCGACTTAAAATGGAGGCAGCATTCAATCCACTTTACACCGTGTTAATATAATTACTGTGTAGTAAACTAAACAGTCTACTTTAATGCGTTATTAACTTTGTAAGTTATCTCCACTTCACGGACAAAGAAGATATATTATATTAAGGTATATAGGAGTTTGGGAATTTCCGGAATAATGATAAATGAGTTAATAAACTGAATTCTCCCTGGTAATGGCGACACTATCCTGCGCTGTACAGAAAATAGATGGAAGATTGTCCAGGAAGATTCACTGAATAACACTGCAGTATTTTTACTACATAATGTAAACATGAAACATTTGAATTTATTACCTACAGGACGATGTTTAACTTGGACACGGTGATCATATCGAGGTTTTGGTTGGAAAGTGTGCAAAGGGCACCTAAATTATTCTTCATTCACTAAGATAGATAGATAGATAGATAGATAGATAGATAGATAGATAGATAGATAGATAGATAGATAGATAGATAGATAGATATTCACAAGATCATACTGATGATGCATAGAGGCTAATCAGAACCTTTCAAAAGCGATAAATCAGGATTAAGAGTAGCCAGCCATGTCCCGTTTATATTTATTTATTAAGGTGTTTACATTTCCAGTCTAATTATAAAGCGAATTCCACACAGGCTTTAAGATTATAAACAGACTTGAGCCATAAAGAGGTTATAAAATCCAGCGTCGAAGTAAGTAGCAAGTAGAAAATAGCATCAGATAAAATTCTTTCTTTTTCGAATTTGAAAGATTTATATGAAATTTATGTTAAAATCATCTCCACACACACACACACACACACACACACACACAGAGAGAGAGAGAGAGAGAGAGAGAGTGCGCACTTTGCTTTTGTGATATTTAAAAAGTTTATATTTGATGTAACACTAGGCCTCACACACAGTTTGTCAAGATCAATTTAAGCGTGTTTTTGTTTTTCTTTCGGCGTTTTAATGTTGTCATCTTAAATATCTAAAATCTTACAAATATAACAAAAAAAAAAACATAGTAATTGAGTTGTTGGATACCTGACGGCTTTAAAACTCTTTTATGAGGCAATAAAGCCATGGGACATTGTTACATCTTTATTCTGAAGTCTGTTTCACCTTAGAAAGAAATCGTACAGCTACTGCTTAGAAATGAGACGAGAACATCGAAAGGAAATGTAGTTTTTCTAAAATAATCAGCTAATTTTAATAATTAATGTGTAAATGATTCTACATTTGTATGTAAAGAATACAATTCTGAACTATTAAATTATTAATTAAGTACTGGTTATAATTCATATACACGAGACAAAGGCAGAAAAAGAGCGAATATGCAAACAGCGACACACATGAATTTATTTATTTATTTATGTATTTATTTATTTTCCAGATAATCCCGCGGTCAGTTGGATAAGTGCAAAGTCAACAAGAAAGAAACGCTGTCCTTACACTAAATATCAGATTTTAGAGCTGGAAAAAGAATTTTTGTTCAACATGTACCTGACCCGGGACCGTCGGTTCGAAGTGGCACGCGACCTCAGTCTCACGGAGCGGCAGGTCAAAATCTGGTTTCAAAATCGACGCATGAAAATGAAGAAAATGAACACGGATATGACTCAAAGCAACAAGTAGTGACTATTTAGCGAACATTTTTGAACAAAACTTTAATTAGATTGTATATTTTCCGGGGGGAAAAAAATATTATGATAAATATGATGTCATCCAAAACGCTAAATGTAACATAATATTAGATTTAAAAAGTGAAAACGTTTTAAGGTCGAATTAAGTGAAAGTGATACATGTATTAGTTTCTACATTTGATCGCTTTAATCCTGTTGTTGTTGATCTTGTCTTACAAGTATTTTTTTTTCCTTGTTTGCCTTTTTAAATTGTGCAGTTACAATATATTACTGAAGGAGCATCTGTGTTAGCTTATAAAGTGAAGTATTACTTATACCGTTAACAATTCTGTATGAAAAATACCATTCTGCTGATGACGAAAGCAAATGGAGTAAAAGTGTTGGACAGACTGAACCCCTGTAGCTTGTTTTTTTATTATTATTATTATTATTATTATTATTATTATTATTAAAAACAGCTTGGATTTTTATTTACATCTTTTCCTGGTCTTTTCTTCTTTTTTTTTGCTTCTTCTTCTCAAGTCCTCTTTATAATAAATCTTTTCGAATTACACAAGATACGAGGAAGTTCATTTTACACTGCCTCTTTATTGTCTACCAAAAATGGTTATTTCAGGGTTGTTAGAAATGTGAGCAGTTTTAGTGCCATGCTGAAAGTAGAGCTTCATTATTTTTATTTTATGCTTGCTAATATAAAAAAAGAAAAAAAAAACAACAACAAGGTTTCAATGCGATCTACGGAAATATAAAAGCAGGTTTTGAACTCACGTATGAGGAAAATGTTACTGAATCCTACACGTTATAAGGTTTAGAGTCAGACGTGTATATACGTGTATATAGGGTTTAAGTCACTCCTGTGCATTTGTTGTTGTTGTTGTTGTTGTTGTTGTTTACTTCTTTCCTTACTTCGAGGTTTGGGAGACGTTTTCTGGCCCAGTAAACCAGGCAAGAGAAATGTTCTTATTTTTCTGACTGCACCACAAACAGTAATGACAGGATGTGAAGAGATTTTAAGGCTCTATCTAGTCACAGGCTTCCGTTCGGAGCAATGCAGCTTTACGACCCTGATTCGGAAGCGCTGTTTGTCTCGGGGGTCAAACAAAACAAAACGGAACTGGCTAGACGTCTGGCCTAAATGACTTTATTGTTTTTATTGGAGGCGACGCTGAGGCTTGTTACAAAGGGGTTATTACACTTGTTTTTGGTCCACGACAAACGCGTCCACCCTGTTTTCCTTTATCACACTCCTCTGTCAATGGGAAAGGGGGTCGAAATGCCTGAAATTCAGTCTTCATCAAGGGTGAGTGTTTGCTATTCTAAAAGATCCAGACTGTATATTTGTTTATTTATGTGTTGTGTATTTGTGCATGATGAAATAATACAACATACAATTACACTTAATACAATGAAAGGTAACTTTCTTCGAACAGTGAAATGATCCAGATCCATTACCGGTTCATTTTTGTAGGTTACCGACTGAATATGGTTTTGAACGATGTTTAAAGGATATTTCATGTCTGAGGGCAAAATTAAAATTGTATATAAATTAGTTGTTTTGAAAACGTGAGGTTTGTGTAAAAGCACAGAATACACCGCGAAAACGATTTGCATGCAGCCGCGGGAGAACGAGCAGATTAGCTTATTCAAAATAATGTGCTGAAGCAAAGCATGAACACACATCAACAAACCACTTTAATAAATAATTAGAGGGAATGAAGGGGGGTCATTAGAGATTAAAGTGATATGAAAATAAACAAAGATTAAAAAAAAAAAGCAAGGGTTAAAGAATAAATACAAACACGTATTTGTTTATTCCCCTGGATATATATATATATATATATGTGTGTGTGTGTGTGTGTGTGTGTGTGTGTGTTAACTCTTAAATTCTGTCCTATGTGTTTAACTATATGTATGCTATAAAATCTGTTGCTTATATCAATATGAAATATGCAAAAAGTAAACAAACCCATCGTTGTCTTTCTAATAAGATAAAGAGAACGTTATCGAGACTGTCGGCGCAGTAAATAAAATGACCACTAGATGTCGCTAATCATCCACCTTCAGACAAGTCGAGCGCCAAAATGGTCGAGTAGCGAGCTGATGGAGCCGTGTTTTGAAGCATGAAAGTACAGAAATACGTTAAAAGATGTTCAAGTGCCCGATTTTAAACATTTATTGCAAGTAGAAAAACACTAAAATTAGATTAACATGAACATGAACACTAAAATGTTTCATTTTTTTTTCATATGCAGCTTATATCACGGAGAGATTGTGTCCGTTTCATTTTTACCTCACAATAATTTAAAGTGTTTAAGTTTTTGTATCTTTATTTGTATGTATTTCGTGATGAAGTGATGAAGTTCCGGTCTCCCACCTGCCATCACCACGAGCCCCGAGCAGGGGGAAGATTTCTGAGCCTCTATTTCCTTCGTGATTTTTTTCCCCTGTTGCTTAGATAAGAATACTACACAGTACAGATTTGTAAAAATATATATTTTAAAATATTAGCCGTGGCAGATATTTGTATAAAAACGGAGTGAAGTGAACACAACACAGATTAGGGTTTAAGGTTTACTGTGTGAAAGAAATTCCGTATTTCTGTTTGTCAGAAATAAAATGAGAAGCCATGTGGAAATGGACACCTGACGATGCTTTTATGAGGCTCTGCGGTTGATGCAAGCTGGAGACTCGTCTTTAAGAAAAGCGCAAACAACAACAACAACAACAACAACAACAACAAAATACTTGAACAGCAAAAATTATTTTAAAATCCTGATTTCAAGCACACGATTATTACAAGAACACACCGAGATCACATTTAATTATTGATTGGGTTTTGATATTTTATTGCAATTTCAGATGTTGAATTATTGCTGCATTGTTAATACTATTACTACTAAAATGTGATAGATAGATAGATAGATAGATAGATAGATAGATAGATAGATAGATAGATAGATAGATAGATAGATAGATAGATAGAGTTTCTGCTCACGCAGCGTTGCTATTTTTTAAAACAAAAAAAAATACTTAAAACATTAGATATATAAATGCATAGACTTCTTAAAATGCAGATATTTTTTGGTAAATGTTGCATTAAAATCATCACATAAATAAAATTACCTTTAAACCGTATAAAATAACTGCTTTAAACACTTCAGACAAAACCATCCGGATCCAAAGCAAGGTCCAAAACACAGGCCCCGTCACAGTTCTGGTCATTTCTCATGTAGCTGATTGCCATAAACATGTTCTGTGGTTTTGGTGTAAACCAAGAATCCTTCAATTAAAAGTATTTATAGCTGCAAAGTTTAAATGAATACAAGCTTAAACATGTACTTGCATAAATGAATAAAGTGAAATAACTACACCAGTTAAATGACGATGCTAATTTCCAACTTTAAAAAAAAAACACAACACACCTTTCTCGTGTACCTGCACAAACGCTTTTCACCTCACTAGTGACCTTCAGGAAGTTCTTCTTCCACGCGGAAGTGACATTTGTCTAAGAGTTTTGTCCATTCTTCACATCTTTGAGCTTTTATACTGCCAGTAAATGAAAAGTCCTAAAAGGTTGTAAAAGCCTGTAAACTTTATTGGTGGACCATAAACTAATTAACGTCTTTTAAAAAAAAAAAAAAAAAGGAAAAAGGGAATAAACCAATATATTCGTCAGCTCCAGTCTGAGTCTTTAGTTTCCAAATAGAATAAGGATATAAGCGTTGAGATTAGCATTAGCTAACCTTAATCACAGTAGCACTTCTGCCCAAGGTGTACAAAATATAAGGATTATTTATATGATTTTTTATATGATGATCTATATGAGAATTATGATTTTATAATAAATATGAAGTTATAACGGTGGATTGGTGCTAAAGAGAAAATGTAAAAAATCATTTTACTTGAAATCATCGTTTTATATTTCTGTTGTGTGTTAAAACAAAGAGAGCTATTATTATTATTATTATTATTATTATTATTATTATTATTATTATTATTATTATTTGATATGCATTGGATATAATGAATCTGTTACTCATTATGTAACTGGAAGATTAGTTGTAATGCCACTAAAGCACTTAGAGCTGAACTGAGAGGATGAGAGTGTAGTCTGTATTACTGATATGAAAACTGAGTGATAAAGTGTGATACAAGTTTAATTTTAGAATAAATAATAATAAAAAAAAAGGAAAAAAGCCTCAAAATCTTCTTTATGTGTCAGTCGTTAATTTTGTAATATACTGGAAAACATTTGATCCACACGGATTTCCCAGTTTGTATCTTTGTGGATGAAGGATAAAAAATAAATCTTTTAAAAATACTACATTAAAAAGAACAGTTTTAAAATAATCTCAACACGACCCAGAGTAAGAATAAAAGAACAGTGTACATTTTGTTTGCAAGTATAAAATCATCAAGTAACTAGTTAGAAAGGAAAAGTAAAGTTAAAAACACACAGATGATTAAATGATAAAACAGTGTTGTGGTGGTTTAAATAGTAAGAGACACACGTTAGAGGTTAGAGAGCTGGACCGCCAGTATCTAGGCCTGTCAGTGCCCAGTGGAGCTGCAAGGCTTTAGTGCGACGTTACAGAAAGTAACAGCGAACTAATCGACTGTTAAAAAACTAAAATCGATGCTTTCGGATTGTTTTTATTCGGTAATGTAACTGAAGTCTGTTCTGACATCGCGAGACTGTTTATCTGTTTATCTGTTTATCTGTTTATCTTGGGGGTTTTTTTTTTTAGGAAACGGATCATCCAAGCACTTCTTCTATATTTTCTGTGTGTGTGTGTGTGTGTGTGTGTGTGTGTATGTATTTCTCTCTACGTGCATTTTGCATGTAAATAAAGGGGTGTGTGTGTGTGTGTGTGTGTGTGTACAGAGCTGTGTGTGTGTAGAGCTCCGTGAACAGCTCAGGGTTGGAAGGGGGAGAAACACATTCCTGGATGTTTGGTGGTAAATTTACAGCTAAAGTAATAAAAACTTTACGACTGAGCTGAGAAGGGGATTGGGTAGGGCTTGCCACGTGACCTGCTCTCCGTGAACATGAACTTTATGCTGTTGGCGTTTGGTTTGGTGACTCAGATTCACTCTCAATCTCTAAAAGAGGAGCATGCAGTTCTTATTGTAGCTTTGATATTAAATAATAAGAGAAAAGAAGAGAAAGTGGGCTGTTTTTTTTTTGGGTTCTCCTGCTCTTCTTCCTCAGCTTCATCGCATTTTTTTATTTATTTATTTATTTATTTATTTTTACCAGAAATTCATTTACTGATCAGGGGTTGTAGTGTACAGAATTTCCAGCACTGACTCTTGTGAAAACAGATTATACAAAATACGGAATATCTGAATGAAATGACTTCATGTGGTGCCATGATGAGCTCGTGAGTGTCGGTAAGTCGCCATTCTGTTGTTCTTACTGGTTCAGTGCATGAAACACTTCACGATACAGACTCACACAAGGTCTTAGCTGCATTTGCTTATAGTCATCTAACGTAGGTGTATTTTTATTGCAAATTATCCACTGAAAATATAACAAAAAAATAAGGTTTATTATTTTATTTTATTCGATATTAAATATCGAGTCGTAAACGTGTCCAGAAGGTGAGCCATGTCCCATGTTTCTCATCAGGTCACAGCTCGTGTTCGTTGATGTAGATTTGTATTAAATAACACTGAGTCAGATTTCAACAAGAGAAACATGAAATGAAATTATATGAAATTAAAGCATCTATTATTCTACACTAAAGCATGACCGACACCAGCGTCCTGAAATATTAATAAATGCAGAAAATAAAGATTTAAAAAAAATATATATATATATTCAGTGTTTTCGTTCAGCATTTTAGCGTTTTATGAAATGCACCTCATTCGTAATGGTTCTCTTTAAAAGGATTTCCTGCACGAGCAATAATAACCAATAATACTGGACATAATCAAGTGTGATTACATTTTTTTTATGTGGCCATATCTTTCTATTTTTTTAGAGAGAGAACAGACTTTTCTGTGATCTGTGAAATATGTTCAAATGGAATTATGACCTTTTAGCGTTTTCATTTCTGATCGTCATTCAGGTGTGTAGAAGATGATTCAGTGGCTTTATTTTCATCTATCTATCTATCTATCTATCTATCTATCTGTCTGTGTGTGTGTGTGTGTGTTAAAATGCTATTGAATCATCTTCTACACACCTGAGGAGAAGAAATGAAACGCTAAAAGGTCATAATTCCATATTTCACAGTATTTCAGTTCTGAACACAGGGACAGAAAGGGACTTGGTTACGGTTTTCTCTCTGGAGGAACCAGGAAAGGTTCTGGGTTCTGTGTCGAACACTAATACAGACGTTTCCCCTTTCAGGACAATTTCAAATTGAAAATAAATTCTCTTTAAACACCTAGAAGCACTAGACAACCCTAAACTACCAACCAACCAACCAACCAACCAACCAAGCTTCTCCCCCACCCCCCAGTCGTGGCAGGAAACAGAGGTCTAGAGTTGATGAAATGATCGCTGTAACTATTCAGATCACTGCAGCATTTAAAGATCAAAGTAATTCTAGCTTTTAATTCATTACACTTACAATCTAACCGCATTTACAAGTCATCGGGCATCAGTGTGTTTGTCAACAGACCCAGTGACACTGGAAGCATCCGCCCATGTTGAGTAGAGAAGCCGATGCTGCCATCTAGTGTTCAGTAATATATCGCTGCTTTTTTTGACAACAGACCTGGATACAGTTTATTTCTCTTTTTTTAATCGATTATAACATGCATACGATTTAACATCTTGCAATCATTTAGAGATGATTAATGTTAGGAGACTTAAACAACAACAACAACAACAAACAACAACAAACAACAACAACAATCTTTAATTTATCTGGCCAAACTGGATTCACCAATATTATTTAGATTTTTTATTTTTTTTACTTCGGCAGATTAAAGCTATTTTACAGTTAGCTGTTACACACTACCAGGTAAACACACACACACACACACACACACACACACAGAGAGAGAGCACTATTACATAGATGAATAATAATAAACTTATTTATGTAACATATATCACATGTATACATTGAAAGGCAGCTCAGAATTTTACAGTAAACTTAAAACTTTATAAACATCCACTTAAAGTCTACGGAGATAAATAAAGTGTATCTATGTGTATAAAATGTATTGCACGCATTAATTAAATAAATAAGTAAATAAACAAGTAAAAAACGTAAACAACAGCATTACTGAAGAATAAATAGCTAAAGTATGTTACAGTGATTATTAATAAAGATATAAGAAAAAAAAGCTGAAGTAAAAATATGGGTTTGAAATTGATAATAAAAAGAAATTGAAGACATGGACATTTCATGAGCTCCTGGTTTCGGATTTAAAAACAGAAGGCCAGTTATGGGTCCTTCTGTAAGTAGGCACTTGATTTGGAAAACACACTTCCGGTCATTCAGATCTTACACTGTGGAGCTTTTGTTCTTGGACGATGATTAACAGTTAAAAAAAAGAAAACATTAAAAACAAAGTAATAATTGTCCGGATGTGTGGTCAGCAGTGTGTTTTCTCTGTCAGAAGGCGGACATTTCACTTTACGGCCCCAAAAGGTCGGAAGTCTCCTCCTGTTGTTCTTTCCAACATCAGCGACACTTCATAATGGTGTTCAGGCTAAATGTGAAGCAGACACACACACACACACACACACACACACACAATTACTCTACGGCTCGGCCAATTATACCACCACATAAATGAATTGACCTATATGAAGAGTTTTAGTGACTTTAATGACTAATTCAGTGTAAATGGTCTTATAGAAATAATTAACATTATTAATGAAATGAAAAAAAAATTATAAAAAATCTAATTAAAATATTTCCTAAACGTTAGTGTCCCATATCAGAAACTATCTAAATGGATTATTACATTATAGACCTCAATCTATTTACAGTCTATTTACATTCCACATTATTTATTGCATTTTCCATTTAAGAACTATTTTATTTTTGTTTGTTGTTTTTGTTTGTTTTTTTATTTCCGTTGTAGCTTCGTCGATTTAAAACCTGATGTGCAAAAAAAAGACAGTCAATTTTCCGGAGCCATGATGTTATTTGTACAGTTGTGTGTTGTGTGTGTGTTATTTCTCTAGTGCTGTGCTGTAATCCATGTTTACGACCTCATTTGCCAAAAAGATTTTAAAACCAGAAAGCAGTTGGTTCCAGTGCAGGATGTCATAAAACACTTTAGCAACCGCTTTCTCTGTTTCTACTTTATATTCACTGCAGATCTTCAGCAGCCGTGTGTGTGTGCTGTCTGCCGGCATTACTGTCATCTTTATTAACATTTATTCCCATCCTTATGCCTTTTCCATTCATACACCCAAATAGCAACGTCATCTCTGATAGCTCACAAACACCACCACTACTACTACTACTACTACTACTACTACTACTACTACTACTACTAATAATAATAATAATAATAATAATAATAATAA
>CM074993.1:19535591-19540591 GCA_037576825.1 Pangasius krempfi | reverse complement strand
TGTTCAGTACTCTCACTGGGTTGTTAAAAAAAAATAATAAGTTCAGAGCTGCTACATGTTCAATCACAAACTAAATCGAATTATTGTGTGCGTGTAGAAGTTGTGAGGTAGTGATTTATAAGCCAGCACGTGTGTGTGTGTGTGTGTGTGTGTGTGTGTGAGTTCATAATGAAATAGTGTTGAACAAAACACCATAAACAGGAGAGAATTGTCCACAGCCTTAAGCATTATTGTTCCCCCTGAAGTTAATCACCTTCTCCTTTCTTCTCCTCAGGTGTTGGTTATGGCTCCGACAGGCGCAGAGGGCGTCAGATTTATTCTCGGTACCAAACACTGGAGCTGGAGAAAGAGTTTCACTACAACCGGTATTTAACACGGAGAAGAAGAATCGAGATCGCCAACACGCTGTGTCTAACCGAGCGACAGATTAAAATCTGGTTTCAGAACCGCAGGATGAAATGGAAAAAAGAGAACAATCTGACCTCCACTCTACACGAACAGGAAGCAGGGAAAGAGGTTACAGAAGCATCCTCGAATGACACTAAGGAGTAGTTTTTTTTTTGGTTTGTTTTTTTTTTTTTTGCATCAGGCACGTTGTATATACATGAAACTACCTATAAAAAAAAACCATGTGCCATAATTATGTATGATATTTCATACATATATGTATATTGAAAAATATGGTTACAAACTACCTATCAATCAAACTACCTGTTGAATTTTGCCTCACAAACTGTTATGCGCTATAATTGTGGCTTTTCCACGTATATCTATACTCCACGTATTCATCATGTAGAAAAAGTACGGTTATATAAAGCTACCTGGTGACAGTACACACCGAATTTTGTTACGGATTAAAATCTGAGGGGAAGCTGACAATTCATAATTATGTATACATTTGCATATATGGAAAGAATGTTTATATGAAATGACCTTGCCTTAGTTGTTCAACGCCATGAGACAAAAAAAAGAATGGACTATAATCGTGGGCCTCGTCGATGCATACAAGAAAATGTTTGGTTATATAAAACTACCTACTGAACTGGTATCATTTTTAAATAAACATCAACATGTATCCTCAACGAGTCTAATCTGTGTCATTGCATATCTAATCTGTGCCACTTATATGTCATTTGATATTTGATATTGCACCAGCATCAGCAATATTAGATTCAGAAAATCATGATCAGCCCCTAAGCACATCGCTTACTACAGCTCCTGAGAGGATTCTCAAGAAGTCAAACATCATGTGTGTCATAATTATCTACATTTTCCCGTATTTTATGTTTAAGAATTAAACTCTTCATTCGAAAAAGTAGTCCAGATTCCCTGTTTACATGAAACTACGACAACCAGCCAACAGAACGTCTATAAATAAGCTGAAAAGACAATCTTTAAAATAAATAAATAAATAATTTATTAGCTAAATTACACCAGGTTTGAGCTTTTCCCAGTTTGTTGCTGGAAATGTACCCTAGCGAGCAGAAGTTTGAGCGTTTTGCTAAAATGTTGTTTCACTATTTAAAAACAAATCAGCAAACAAACTACTTGAACTAGGATTATTTCTACCAGTAGGATTTCCGCAAGGACTGGGCGAGTTATTCGGGCTTTACACTGTAATAAGAGAAGAGAAAATATTCTACATTACAACATTGCAGATCAAAAGAGCAGCTTGAAGCCAGTTTAGAAATATTGCATTGGAGTGTAACAAAAGTGTAAAAACTATACAGTATAAATCCTCGCGACATTAAACGCTTAATATACAAACAAATATCATTCACTTTAAGAAGCACCAAGTCGGGCAAAGGTACTTGTTTAAAAGCAGTGCTGGGCTTTGGCTTTATTTATGGAAGTGAGATTTGGACCATCTCCGAGAGGTCAGGATACAGAGACTTTCAAAATGCAAAAATAAAAAATTTATCTAAAAAAACTATAATAATAAACTCATAAATGAATTAAAAAAGTTTTCCCAGCCAAGGCCTAGAACTCTCTGTGTCTTTAATTCAGAAAATATTCAGAGCACGAGTTACAAACTAGAGATTCACTAGAATCTGAAGGCTTTTCTTTACGCCTTAAACCCATGAGGAAGAAATAAAATCTAAAAGTGAGGGTTGGAAATGAAATGATCCTATCCTGCTAACAGATTCAGGTGCAGACGTGGACAATGATTCCTACTTTGGCGAATTAAAAAAAAAAAAAAAGCCAAAATACAACAGCAGCATAAAGGTTTTATTAAAAATGTCTTAAAACTAGTCAACTAAAATGATTTAATCATATAAAACTATAAATGCAATGATTTAAAAGCATAGCTTAAGGTAGTGAGTTAAATTCCTAACGAAGTCACTTGTACAGCAAAAAAAAAAAAAAAAGCCAAATGAACCAGAAACAAAAGCACGTGGCAGATTGGAAGGGAATTAATATATAATTCCGCCAGAAAATCTCGTATGTCGTCTCACTGCCTCCATATTTTGTTATTTTTAATAGAATTAGGTGAAATGTGTTTAGTAAAACTGTAACGGAAACTTGTTGAAATGTAAAGGTAGTTGGTCAGGGCCACATTTCTCTAACGTTAAGCTCTGAACAGGTTGAGAGTAAAATGTGATGATCGCTCGACTGTTTAACGACGATGTTTTATGCTTTTAGTTCAGTTTAGTGTTTCAGAGCCTGATTCAGTAACTTTAAAATTCTCAGCTCATTAAATGACGTTTATCACAGTATCACAATAATCGCACAATAATCGCACGCGAGCCTGGTTATGAAGAGTCCAGACAGCTGGAAGTCTAAAATATCACTAAAGCTGTCTTTGGTCCTGTGGCGGATTTACAGGCAAAAAACAAAGACTAAGAGAAAAGAAGAACAACACTGAGGGCACAGAAGCTCAGAGTAAAAGGATGCGGAACCTGTGCGCCAAATTAATCTAATTAATCTAATTAATAAATAAAAACAAATATTAATATTTACAACCATCTCCATGTTCTAATTTATTAGTTTTAACCTTAATAAATACTTACATTGTTATTATTATTATTATTATTATTATTATTATTATTATTATTATTATGTTTTGTTGTCTAAGACACTAATCTGATGGAAAATTGGGTGCATTAAATTAAATTTTTTTAAAGCATCTGATTATCTTACACACAGTCACTTGTACTAAAACACGGCAACCTTATTTCAGGGGTAACTGTCCTTGTGACTCCTAATGACGTCTGTCTGATTTGTCTATTTTTCTACTGTTGGTGTGAAATCAACAAAAACATTATTAGGAATTAAATTTAGCAGAATGAAATCCCCTGTCCTGTAGAGTCATAATCACCAGGTGACGCTATTGGTCCTTCTTTCGAGTGCCACTGTTGCGCAACTTATCATGTTTTTACATTTCCATCAATAAAGCCCTGACATGATCTAACCAAATGCATGACTGGAGGAAACAAGCACGTGATCCACTTGAAACGATCTATATTTGGCCAATAGCAAATGAAGATGGAAAATGCTTTCACCTATAAAAATCTGGATTAATCATAAACAGTTCAAGCAAAACACAAATCACAGGCGTTTACAGCAAGAAATGTGAAAGAAAGAAAAAACTTCCAAAAAGTTTTTTGTTTTTTTTTAACGCTTTGCGATGACATCTTACGTTTCCGATTGAAGAAATCGAGTCACGCGGAGTCCGCCTTCGCAAAACCCAACAACCGCGCCCACGAAGTCCACGCGAGCGAGCGCGCGCCCTGCCCCCGTTACAGCCACCGCCGCCGTCGCCGCGTGCGGGAGATGAGCTCCGGTCCACCTGCTGACCACCACCACCACCACCGCCACCGCCATGACGACTATGACCGCGCCTCGGAACCGTCTTACGACGCGCAAAGCGGAGACGCGGACGACGGGAGACACGACGATGCGTTCGAGGTGGAAAAGAAAGCAAAAAGCGGCGCGGAAAAGAAAGTGAAAGCTGCGCAGCTCGCGCACACTCGACCGCAAATCTACCCGTGGATGACTAAACTGCACGCGAGCCACGGTAAAAAAAAAAAAAAAAAAGAAAAAAAAAAGGAAAAAAAAAAGTTTTCTCCTGTCTTCACTTTCGCTCCTTCGGCTGTTTTCCTCTCTGTTTCCTCCCCCTCGTTCATTCATTGTTATTTTTTCCCCCGAGTTTTATAGACCTCATTCGGAAATAATAAAACCGACGGTCGTAAATTTTTATGACAAAAGGCTTCAATTGCTCGTAAAACTGTCCGCTCGCGACCAAGAGACCATCCGAGACCAAATTTATGGTGGCCTAATTGGATAAGGGAAACAACAAACCACCAAACCGAGCTAAAACTCTGGATCAGTTAAATAAATAGAAGAAGTAAATGAATAGATGAATGAAAACGAGATTCCAAATGTACCCTGAAGTGTTGCAAATAGAATTATTAAGCTATTTCAGGAATATCAGAGTCAGAAAGTGTGCACTGATGAGCTGCGTAGTGGAAAAGAAACCGTAAGGAGCCATCAGATGAATAAACATTAAAGATGCGATGTGTTACGAAAGCTACAGAAGCGGTTATTTTCAGTGACTCAGTGACTCAGTGTCCTTGTTGTTTCAAACCATTACTTTTTTTTATAACTACTGATAATAATCTGATTTGTAATCATAACTTGTCCTCTATCCACTGAGTCACCAGAGTTAACTGTTCAGTGTTAATTAAGCTGATTAAGCTGTTAATTAAATGCTGCTAGTCTTCAGTCAGAGCCGTGGGAGGAAGCTGTAGTTTCCAAGTATTCAACAGTTTAGGTTTGTGTGTGAATTCGTGTAAATATTAAATTTAATTGAATTCAAAGCTTTGTAATTAATGAATAAATAAATAAATAACTAAAGGAAAAGCAGGAGCAAGGCAGCAGTGCAACACGCTCCTGATGCTGCATGTGGCCCATTTTAAATGCCGCAGTGTTAAAAGTAGACTTGTGTGTGTTTATTCTGTTGTTTTTTTGTTTTGTTTTTTTGGGTGAAACTTCAGAAT
>CM074993.1:19513051-19530186 GCA_037576825.1 Pangasius krempfi | reverse complement strand
TAGATGTAGTGTTAGTGTAGTGTAGTGGTAGTGTTGGTGTAGATGTAGTGGTAGTGTAGTGTAGTGTAGATGTAGTGGTAGTGTAGATGTAGTGGTAGTGTAGTGTAGTGTAGTGGTAGTGTAGATATAGTGTAGTGTAGCATAGCATTAATTAGCTGCAGTAATAATTACGTCATTGCGAGGATAGTAAGATAAGTGTGTGTGTGTGTGTGTGTGTGTGTGTGTGTGTGTGTGTGTGTGTGTGTGTGTGTGTGTGTGTGTAAACTCACCACTGAGTCTTTTGTGCTCTCTTTTGCTGCTATTTGTTTGTAAGTCGTCTATATGCACCCTGTAGAACCGAATTTGTGTGACATTCAGACAACCGCAAATTCGCATCTACGGGACTACATGGGCGATTTCTAACCCCTGATTCTGTACAGTGCAGTGTGTTTATATTTAAACCTTCCTGAATCATAGTGTGTGTGTGTGTGTGTGTGTGTGTGTGTGCTGGAGCAGGGATGTGAGACTGGAAGTAGATAAATAGAGGTGTATAGTGGTGTGTAGAATAAGTACATGCATAGAGGTGTATAAATGATATTTATCCCATTTTGGACATGATTGCAGAATGGTGTGTGTGTGTGTGTGTGTGGATGTGGGGGGGGGGGGGGGGGGTATTGCTGTTTCAGTAACTTTCCTGCCTGCTATAAAACGTTACCACTGTTGACAGGGTATCAAGTTAACTGATCAACACTGATTTAAAAAAAAAAAAAAAAGGAAAATGCTCATTGCACAACAATAATCCGCCATCATTATCATTATTATTATTATTATTATTATTATTATTATTATTATTAGCTAATAAGTTAAAGAGTGCCAACATTCCAGAAGAGTCAAGAGATGTATTTATTTGTTGTTGTTTTTTAATGTGAATAGCTCAACACCTACACCTTTTATCTGCAGGATATTTCTATATGTTTGTAAATGGTACAAAAGCTGATCCATACTAAATAATAATAATAATAATAATAATAATAATAATAATAATAATAATAATACAGGCTACAACAGAAGCTGATAATGAATTTCTTTGATAAATGATTTAGCATGTTTAGTAGACTTTTAAAAAAAATATATAATCATTCTGTAAGTGTGTAGTTCACAATATAATAAATTGACCAAGTGACACGAGCAGAGCAGATCTGAGATCCTGCTTTTAAAATGCAACCAGAAATATTTTAAACAGAATTCCGCCTGCGGCCAAGTTCACAGAAATGCTTCTACAAATAAACTGGTACTGTGATTTTTTTTCGCATGATATTTGAGCGGGTTTTGGATGTTGCCAAGAAAATCTTGGCTTCCTCATCCGGGTATTTTGACCCCAGTGCCTGCTATTGGCCTGAAATGAGTCTCGTGATCAAAGAAACTTTGCAGGCTCCGCTTCTGTGCTGGGAGGGGTGGGCTTTTATAGAGCAGTAAAACGACACAAAGAAGGAAAATTTATTTCTTCCCCCTCCCTAAATTAATGATCATGAGCTCGTATTTGATGAACTCGAACTACATCGATCCTAAATTTCCTCCGTGCGAAGAATATTCGCAAAATGACTACATCAGTGCTGAATGTTACAGACGCGCCCGGGACGCCGACTACCAGCAGGAGTTGTTATATCCTCAAAGTGTCACCTACCAGGAGGGCAAATATGAGTGTGAAAGCATTCCCGAGCACGGGGGGCATTTACACGGGGCAAAAATATACACACCTCCGACTGCTGCCCCTGCCACCCAGACAACTGCCCCTGAACTGCCCTCCGACAGCAAAGAGCCCGTGGTGTATCCCTGGATGAGGAAAATCCACTCCGGTGCAGGTAGGCGAGCGCGCAAAGCCAGGACCATCTATAGCTGATTTTATTTTTTCTTTATTTTCTTTATTTCTTTATTTTTTGCACTGTTTGAACTGGTCATTGTTTAGGACATACCCGTGTTTCCCAGTCCCACTCCATTTTACTGCACGTTAGTGTTTTCCTGTCCTAACACATCCATTTTATCTTCAAGTTGTAAATGATCTGATCAGCTGAAACCAGATCAAGAAAACGCTAAAGTGTCCAGTACAGGGGGAAATAAAGGAGCACATATAAGCAACAACTCTCATTCTTCTCGTTCCTCCGTCTCTCTCTCTCTCTCTCTCTCTCTGTTTATGTTCCCGTCCCTGTATTACTTTCCCTTTATGTTTGCCATTAAAGCCCACCAGTCACGCCGGCTATGTGATGTTTGACGGTATTAAGAGAGAAATCCTTTGAAGCGACACACACACCAGGCGGATTTACTAGCGAGCGTCGGCTATTACACCCGCCATAAATTTTACAGCAGGGCCAATAGACCGGACAGCTTTTTTCAGTTATGTGTGTGTGTGTGTGTGTGTGTGTCGGAGGAGGGAAAGTATTTGAAGAGATCCTCCAAAAAAATCCCAGTGAATAATAATTCAGATCATTCATTATTTGTATAGTTTAAATAGACCAGAGTTCATCTCATGCTAATGCAAATAAAACCGATTCAGAATGAATTAGCATGATCAGAGATGTGAATGTGGAGGTTATAACAATTCTGGTGTATTACACGAGCTTTCTGCTTTACGGTATTAATCAGTAGGTTGCCATTCAGAGCAATGGAACGAGCTTAACTCGGATGGAATGAGATTTTATCCGCTAAAAGAAAAAGTAAATAGTCGTTTAAATTAAATTAGCCATTTTTCGTGGCAGGTCTATAGAGTGTGTGTTACACTGAGGTTCCTACCTTGGAGAAAATGTCCGTTTTAGTGTCTGTGCTGTAAGAGACGGGTCAGTAAAACGGGGTCAGTGTGAAGTGAGGTCGCAGGCTGGGTTAGGGTTAGGGTTAGGGTTATCTGTAGGATGATCACTGAAGTGCTCTGCGCTTACTTTCTACATTCTTCTAGAAATGTTTATCAGGTAGAAAGCAAAATCCTCCGCGGTTAAATGAACTCGTGAAAGTCCAGGAGGAAATCAGTGTAATTCAAAATAATCAATTCATAAGGCATCAATAAATACTTTAACTCTTGTGTTCTGTTCGCGTCCAAATGTCCCGTTTTAAACTTTTTACCCTTTTGTTCATTTTTCTTTAACACCTAACTTTAGGCCCGTGTTTGGCACATTTTCTGCTCTAAACATGAAAACGTGAAAAAATTGTCCTTCTTTTGGTGAATCTGCTAAACGCTCTGCTCAGCGCTCTGCTCATTTTGACCGGCGATAATATTAATAACTGCTTTTTACAGAAATAAATCAAATGAATTCACATTGAGTGTCATACCACCTTATGTCATATTTGCACTCACAGCTGCTGCAGGTAGGAGGATCTCCAGGTATGAGAAGTGCTTTTGTGTCTCCCAACATCATGGATGTATATTCATGGTCTGTTATTTTCACAAACACGCTCCGTGTCAGCTGTCCAAAGTCAGTCTGACCCGTGAGCAGTAGCTATTACAAACACCACACAAGCATTAACGCATTAAAGCTGATAAACATCCTCGACATGATTTCGGTTATATAAATAACACATCTGGTAAAAATGATTTCCTTCTTTGCTTTCAGCGAACTCGTATGGTTCGGAGGCCAAGCGATCCCGCACCGCGTACACGCGCCAGCAGATCCTGGAGCTGGAGAAGGAGTTTCACTACAGCAGATACTTAACCAGGAGGAGAAGAATCGAGATCGCCAACACTCTGTGTCTGAACGAGAGGCAGATCAAAATCTGGTTTCAGAACCGCAGGATGAAATGGAAGAAAGATCACAGGTTACCCAACACCAAGGTCCGACCTTCATCCTCCTCTTCTTCCTCGTCTTCCTCAAACAGTGCAGCGCGAGACCAGGACATCACAAAAATTTAGGCTAGTGAGACATTTCAGACATTTCATGGACACCAGAACGCAACAAAACAGCATTTCATCATCCTCCTTTAAATAGAACCAAATGTTAATTTATTTGAGCTTATTTATTTTTATTTAAAATTCATTTAAATGTAGCTGATGCGTAAGTATTTATTTCGTATTTTCTTTTTATTAATACTTGAACAGGACACATTCTGTCCGCCATCCATTTGCCAGCTTGCACACTGTTACTTATTTATACAATTACGTTAACTCATCTGTTATTTATGTTGTGTGGGTTTTTTTTTGGTTTTTTTTTTTTTTTAAATGTAATGAATCTAAAGATTTTAGCCTGCTATAATATGGGGCACTTACAGAAAAACAATAATGTAGTCTTTTTTTCGTTCTTGTGATGCGCTCTGTATATTAGATGGTGATTTTTAACTTGTAGAAAGTCACGTAAAATGGACTTGGTGTTATTTTGTGCTGTAAGTGATTGTGGTCAATAAAGTTGTCATGCATCAAATGTGACCGAAATGCATTTCATAAATGTTTGTTTCTTCCCCCCAAATAATTTGATAGCAATTTCTCGCGTAAGAAGAAGAAAAACAAATCAAAGCAAACGCAATTCGGAGCATCTCAGCACTTATTAGCGCAATGTGTGTGTGTGTGTGTGTGTGTGTGTGTGTGTTTATAACTGCTGAATGATTCCTGATTACTGTTGTATAACGAGTGCATTAGAGCCGAAGAGACAACGAGCAGCTGTTTCTGGTCGCTCTTCACTTCATGTAAACTCACACACGGAATTCTTCAGGCAGATGATGAGCAGCTCGTGGGTTCAACTGGAGGCCAAGTGTCTTTAGCTAATGGGTGATGACCTTTTCAGAGGCGTTCCCCACCACACAGGCTTTAGTGTGTGTGTGTGTGTGTGTGTGTGTGTGTGTGTGTGTGTGTGTGTGTGTGTGTGTGTCACGGATGTGAACATCACTGAGACCAAATAAACATCCAGTATCAGTTTAGATCACAGTACATTTTCTACTGCAAAAAAAAAACACGTCAAATAAATAATAAAAAATCAAACAGAACCCACTTGGAACCTTTTTGTGAATATTCCCAGATTTCTGTAGAAATACTCTCAGAAATAAAAATACCAAACTGTACTGTTTATTGTCGCTGTTGTGGTATCTTTAGTACGTATCTCGGAAATTAGCTTGTGATCCTTAAGGTCTAATTATTGGGAATTATGTTTCTTCAAATTATTAATTTCCATGTAAAATATTCAAACTAAAAAGGTGGAAAACATGTTGGTTTGATGGCAGCACCACAGAGACCAGGAAAAGTAGATCTGCAGTCTGGTGCCTTTATTTCTGAAAGTGAAGAAATTAAAGAAAGTTACAGTAGTTTTATTTAAAAAAAAAAAAAAAAAAAAAACAGCTGGCGTGATTTTCTTGAAAATATACACTGTAACCCGTAATACTTAATAAAATGGTCGAAGTCACGTGGTGGCTCGATTTAAATTCCTTTGTGACAAATAGAAAAATTAAACATTTAGTGTGTTCTGAAAGAAAGTAAAGCTTTTAGACATAAGCAGGTTTTACATAAGAAATAAATACAGACGCGGTTTTACAGACAGGGCTCTGCTGTATTGCTCATCACATTTTAACACATTTTCTATTCCAAATTTAGAGTGCATGTTGGCCGAACTGAGGACTAAACATAAAGACAAAAAAATAAAGAACGAAAAATGTATAATTGGCTATATTTGGGTGTCAGGTAGTAACTTGTGTATGTGCATAAGCATCGCCTACTGCATGGTGCATGTACTTTCCCCAGATTTTGTCTGTGTGTGTGTCTGTGTGTGTGTTTGTGTGTGTGTCGGTTCGTTTTCTTAAAGGCTCTAACTGCATTCCCAAGGTGAACTAGAGGTCATCTGGCTATTGAAGAAGAAAAGAAGAGAAGCGTTGGGCTGCTATTCTCTGTCTCGCATGTGCGCAGGCGCAGATGATCCACTTCTAATTCTATAAGAAAAGTGAAATGGTTTCGTCAGGAAACATTTCCATGCGGTGTCGGTTTTTCCTTGTCGAAAGGGAGCTGGGAATTCTAGACAAAAGCTGTCTGAAGCGCTGAGTTTTGTTTCCGAGTTAAAATTTTGAATTATAGTTTAATTATCCAACAAAACATGAGGGATGGTGGATGGTGTGGTCACTGATACTGTTTTTAAAAACTTGTAAACAAAACATAAAAATTGTATTCACTGCATCATAGTTTAAAAATAGAAACTTTTTACTTTTGCAAAATCATCTCTTGGGGAAAAAATATAAACGGAGCACCTTAATTAGTATTATTGCCAAAGCAAGTGTATCATAATTAAAAGCAAAAATTAAAAAAAAATTAAGCCAAGAGTTATTTCTGTTTCTACTGTTTACGACGAGACAAGAGAATTAACGCAGTTATTAATCAAATGTTTCATTTATTTCCAGACAGGATGCAGCTTCAGGCGACTCCATGTTGCTGTCAAGCTATTTAGTAGAAGGTTCAGTAAATTAGGAATGAATAAACATTAAGGTGTAACGTCAGTGCATTTTAAACGTGTGTGCTTTCTGATCTTTGACGCCTCGAGCTCTCGCTGAAGATAATTACCTAACGGGATGCCAAAAAAAGACTAAAGCATGCACACACACACACACACACACACACACACACACACACACACACCGTTCTCTAAACACACGACATCGTCTGCTGTGCCTTTCTTGTGGCTAAGTTGGGAAGTTACACTATGAGTTTCTGTGACTCGGAAATAAAGCCACCGATTCCCTCTGTGAGGAAAAAAGTGTATCTATTGTCTATTCATTTATAGCGAAGGATCATCCTGAGTTCACTCAGAGTTCACTCCAGTCCAGTCCTTAGCACTGAGAGATCATCCTTTAATCATCTCTAGCCTCAGATTTCTTTAAAAAAAAAAAAAGAAAATGAAAGCATGAATATGATGATGATGTCAGGAAAGTTAAACAAACAAGCAAACAAATAAATAAGCAATGCTCATAAACCAGGTCAAAACATGTTCATGTGTTATTAAGATAGAATAATTGGTTATATTTAGAAAATCACATGACAGTAAATATGATATTTATGCAATATATATTTGAAATAAAAAAATATAAAAACACATCACCTTGGATTCAACAAAAACTGGTGGTATTAATGCCGAAATTCACTTTATTTCATATCAAAAGATTGTTTTTTCCACAAACATTAAGCAGTTCAGCTGCTCTTACAGTTCATATGAGAATATAAATCTCTCTTAAAATGTCCTTTTTGGTTTATTCATTCAGAGCTGATGTCACATGCACAAGCTTTCCTGTACGGAGGAATTCTTCATTTGCATGCTCTCATGGACTCTGCAGTAGTTTTCAAGAAAAATAATAAATAAAATGACATCATGTGTTAAGAATCATCAAAAAGCTGTCATGGTCATATTTACCATAAAAACACACAAACATTATGAATATGAAGGATGCGTGAATGAGATTCATGTTTATTTATATTGTGTCTGGACCACACAAAGCTCCTTAATTCAGGATTTCACAGATTTCAGCTCCGAAAAGCATCGAGATCTTAAATAAACTGTTAAGAGAAAAAGTGAATCGCGTGTGAGAGCCATGAAGCTGAAAATAAATGAAGTCCATTTGGGGGAAATCTTGAGACAGGTTAAAAGTTCAAGTGGAGCAAGTGGATTTATTAGTGAGGAAGAACCGAGTCAATAAAATGACTAGAAAGATGCGGTAGATGTTACATACAGGAAACACTGAGCCCTATGAGGAGTCCAGCTAAAAAGAGTAGGTTATCAGGATTTTTTTTCTAACTAACTTTGTTATAGCTGAGAAAATTTATACTTAATGTTTACACACACTCCTACATTTTTGCACATAGTTTTTGTTTCAGCCTTCTTAGAACCTGTCAAATACGTTATTGAAAGTTCTGATAGAATATTATCTGTGATGGTCTAATTGATATTATTATTATTACTACTACTACTACTACTACAACAACCACCTCACACACTCTCTCTCTTTTTACTTCTTTCTCTTTAGATAAAATCAGCTGTTTGGGCCATTCTGGTGTAATGAGGATCCAGGCTCTGAGCTACCATCTTGTTCTAGCAAGACGTCCATTATTAAAGGAAAAATATCACCAGCCACTGATCACAGAAGAGAAAACAAGCCATATTAGTTATCCAAGTTACACAGATTAAGGAGATCTAGGGCCATCAGTTACACGGTAAATACAAACTAAAATACAATTCCACAGGATAGAAAAATGACTTGACACATTAGCACACACACACACACACACACACACACACACACACACACACACACAGAGATAAGTAAGAAGTTCATCCTTTCCTCCTTCAGTAGAACGGTATAATAGTATAATATAACCACATACACAGTACATCATTAGTAAATTGATTCAAATCATTCATGTTGCTCCAACATTCTCATTGTTTACGTGGCTTTACGTGGCATTTGCACACTTGACCTTGACTCAGCATCTTGCACAACGGTATCTGCACTAATCCACCATCGTGCACAAACACAAAATCAGACACACCCTCCGTTATATTACACAACAATCTAAGTACAGTCCTAGACATCAATATTGTATTTATTTTTTGTTTTAATATGCACTACCTCAGAACCTCAGACTCACACAGTCAGTTTTGCACCAAGACTGTATTTACACACTTGCTTTTATTTTTACTGTTTCATTTGTATTATATAGTGTATTATTTTGTGTTGTGTGTGGCTTCATTTTGTAACTGAGCGTTGGCCGGATCGCTGCTAAACCGAACAAAAGAATCTCATCTCATCACTAAAAGGTAATGCAGTGTGTGATTGCGTTTACAACATCAGAATGAATTGAACATGAATTACATGTCCACCTTGTCATACGGAGTGGACTGACAGGGCTGGACATCGAGCTTAAATCACAGATTAGCTAACAAGCAACTGAAACTATTTTAATGTAAAGCTTGGACTTCTTCATGCAGATTCAAGGTTTTATTGGTATTGTCTTGGAAAGCAAACGGAGACACTTTACAAATGCGAATATACATCAAACTAAAGTGCTAAATTTGTACTTCTACCCAAGATAGACTTTTCAACCTAAACTTAACCATTTATAACTTCATAGTGGAAGGTTTCCTGCAACTCTGTGCTCGAGAGATTACTGGTCCGTCTCACATCACACTACATTAGCACTGTATTTATTATTAGTGCTATTAATACTCCAGTGACGTCCTGTAAAAATGTTCAATCCAACATTCAGCGCATCTTGTAACAGCAGTGGTAGCTTATTTTAAAATAAAGCACAAATCGTTAGCAAAATTAATTCTGGAGTTTTGCTGTTGTTTAACTCTTTTATTGTGAAACATGCATCTGAAATTTAAATGAGCCAAAAATCCAACAGAATCCAAACACAAGGTATCAAATTATACAAAGACAGAATCAACGCTATCTATTTTAGCTAGGAAACATTAGCTACCTTACTAGGCTAACATTACCTAGAATTAAAATCATTGAAGGTACATTTTATCAAAACTTTGGTAGGTTTTTTTAAATTGGAAAATGTAAAAATAGCCAGACTAAGCTGCCCACATCAGGTAAATGCTTTTAGCAGCTAGTTTTACTGCAAAGTTAATGATAGCGTATGTTTTAGTCTATGTGCTTTTACAATACAGTCACAGCAGGTACAGTAGTAAAAGTAAATATGTTCCCAGAATTCAGCACAACCAACAGTAAAATGTGTTTTATAGTTCAGTAAAGTATTTTACAGGTTTAAATGCATTATTTTAATGAAATATTTCTACTGAAATTCATTACAGGAGGAGCTTTATAAACATTTAGGTATTAGTCAACTATATTCTAGTGTATAGTGTATGAATACAGTGCATAATGTGCGATTTGAGACACAGCCCTTGTTGACTAATTGAGAATTGATTTCTTTTAGAAAAAAATGGGATTAATATGAAAAGCAGAAAGTGAAGAACCCAGTGAAGTTAAAACATTCGGTTTGGCTGATGCATTTTCAGACTGCAACCAAAACTCAGAACCATCACATCCCACGTAGGATGAGAAATTGAATAAAATCCCCTGTAAAGTTGTTTACACGATACGGTTTTAGATATTATGCATTCTTGGTATGGCAGCTTTACATTCCTTCTTGTTAAATAAACCTCAGAGATGATTAGATGTTCTTCTATTCCTCATGTAAACTAATCAGAATCAGATCAGCACATGACCAGATTTCTCTCTCTCTCTCTCTCTCTCTCTCTCTCTCTCTCTCTCTCTCTCTCTCTCTCTCTCTCTCTCTCTCTCTCTCTCTGACGGCCGTGCTTCATCACCGCTGAACCAGACGTCGAGCCTCCATCACGCTGAGAAATGAGAATACGATGATGCGTGTTCGGGTCAAAGGTCACACTTTTAGCATCAGGTCAACTGATCAGGGCTTGTAATCTCGCCCAGTTTTGTCATGAAGGTGTGAACTCAACACCACCAGCTAATACACTGCTTTATTAGATAAACAATCCTGACTACTTATGGTCATGTGCTTTTAATGAGACCAAAAAAACCAAAAAAAAAATTGAGGCCGCAGGGAAAAAAAAGGTGCAGAAGGAAGTTGGTGATATTAATGTTTCAGAGATTTTTTTTTAAATAAGATGCTCTAATAAAACAGAATAAAGAATAATAAAAAGGAAGAGCAAAAGGAAACATGCTTGGAAGGAAAGCAGTGAGGGAGAAAGAAACATGACTAAAAATAGAATTAATTTAGGACTGCTCACACAGGAGAGAGATTTAAAAAAAAAAAATAAATAAACATCTAAATTTATCTGTGATATTAAAATGAAATAGAATGAACCATAGTCATGAAACCACATGGAATTGAATTAAACTGAGTGAATATTTTATTCCTGGCTACAAATGTGTGAGTTAGGAGAAATAAATTTCTGAATTCAAGTGTAGTTTTATTCAATTCATTAATATTCAAATTTTTGATATAGACTATACATATTGATGTCTATAAATGTCAGCGGAATTGAAAATATATGTTTATACAGTGAGAGCAAGAGAAAAGCTAGAGTAGTAGTCATCCTGGGAATTCTGTTGAAGTGCATACATATAGAAATATTTCTTTGTGAAATGCATGTATATGTATAGAATGTACACATTTCCATAGGCATCTATTTGCGTACATGTCAAATGAATCTAAATTATCGCTCTGATCTGTGCAATAAAGCCACTTTGAGCTAAACTGAATGAAAAGAGAGAGGGAGAGAGAGAGAGAAAGAAGGGAGACGGCGAGCAAATTGATATTCTGAGCATAAACAGAGGAGCTGCCGTAAGACATTCATCATGTGGAGTGCGTGGAGGAGAGACGCAGTGAGACGCGTGTCCCCTGGACGACCCCGGGAATCTGTCACACGCAGAAATATACGCTTATTATGCAAATGTATAATGTGGTGCTATTGATTGCAGCCTGTAGCAGGCCATTACCACTCCCAGCTGGGACTGTGTGTGTGTGTGTGTGTGTGTGTGTGTGTGTGTATCTACCATTACCATGATGATTTCATCTGCTTTTTGGTTTTTTCGGATCTTATCATACATCATGGACGAGCAGGACAAATGAAATTAGCTCTAAAAGCTGTGAAGTCTTGAAGACCACCTGCTCTGCACATTTTACTGTTCTCTTGCTTCTTCACGCTAAAATCATCTCATCACCTCACACACCCTTCACGAGGACTAAAATCAGTGTCTTACACTGGGGTTTCCACAATTCTGAGCTTTTGTGTTTTATTTCTTCGCCTCATGTTATATAAGACACAGTAAACCTTCTATATCATCAAAGTTCATTCTCAATCTGCTGGTTATTTATTATTTTTATCTCAGTGTGCAGCATTTCAACTGGTCCTCAGCAGGCATCATAGTCATGTTTGGACGCTTTAGGGTCATCATGCGTCTTGAGTTTTTGGTGCACTGCTTGTGTGACGTCATCTTTTTAATCAACCTGATCTGTGCAAATACATTTATGGGTTCTTCACTTCCCTTGGAACGTTTCCTAATAAGGAAACTGTACATAGAACCTTCTTCCAGAGGAACAAGCCAAAAAACCTGTTTCAGAGAGCTTAAGAGAAGCTATTATCCGAGCTATTTTCTTAGAATAAAGTTAATCACAGAATGACTTCTGGTTAGAAAGCAATAACAATTTAAAAGCAGTAAATGTGAGGCAGCCTGGAAAAAAACAAACAGTCGGATGTTGCTGTAGATTTTGCTGTTCCTGAATTCTGGAAAAATCAGGTTTTGACCAAAATAACATAAAATAAACGTAAATAAAACATTTCCAACCTTGTCTTGGCATCTGGCTGTATAGCTTGTTTTCCGTAATGAGGTTGTGTGAAGATCTCAAACCTCGCTAGCTAATTGCAATTTTCCTCACAGTTTGATCAGGTTTTCTTTTTTCTAGAGTTAACAGAATTAATTCAGTTTGTAATTAGACAGCAGCTGGCAAAATATCAGCAATTCTCCTTCAACAATGCATCATCATCAAAACAAAGAAGAGCACACACACACACACACACACACACACACACTGTACAGACAACACGTACCAAAGGTTTAAAATATTAATAAAAGACATCAAGAAACCGATCCAACAGATCAGGGAGTGAATGGATCAGCGATTATTTTTCTGATGTCAGTGTGAACGGAGATCAGTGGAGTGAAGAGACGGCGATGAGACTTGGGTTTAAAGGTTATTTTACCTCACGTGATGAGACAGAGACTGATGTGAATGATGCTGATACTCAAATTTCACTCATTTAAACTTATACTTCATATTTTGTCTGCCGTTTTTTTTTCAGCGGTAGATGAGGTTATAAATGTAGAAGCAGGTGCTGCATCTTTCAGTGGAATGAAATCTTTAATTGTGATTTTCTACCTTTGCTTCAGGTTGAGAAACACGCCAAAGTAAAATCTATAGCTACATACGAAGTTCACCACGTCTAGGTTTTCATAGACGGTCACACAAGATAAAATCAAGCAACTCGCTCAAGTACTAGCGACAGTTTGATCTACTGTGTGTGTTAAAATTTTCATTTCTGGAGTCTTAAGAAAACATACGAACCCTAACCTTTCTTTTGTGTTCATGAGACACAAGTCATGAACTTTTGTTATGAGATATTGATGTAATAGCAACAATTAGCTATTTTTTATTTTATTTTTTGACACCAAGCAAAATTAGTTCTCAACAAATCAGCATTAGCTAAAAATATTAGGTGTAGGTACATAAATTTTAATGAATTTATTTCTTCTAATTTCTTATTGCTTCCTTCTGAGCTTTCTATTTGAGACCATTTGGACATTTTGTCTTAAATTACCAACATTTTAGCAAGTGAACTGAATGCAGCATGTGCTTCTCACGCAATAAAATCATTCTGTGATATGAATTCTTTTACTATGACACATTTACACACATTAGTCCTGGAGATCCACAATTATGCAACTCAAGCGTGCCAAAAAAATCTTTTGTTCATTGTACTGTTTTCATGCAGAGCATAAAGAGTCCAATACTGAGATTTATAACTGATCTCAGCTGCTAATGATATAATAACCTCTACACATTTCAGTATAATACAGAAAGCCACATGAAGTTAAAAAGTGGGCATTTTTAGACCCACCTGCCATCTGCACAAAGACAAAATGCTAATGACCTACAGAATAAAAGCCCCATGCATCAGTTTACGCAACGCTTTTATACACGATGATGAGACAGTGGGCTAATTAGCTGATTGCAAAGCAATGAGGGATTTATTTTGCTGCCACACACCAAGTAAACATCCTTAGATCTGTTGTAGGGCTGCAACTAACCGAGCAGATCGGATCTCATGCTACATCTGAACTCTGAGCAGATTAATTTGAGTTTATAGTAATATATACACAAAAAAATACATTAGGAGTTGTGATATATAGAGATTTCACCAACAGGCACGGATAATATCGTGCATTTTGTATTTCATATTGCAACTGTTCTGTAATTTATATTAAAAAAAACGTTTGGCTTTTCCAAATATAGAAGACACATTGAGGGTTGGAACGTAAACCGATCACCACATGTCTATAATTTGCGTGCTAGCAGGTAAACCCGCCCTCATCTTGTAGTTATGTAAAGCTTTATAAACAAAATAAACCATATAATTCAGTTCACTTCATGATTTCGTGCAGACAGCAGCGTTAGCCGTCCTCCACCACAATGCTAACATCAACTCCATCACATGTCTGTTATGTTTCTTGTGGGGTTTTTGCACTGTTTTGGGATGGAAGAAATCTTTTTCATTTTAATCCAGGGAATTAAACATATATTGCTCATTACTGACATTAATGAACTTTTCATGGCTAAACTAAACATTGTGAAGTGATTAAGTGACTCAGTTTTGTGCAACAAACCAACAGGGACATTTCTCCAGAGGAAGACATAGCTCAGAAAAGCTTTGAAAATAAGAGAGAGAACCTAAAATAAATAGAAATCATCTGAAAGCCTGAACCCATGTTCTCATGAGTGCCACTAAAAGCTCCTAGCTAAGAATTTCTCCTTAAAACCGAGTCACTAAACTGCTGAGTTAGAAGTAACGACGTCACTAACGAGCAGGAGGGCGTGGTCAAACCCGTTGTTTATATGAATGGATGTGAGCAGTAATTGGCTGATGAAGTGAACTGATTAATTAAATCTCATTTCACAATGTTGTGGGAAAAATTAAAATGGTGGCGATTTCATTCATGAACATAAAAAACAAACGGTAGTTTTTTTTTTTGCTAAAATTCTACACTAATGAGGAGAATTAAATATAATTCACAGTTAACAATCTACACTGCAGACTAAACCAGTAGGGCTAAGTAAAGGCTTTCTGTGAATATTTAACAGAAAAAGTGTTTTTTTTTCTTCCTAGATGATTGTTTTTTTGGAAATTTAAACTTTAAACTGCATTAATACTCATTGTAATATTCCCACAACTGGGACGACATCTAAAAATCTTATTCTAATTAAATATTCATTTTAAACTATAAACTTAAAACTGGATTGTGCTGTTAAAATCCAGCATCAGGATTATTTCTGATTTCGTCTCACTGGAGTCTGTGGAATGAAATATTTTAAAATAACTTTATAATTTTAAATCAGCTTTAGGTTCTGCAACAAGCACTGATGTTTTATAAATTACTCCTAGGCTGAAAAACTCCAAGTCTTTAACACTTTCATGCCAAAGTTATTTTAAAATTTCTTTTAAATTTTTGTTCTAATTAAAATCATGTGATTTTTGACTGTAAAATATTAGGTATTATATCAAAAAAGAAAAGGATTGTGCAGGAATACCATGAGTAAAGGAAAAGGATTAAATATATTTGGAAAACAAAACCCACTATAGTTTCCTGATAAACTAAAAATATTCAGGTATAAATTTTTACAGGGATAGAAAATTATTGTGGATCAAAATATAGCAAAATTTTTTGACATGTACAACATGGATGCAGTTTAAGTTCTTTTTTTAAAAAAAAAAAAAAAAAAAAAAGAAAAGAAAAAACTACTACTTTTAATTTAAAATAAATTGATATTTTTTTATAGAATATAATGGTAGGAAAAAAAAAAAGAAAAGAAAAAAAAAAAAGAAAAAAAAACACATGATGCCTTGAGCCTAAGCAGCAACAATAAGCTGAATTTTTTTTTCTTTTTTTCTTTTTTGTCTTACAGTCTCCTTTAAAAAATAAAGGAACTAAAATTTTTGATTTACTTTATCTCTAAATTTGGACCCTGTGTATGAAAGAGTTAAATAAATAAACAAACAAATTAATAGATAAATAAATAAATAAATAAATAAATGAGTTTCTCTTAAAGCTGCACATTGTAGCTTTATCTGTTTTTATTTTATTATTTTCTTTTTTATTTATTTTTTTTTTTAAATCAACCCTTTCTCCCAGGAAGCTCATCTTTATCTGAAATGTTATCAAGACACACTGCGTTCTTCCCTGTTTTAATCTGTTCCTGTTGCACTTTGGCCACGCCCCTAATCATCATTTTCACCTGTGGCTAGTTTGTCTCAGGTGTGTCTGGTTTTGTAATCCAGCTCCGTGTAGAAAACTCTCAATCCACCCCCCACACCCCCCCCCCCCCCCCAAAAAAAAAAACAATAACTAAAATGGTTTTTTTTTTGTTTATTATTACAAGTGTGCATAAAATATTTTTATTTAAAATGACAAAATCCTTAAACAGAATTTAAACATTGCTTTTTATTAGCATGAGTCTTAACAAGCTGTAGAATTAATAAAAATACAGTTAGGTAATAAATATGTTTAAAAAGTTTTTTTTTTTTTTATAAAAATGTGAATTACACATTTTAAAAAAAACATTGTTTTTATTTAAAATGAGCAATTTATTTAAAATATTTAAAAGATTCTTTTTTACTAGCATGCACGTTCACTAGCTCTGAATACAAGCTGCAACGTTTTTAAATACTTTATCTAAAACATTAGCGTAATTAAGAAGCAAAACTAAGATTAGTCATATTTATAGCATATAACAAACTGACAGTATTTTTTAGCACATATTTGTAAATGTTTATAATCTACACGCTAGTCCGCTAGCTAAATATGAGCTAAGATTATGAATGAATTATTAGAGTATAATCATTTATAAACACTCTAGCACATAGCTAGCTGGATAGTTAAGTGAGGATTTGTAAATATGACTTTCAGAAATCCTGTCAGTTTAGCTCATATTTAGCTAGCTGGCTAGCATGATAATTACAAGCATTATAAGATATGCTAGCACAGAGAGGATTGTGTGAATGTTAATAAATCCTTTAAAATCTTCTCAGAAGTCTTGGTAGCTGGCCGTAATCTTCACTGTTAATGCTAGTCAGCTAGCTAAATGTATAATCTTCACTGTTAACGCTAGTCAGCTAGCTAAATGTATAATCTTCACTGTTAACGCTAGTCAGCTAGCTAAATGGATAATCTTCACTGTTAACGCTAGTCAGATAGCTAAATGTATAATCTTCACTGTTAACGCTAGTCAGCTAGCTAAATGTATAATCTTCACTGTTAACGCTAGTCAGCTAGCTAAATGGATAATCTTCACTGTTAACGCTAGTCAGATAGCTAAATGTATAATCTTCACTGTTAACGCTAGTCAGCTAGCTAAATGTATAATCTTCACTGTTAACGCTAGTCAG
>CM074993.1:19501025-19511079 GCA_037576825.1 Pangasius krempfi | reverse complement strand
TAAATCAGTCTCAGGTGGAGGCGTGGCCTAAATCAGACTCAGGTGGGGGCGTGGCCTAAATCAGACTCAGGTGGGGGCGTGGCCTAAATCAGTCTCAGGTGGAGGCGTTTGTGATGCAGAGATCACTGGATCTCATTGAACTCATCACTCTGTGTATCAGAAGTAAACGTAGGTAAATAAACGTTCTGCTTTCAACCAATGAAAACACACCGCTCTGATTACATTAGTGGATAATTACACAAACACGTTTGTGATGTGATTAGATATAATTGCTGTATTCGCTGAAATTAACACTCAGCACTTCTGAGCTCGTTGTAATTAGCGTGGCGAGATCGTGGAGAACGACGCGGCGTGTCTGTGATGCTAACGACTCGCACCATGCAGCGTGATGAGGACGGAGGCGACCTGATTAACACCGAGCGAATAAATAAAGCGTTAATAAAAAGAGAAGCCGACGAGGACGGAGGAAGAGGAGAGGCACGAAGATTCAGGACGATGATAAATTGTTTTTTGTTTGTGTCCATTATTATTATTATCATTATTATCATTATTATTATTATTATTATTATTATGATGCATGTGTGTGTTTAATGTCTGTAAGTTTCCCTGCTATTTTGAGTGACCAGCGATTAAGTGATGGATGACGTCTTTTCTGTAAATAAATAAATAAATAAATAAATAAATAAATAAATAAATAAATAAATAAATGATACATCAGAGGAAAATTTATTGAACATGCAGCACTTTTGATAAGAAAACACTTAAGGAAATTACACACACATCCTCGAGCTAATTCATCTTCTATCTAACAAGGCAGGAACATTTATTATGTTTAAAGCACTGAGCAATCCATTATCCATCTCGGCCACTCGCATGATTTATTTTTCTTCTCGTCTCCTTTTAAAAACGCCGTTTAAAGCCCAGTATATTTCTATATAATATCTGCATTATACTCTACAGTCTGTTTCAGATCCAATACAAATGGAACATAACTAAAATATAGTTAATATGCCACGTAAAATAAACATTCAGTCTCTCTTTTCTCCTGAATATCATAACGAGCAGAAGGTGATTATTTTCCTATAACAGCACGTCCCAAAGTGCTTTATTCCTCTCGTACCACAGCAATTTACCAACAGTTAATCTGTTTCAACTGTTAGAGAACACGTCGTACTTTTTATCCATTTATATTACATTTAATATTCAGTGAAACGAGTGAGTTCCTGTTGTCGCTTACGTTATAGCAGCTATAAACACTCCTTCCCTCACCAGCCGCTCTTTATTCTCTCTCTTCAAGTTAATAAGACGGGAAAAAAACGCAGCTTTTCACAAACGTTACCGAGAAACCGCAAAGAAGCGTAAACTCCTCTGTCCTGACCGCTGATACTGGAGACTCCTTCCATAAACTTTACAAAAACGTCTCCTTACAGATGAACGATTGCACACGTTTTACACGCTGTTACTATAGAAACGATAATGTCATATTTTTCACTTCTTTCCTTGTATTACATATTGCCTTGTGTATATTTTTTCATTTTTTCTTTTCTTCTGTCTTTTCTGTTTTTATTTGTTACTTTATTGTTTATTTTTTCTTTCTGTTACTTCTTTCTTTGTTTTTTCTTTCTTCCTGTCCTTCTGTTTTTTTTACTCTTTTACATCTTTTTCTTACAATCTCAAAAATTTTTCACTTTCTTTCTTTCTTTCTTTCATTGTAATGTCATCTCTTTTTGTCTTTCTCTCATCCTCTCTTCCTTCACTTTTTCTTTCCTTTCACCATATCTCATTCATTTTCTCATCCTCTCCAGACCATCTCCATCTCTTTCACTCTTTTCCTGTCTTATTTTCCGTCACCTCTCACTCCATCTCTTTTCTTCTTTCTCTTTCTCTCCATTTGTTTCCTCTCACTTCCTGTATGCTTTTACCAGTTCCTATTTCTGTCTCAGCCATTTCTCCTTCTCTTCCCTTACTTTTTTCCTCTCACTCCTTCTCTCGCCATCTCTTTTTCTGTCATTTCATCATTTCACCATTCCCTTCTCTCGCGCTCTCTCTGTCTCTCTCTCCGTCAACCACATTTCTCTCATCCTCTCCCCCTCTCTGTGTTTCTTCCTTTCACCATTTCATCCTTTTCTATCCATCTCTAACCTTCTCCCCATTCCCTCATTCTCTCTCTCTCTCTCTGTCTCTCTCATTTTTTTCATCTCTACACGTCTCCATTCATCACGCTTTTCTCTCTAATTCTGCTTTAATAACCCAGAGCTTTCATTTATCACAGTATTGAAGAGCGTCAGGTCAGCCAGAGGTCACCATCGCAAACACACACACACACACACACACACACAGACACGCACACAGACACACACACACACACAGACACGCACACACACACACACACACACACACACACACACACACAGACATACACGCACACGCGCACACACACACACACAGACACGCACACACACACACACACACATACACACACACACACACACACAGACATACACGCACACGCGCACACACACACACACACACAGACACACACACACAGACATACACGCACACATGCGCACACACACACACAAAGCATGAAGGAGGAATGCAGAAGAAATAGAAATATTTAGAAACAGTTCACGAATTAGGAGACTTTAATGATGAGCACACACGAGGCTGGAAGGCAGACCAAATGTGTGTGTGTGTGTGTGTGTGTGTGTGTCTGTGTGTTTCACACTGTGTGTGTGTGTGTCTGTGTGTTTCACACTTAGTGTCTGTGTGTTTGTGTGTGTGTCTGTGTGTTTGTGTGTGTGTGTGTCTGTGTGTTTTACGCTATGTGTCTGTGTGTGTGTCTGTGTGTTTCACACTGTGTGTCTGTGTGTTTGTGTGTGTGTGTTTTACACTATGTGTCTGTGTGTGTGTGTGTGTGTGTCTGTGTGTTTTACGCTATGTGTCTGTGTGTGTGTGTGTGTGTTTCACACTGTGTGTGCGTGTCTGTGTCTGTGTGTGTGTGTGTGTGTGTGTCTGTGTGTTTGTGTGTGTGTGTGTCTGTGTGTTTTACGCTATGTGTCTGTGTGTGTGTGTGTCTGTGTGTTTCACACTGTGTGTGTGTGTGTGTGTGTGTGTGTGTTTCACACTGTGTGTGTGTGTGTCTGTGTATGTGCCTGTGTGTTTCACACTGTGTGTGTGTGTGTGTGTGTGTGTGTGTGTGTGTGTGTGTGTGTGTGTGTGTGTCTCTTCGCAGCAGGCGGCGGCTCCCTGGCAGATATCGAGGCTGATCAGTTTAACTCCGGCTCCTGCAGCGTTCAGCGTCGTGTTCAGACCTGCTTTCAATTTCATCACTAAACTCTAAACTCTACACTATTTATATCACAATCAAATCAAATATTTAATAAATACTGTTTAGTGTCAGAATGTCACAATGACCTGAGCATCATTTCTGAAATACAGCTAGAAAAATATAATAAAAATAATAATTGTAAATATTTACAGATTTATTGGGATTTTAATATAAACTGTACAGTTGATTTCTATGAAATACGCAATTAATATTTTTAGTCAGAACTTCATTAATGAAATTTATGAAATAATAAAAATAAAATTTGAAAAAAATTAAATAAAGAAATAATGCAACAGAAAAAATACCAAAAATAGAAAATATAATTATTAAAGAAATTATTTTTAGTTTTACTATTTATATTTGAAATCCCAAAAAATATTTATTACATTTATATTTTACTAAATTAATAGTTTTAATTACACCACTATCAGAATGTCAGAATGACAAAACAGAGCTACAGAAATATAATCAATTTATTTATCATAAATATTTATAGATTTATTGGGATTTTTATGTAAATAGTGTGATTGATTTTAATGTCAAAGTGACTTGAAATAATAAAAATAAAAATATAAAATTAAATATAAAAAAACAGAAATAGAAATATAATCATTAGAGGAACTGAACCAACAACAAACTTCAGATGCTGAAAAAAAATCTTTTTTTAATTTTGTCACAAGTTCTGAGTCTTTTTTTTCTTACAGAACATTTCAGTGTTTGAAGCAGGATCCACATAAAAACAGAAAAATGTTAAAAATGAATCTAATCGTAACAAATTATTAATCTCTTATTATTATAACGAACGAGTGACGCGCAGAAATATGATACAGAAGAGACTCCGCCCACTTTCTTTATAAAATATTTACAGCTAGCAAATGCAAAAACTATCAAACGGTTCACACTCGCAGTGTTTATTATTTATTTATTTATTAAACACTCGAGTGAAACAGATAATAATAAAATTTAACGATGAGGAGTTCACACAGCACAGAAAAGAAAATATCTCTTTCTTTCCATCTTTGTTTTCTTTCTTTCCATCTTTCTTTCTTTCTATTGTGTCTTTCTGTTGTGATATTTATTTATTTATTTCTGTTTCATTTTTCTTTCTTTATTTCATTTCCCCCCGTTTCTGTCTGTTTCTTTCCATCTTTCTTTTTGTCTTTCTTTATATTTTCTGTTGTAATTTTTCTTTCGTTCATTCTTTCTTTCTTTCTGCACTTCCCTCTGTTGTGATTTTTCTTCTTTATTTGTTTCTTCTTTCTTTCTTTCTTTCTTTCTTTCTTCCCTTCTATTATGTCTTTCTGTCTTTTATGTCTTTGTTTCTTTCTTTCCATCTTTATATTGGAATTTTTCTTTCTTTCTTTCTTTCTTTCTTTCTTAAATAAACTGCAGTAACTGAGTATTTTAGAAAAGAAAAAGAGGATTTACATTTTGTAGTGTTTTAAAGGAACAATTCAGCCAAAATAAGGCGTATGCGACGTTTCTCTTCGCTCCGGGTTTAGTCGCTCGGTCGAGACGTGTTCGCTGTGTGACGTTTGTTTCTTTTGTTTTGTACTGAAGCTACGAGGCTAATGTTGCTACCAGGTAATGGAAGCTAACAGCCTCCAGATTAGCATCATGTGCTAAATATATATAGATATAGATACGTGTACTGTACATATAACAGCGTGGTATCTGTGTATAGTCAATCGTCTGATCGGCTATATTTGAGGTAAAGGAGTGTAGTGTACTTTATCTAAAACAAAATATACAAATAAAAACATTCTATAAGTGTTCAGTCACTTGGTGAGCAAACCCAACACCCCTATCTGCTCTAATTTGGTTCGAGCCACAGAAGCCCAGCCCTTATTGGCCAGCGGGTTCCTGGGTGAAGGATGCATGATTCCCTCCACCTTCACTTCCAATCCGGCTTCGGCGAGGCCGCGCCGGGCTCGCTGCTCCGCCACCTTGCCCACTCCGATCACCATGGAAACGCCAAGGGCACGTACCACTTGGCACAGCGCGGCATCGCAGTGGCTCAGCAGCGCGGCGCGGTCTTCGGCGGGCATCTCCGGGGGCGTCACATTCTTCCCCGACTCGCTCATGAACATCAGCGGGCACAGGTTATGGACGAAACAGTGACGGAAAAAGTGTTCGGGTTCTCCGCAGAGCTGCTGGAAGAAACTCCAGAACCGCGCGCCGCTCACTTCGCTCTGAGAGCACAGAAAGCCTCTGATCGGACGCTTCGGATGTTCGTTAGGAGGACGACCCACCTCGCCAGAGATCTTCAGCCAATCACGCACAGCCTTTATCTCACCAAACGGAACCTGAAAAGGAGAATTAATAAAATAATGAAGCTGAAGCTGATTATTTTCCTACAGCAGCACAACCCCAAGTGTTTTATCCTGTTTACAGCACAGCACTTTGACTGAAAGCCACTTCAATATTTTTAATTAATTAAATAATGACACACTGTAAAGAATAAGCTCTTCTGTCCCGAGAACTTAAACTTCCAGCTTTACTGTTACAAAGCGCTGACACTGGAGACTCCTTCCATTAATGTTAAATAAACTTCTCCTTACAGTTACACAGGGGTTTTTAATGCATCTATTTTCTGTTCTATAAATCCTGACTCCTTAACAAAGGAAAATAAATGTTTAAATATAAATGAAGACATCTTCATTAAAACTCTAAATGTGATCATTTATAAAGAAGTGTATTAAGGTATAATTAACGTATAACTCATTAACATCTGTACGAGATAAAGAGATTGTCGTACTCCGGTCTGCGCCATGCCGAACGGTCCCGGGTTCATCCCCAGGAACAGGACGCTCTGTCCGGCGTGGCAGTATTTCTCAGCGTAGAGACGGTGTGTGTCCCACGCGTACTCCAGCGGGTTGTACACATAACGCACTGGATCCCTAAAGGTCAAAGTTCGCAGACGAGCGCTGAGTTCCAGCTCAGCCTGGAGAAACCGAGCCACCGCTGGGGAACAGTCCGGGAAAAATCCGTCTGGGTTTGAGGCGACTTTCTCCGCCTGCTGTTCCTCCTCCTGAGTCGAGTCTCCTTTATCCAACCTGCAGGTGCAAATAAACATCCGACACAAAATTTTAACATCAAACTATTTTTAACACATCAGCAGCATCCAATCAATTTCTACATATAATTGTTTTGTTTACAAATTATAGAGATATCATGATATATTTTGAAGAGTGTGACATAATTACCGTGATATAATTTATCACAATATTGATATTAAATCATCATATTGCACAGCTCTGGCAGTTTTATTAGACTGTAACCTAAAATATAAAACGCTTCATTGTGCATTTTTGTGAAAATCCTTTTCCACTACCACCACCATGTTTCTTTTACTCATATCTCTGGTGCACAAAATCTCAGGAATGTAATATATATTTAATATGGTTTACACATGACTCCCCACTTCCTGCATAAGTGAACTACAAAGTGTACACTCTGTCTAGTGCACTATAAATATCCAATATAGACGTTTGGGATTCAGCCCTAAACTGACATAGCAACTAGCATAGAACTAGCAATAAATAAATACTTTTATGTGCAAGAAAACCTCACTATAGTATTTCCATGAAATGTTTTTATCTCCAAATTTCCTTAAAACCTTCTGAGCTTTTCCACTGTCGCAAAAATCAAAAGATCTGCAGTACTTCCGGAATAAACGCGTTTATTAGACGCATAATCAAAACTAGTGGAATACAATAGAAAAGCAAACTTCATGCTCTTTTTGTCGATTCATATATTTGCCTATTTTAATGAAGGGTTATACAAAAAATAATCCTTTTTACCTCGGAAGATCATTGTGTCCCAGCATTCTCCGGTAGCTTTCCGGCAACAAAGAGACGTTAGAGCCGTGGTGCATTCTGGGATGTGTAGTTTTTTTGGGTTTTATTTTTTTAAACGGACAATTACTTCGTAAAACATGTCGTTCAATTCGATTTTTAACTCGATTAATTTGATTACAGGTTCATTTGGAGAGAAAACTGTGAGGAATTTCACACCACAGGTGCATCACATCAGAATGAGAAGCACTTTATTTGCCTAGCATGAGTAACAGAAAAATCTGACTAGCCCGTTCAACACAGTTTATGAAAGTTATATCTTCATCCTATTACATCCTTCTATACGTAAACAACATGAAGTGTATTAATGAAGTGTTTTAGTGACATAAAAATGTTACAAAAAATGCAATTCATTTCAATTCAATTTTATTTGTGTAGCGCTTTTAACAACAGACAGTGTCACAAAGCAGCTTCATAGAAATATATACATTCAAAATTTATCCCTAATGATCGAGTCTGAGGTGACGGTGGTGAGGAAAAACTCCCTGAGACGAAGAAACCTCGAGAGGAACCAGACTCAGAAGGAACCCTTCCTCATCTGGGTGTAACGGATAGTGCAGTTGAGATGATTGAGAACTGACAAAAATGACAAAAGAGAGCTCAGGTACGTGTAGGTACGAGTGACGCTGTAAGGAGACGTTCATTTAACTATTATGGAAGGAGTCTCCAGCGTCAGTGCTTTGTAACAGTCACATGTAAGTCTCACTTACATTAATAACAGTTGTTCTCTCACCAGCCTCTCTTTTTTCTCTCATCTCTCTCTATCTTCACTCTTTCTCTTCTTTCTTTCTCTTATCTCTCTCTCCTCTCTCTCTTCTCTCTCTCGCTTCTCTCTTTCTCTTATCTCTCTCTCACACACACACTCATCTCTCTCTCTCCCTCTCTCTATCTATCTTCTCTCTCTCATTTCTCTCATCTCTCTTTCATCTCTCTCTCCTCTCTTTCTATTCTCTCTCATCTCTCTCTCACACACATCTCTCTCTCTCATCTCTGTTCTCTCATTCTCTTCTTTCTTTCTCTTATCTCTCTCTTTCTCTTATCTCTCTCTCATACACACATACACTCATCTCTCTCTCCTCTATCTTCTCTCATTCCCTGCTTTCTTTCTCTTATCTCTCTTTCTCTTTTCTCTTTCTCTTCTCTCTCTCTCACACACACACTCATCTCTCTCTCCCTCTCTCTATCTATCTTCTCTCTCTCATTTCTCTCATCTCTCTTTCATCTCTCTCTCCTCTCTTTCTATTATCTCTCTCATCTCTCTCTCTCACATCTCTCTCTCTCATCTCTATCTTCTCTCATTCTCTTCTTTCTTTCTCTTATCTCTCTCTTCCTCTCAGCTCTCTCTTCTCTCTTTTTTATCTCTCTCTCTTCTCTCTTTCTCTTATCTCTCTCTCATACACACACTCATCTCTCTCTCCTCTATCTTCTCTCATTCCCTGCTTTCTTTCTCTTATCTCTCTCTTTCTCTTTTCTCTTTCTCTTCTCACTCTCACACACACACTCTCATCTCTCTCTCCCTCTCTCTATCTATCTTCTCTCCCCCCTCTCTTTCTTGTCTTTGAACTGCAGTTTGTTTGTTCAAGTGTTTACTAAAAGATCAGTTCACTGAACCCTCTTTTACGCTGATTTGTAAAAACAAGCTCTTTGATATGTGACAATTCAAACATGGATGATGTAAACAACAGCTAGCTGATGTTAGCATGCTAACCGAGCCAACAATGTTTTCTGACTTCTTTTTTTTTACTTTAACGTACAGTTAGTTAGCAACTGAGCCAAGAAGAAGCGCCACGGACGTAACTCTCTACCACCGTCATCGGCAGCCATGTTTGTTCTGTCTGTTCTCTGCTACAAGCCCCGCCCCTTGTGTTCTGTGGTGCATGATGGGAGCGTGCAGAAGCTGTGTCGGAGACTGTTGATGATTATTGAGTGAGTCTAATGAAATAAAAATAGCAGTTTGGTCATAAACCCTCCTCCTCCTCCTCCTCCTCCTCGTGTCTTTTATTTGACCTCGACGCCGCTCACACACTCATGACCTCTTCATCTCCAGCTTTCTCCAGAGGAAAGGTCGACCTTTAGCACAGCTTTGACTCTGTCCTTTTACCCGCAGGACAAAACCCCACACTTTACATGACCTCAGGCTTCTTCCAGCCTCACAGTGAAGATCAACAGCTTTTGCTTTCTCTAGCAAAAAAAAAAAAAACTGCGAAAGATGCAGCAGAAACAAAGATATTGTTATAATTTAGCATTCCACTGTCTTTTACACCATCAACACCAACAACAGAACTGAGCGTCGACTGAGCGGGTGAAGTAGCTTAGCGTTTCCTGAAGTGCTCGCAAAAGGAAATGATGGAAAGGATGTAAAGAAGAAGAAGTGAAAAAACAGATGATGACAGAATGAAAGAAAGATTTTTTATTGAGTGAAAATGAGAGAGAGAAATCACGTGAGAAAAGCAAAAAAGGGCAAAAAAGGAATAAAAATGAGAGAGGGATGTGCAGAGAAGGACAGGGGAAAGAATGCAGGAAAGACTGAAAGAAGAAGAAGAGAAATATGATGAAGAATAGAGAGTGAAGGAGAGTAGAGGGTCTCAAAGTGTGCACCTGCACTGTGTGTGAATTTAAATCATGTTTATAAATATTTTAAAAATTGTAAATGGTAGTAAATCCCAAAATAATAATAATAATAATAATAATAAGTACTGTGCAAAAGTCTTGGCACCCTGTTTGTTTCTTTTTAGTACAATCTTTGTTACAGATGTTTATTTTCTGACTTCTACATTATTGATTGAAATGAATGAAACGCTACAGAAAAATGTTTGTGTGTCAGTAAAGAAAGCAGCAGATTCCATAAGAGACACTTTTCAGATAA
>CM074993.1:19454733-19468889 GCA_037576825.1 Pangasius krempfi | reverse complement strand
TTCAGGCGTTTCCAAACTTTTGGAGGGCAGTGTATATATATATATATATATATATATATATATATATATATATATATTTTTTGGAAAGGACTTTTTGCAAAGGACTCCATAAAAATGTGCTAATTTATTATTATTATTATTAATAATAATTTATTTTTAAATCTGCAGTAACACAAAGTAAAAATCTTGTACGCATTTATCAGCTGCTTAATAGAAACGTGAAGTGTCGTAGTGTTAATAGGAAAACACACACACACACACACACACACACACACACACACACACAGTTTCCTTTGAGAGATTTTATTTGGGTGTAATGAAAGCCCCTCTTCTCACTGCACACAACAAAGTCGGATCACGAGGTGGTCTGGATTCATTGTACATTAATCATCAATACATGACTTTTTTTTTTTTAAAGAACAAAAATCAATATAAAGTTTATTTTTTTACAGTGAAAACTGCCAGGACATGCAAGAGAACAGAACTACTGTTAGCTACGACTGGTGCAGTTTCTTTCTTCTCTAATATTTCTAAACAGAATTCACTAAAACACCGGGCTGGGAAACGTTTCTATTATTTTTTTAAAATCCCTACATGAACGTTACGGAGGCAGCGTGAGGAAATCGTCTGGTTTCCGAAGAGACGGCTTTGTCTAAACAACTACACGCTATGTTTAATATCAGGAAAAAAAACAAAAACAAAAACAAAATAAAAAAACAGAAGAGTCTAGTTCGTTTTTTTTTTTCACTCCAGTGTTTTAAATTTATATTAGAAATAAAAAATATTAAAAAATACACAGCATGTTGCTACAGAACTAAAACTGTTGTAGTCCATTATTTTATATATTTTTATAACATGAAACATAAATGAAATATAAATCAGTGAGAAAAATTAAGCGGCTTGCGTCGTTAATAGGAATGTGCCGATAATCAGTGACACGCAACATCACGATATTTAACACGCTATTGTTATCATGGAGTATTTGACCTTTTTTTTTTTTTTTTTTTTTTTTATCATGTAGAGTATTTTCTCATCACTCTGTCAGAGTCAGACTGCGGAAAACCGTTTCCAGATTATTTCTTTTTTTTTATTTTTTTTTTATCAAATATCGGCACAAGCCTAGTCCCCGACCCGTCCTCGCCTGGCACCGGGTTGCCAGATCTTGTCAGGAAAGACTGCGTGTTATCGGTGTGTTAATATTGACCAACACGTACACAAAACAGGACAAAAACTAAACAAAAGCAAGGTACAAACTGCAATTAAAGCATGATACAGAGCTGTAAATAATTTCTGAATAATATAAGTCATGTCATGAACCTTCAGTCTTTCTGCTTCACAACAGTCACAGGAAGTCGCTCCGTGTTTCCATTTCCTGCTGAAGGCGGTCCGTCCGTGAACAGATGCATGATGGGATGCGTAGTCTTTGTAGTCACTGTGTTATTACTCTAAGAGGTCTTTCAGCACAATATCCATTAAGCAGGAAAGAGAGTAATAGTGACGGAAAAAACAAAAAAACACACACAAACTCGGACAGGAAGCGCCGACGTCTCGGTAAAGCGCGAAAGGATGTGCGTCACTCGCGAAGGTTACAGAGTCTTTAAGCGTATAAACCTGTAGGTTATATTTCATACTGAGGGAAACTGTGTGGTGGTGTTTTTTTTTTTTCCAGCACTAAAAAGACGCAGGACTGGAACTGACGTCAGGGGTTTCATCGTATCGCCACGGCAACAGCATGACCATCTCAAGTTGTCGATCGGGATTTCGAATATTATCAGTATTATTGCTAAATAAAGACGGAGAACTGGAAACCGGCTAACATCTCATCGCTAACGAAGCCGCTGCCGTCGTCGACGGCGACGGGATGTTCTGCGCCGTGAATAGATGAAGAACTGAAACGTGTAGGGAATAAAATGCGTTTTTATTTTTAAGCCGGCGATCCGACGATTGAAGGAAGCGCAGCACTGCTCGTTAAACACGCACTCCCTGGCCCCCAGAATCGGTCGACTAGCATCGATTAGCAAACGATCTCTGAAGTCTGACCTTTCGATTCGCTCACCATCGCGATTCAGACGTTATGGCTAACTAGCACGTCACGTAGCAGTAATGCGAGCGTGTATGTGGAGAGGAGTGTTACAGTAAAAACTCAGTTAACGCCGTTATTTATTTACACACACACACACACACACACACACACACACACACACACACACACACACACACCACTGATATCAAGCATGAGCAGTTAAAATCGGAGAAGAATAACAATATGAATGTACGAAATCTGGAGACTGTTCCAGAAAAAAAAAAAAAATCTTCGTAAATCCTCGACTCTGTAAATCTGGAGACGAAACGCAGCTCACGTCGCACGAAACGTCTTTTGTCAACATTTTCATTCGTCGAATCTCTTGTGACAAAATGCGTCGCGCGAAACCCCGCAGGCGGTTTTGTGAAACGCTGTTCATCGCGGCCGCGTATCCATCGAGCCACTTTTCTCGCCGCCGGCCACAAAACAACAAAATGTCTGAATCGTTGTTACAAAATTTAAAAAAAAAAAACAGGAAAAAAGTGAATAAATTGTTTGAAGGTATAAAAAAAAAAAAAAACAACAACAAACCAGCAACTCCAAAACAGGTCCCTTTCTTAAAATAATCGATAGCACGAAGAAGGTAAAGAAGCGTTTCATTCGTTCTCTTTCGCCTTCTGGAACATCAGTCTGGTTTTATTGATTTTTTCTCCACCGCCGTGCGAGGCGGCAGTCGCAGAGCCAGGAGTGTGTACGTGGGTTTTTTTTTTCCGTTTCCGTGCTGGTCAACGCGATGGAACGTCAGACTGCGAGTCGACTCCAGGTGTTGGGCGGAGCTTGGGGCGGAGCCGGGAGCGGGTCTTGAGAAAACGGGCGGGGCTCGCAGCAGGGTGCGGCCTCCACTTTAGCCACACCCCTTCCCTGGCACAGCCGCCTGTGTCTGAGCAGCCGGTCTGTTCTCGAGAAATTCTGGAGAGACACAAAAAAAAGAGAAATGCGTGTTTGTGTTCTACGTTCGGTTCGAAAGATTATTTTGTAATGATACCTGTGACGTGATCTTGGGCTTAAACCCCATTAGTACTTCTCTTAGCAGCAGCGGCACTAATATTAGCAATAACTAATAATAATAATAATATCAGTGTTATTACTATTCCACAGTCACCGTAGTAATACGCTTAATAGCCATAGCACTGATATTTATTACTAGCAGCATTAATAGCAGCTGTTTTAGTTAGTAGCATTAGTCTTAGTCATTGGAGCACTGCTGTTATTAGTAGCATTAGCAGTAGCAGTATTAGTAGCTACAGTAAGAGCAGTAATAGCATTAGTAGCAGTAGTTTTACTAGTAATAGACACAGTGGCAGTATTAATGGCAGCAGTATTAGAAGCAGCAGTAGTATTAGTATTGGCGGTAGTGTTAGTGTTACTAGCGGTAGTGTTGGTATTACTAGCGGTAGTGTTGGTATTAGCAGCGGTAGTGTTAGTGTTACTAGCGGTAGTGTTAGTGTTAGCAGCGGTAGTGTTAGTGTTACTAGCGGTAGTGTTAGTATTAGCAGCGGTAGTGTTAGTGTTACTAGCGGTAGTGTTAGTGTTAGCAGCGGTAGTGTTAGTGTTACTAGCGGTAGTGTTAGTATTAGCAGCGGTAGTGTTAGTGTTACTAGCGGTAGTGTTAGTGTTACTAGCGGTAGTGTTAGTATTACTAGCGGTAGTGTTAGTGTTACTAGCGGTAGTGTTAGTGTTACTAGCCGTAGTGTTAGTGTTACTAGCCGTAGTGTTAGTATTAGCAGCAGCAGAAGTTTGTTCAGAAGTATTATTGTCAGTAGAGTTACTGTAACCGTTCCATTAAAGTCCTTCACGCCTGCCAGCCATCAATGAAAAATATTAACAACAATAATAATAATAAATGGATTAAAATGAAGTAAAATGTATAACTGCTGATGTGGTGATTTTCTTTGCTGGGTGACGTTTATTAAACATTTCTTGAAGGAGTCTCGGCTGTAAGAATTTCATAATTAGTCAAAGTTTCCCAACACGAGAAAGTCTTCGGGACAGAGGAGTTTCTCGGGAACAGGACGAGCTGCATTTTCTTTGAGAAAGAGAAAGCGAGAGAGAGAAAAGGAGATGCTGGCGAGGGCCTGCGGCTGCTCATCACGGCTGGAACGTGGGAGAGAACAGGACCCGACCTGCCTCTCAGACGTTGCACAACATTGTCTTACTACAAGCTGTTGAACTGCGTGACTGAATACATACAGAGTCACGGTAATCCCTGCTGTAAGAGGCATTAGCAGGACAATAAGCAGGACAACGAGCAGCACAACGCACTCCAGACGCCGCCCTCATACGCCGTGCCGCATCACAGCCGCCTGCAGAATCTTTTCAGATCCGTGGCTCGGTTACTCATTTCTGCATAATCCGACATCAACACGCAGAACTCCTACACAAATGCGAAAGGTTTGCATGTCCGTTCCTCTTTTCTCTGATTAGAAGGTTGTCCTTCAGCCATTGGGTTTTTCCCCCCACTGTACTGTTTTATGGCTGATATCATGACTAATCACACACCAACACATATTTGCCGGATAACAGGATTGTTCACAAAATAAGAGTCCAAAAGAGTTTATTTTTAAATTTTGGCTGGTAACAGAGACGAGAACATGACCCACAGACGAGTCTCGGACCAGAACCTGAGCGCTGAATGATCAGCTTCGGGCCGAAACGACGGCGTAGTGTTTGATGGATGAATGAATGAGGTTATCTGTCAATCAGATTTATTTCCATGGCAACCCGAAAGTATTTTGATTTAAATAAATAAAATAAAGGATACCGGGGACACGAGTGCATTCAAGAACTAAGCCAAAATCCGTCTTCTACTGGCTGGGTAATTTTTTATTATTTATTATTTTTTTTTTTTTACATTTTTTATAAGTTAAACTAAAAATAAAAAACTCATCACGGAACACGGCTGAAGGTTGTCCTGTTGTTAAAGCCCCGCCCACCTCGCAGCACCTGTAAAAACCTGCAGAACAGGTTTAACGTGGTGATACTTTTAATATAAAGTCAACAAAAAATATATCAAAACTCAAAAGAAAAGAAGAAAAAATTAACATGAATATTAGCATTTTTTAAAAAGCAGACGACCATCTAATCACCTGCTTCCAGAGTTAGTAACTCTAGCAGTTATTTAAATAAACAAACAAACAAACAAACAAACAAACAAATAAATAAAAGTTAGAGGATATCGCAGCACGCACGATATCTCCATCACAATTCATCCCGGTGTCAACACCACATCGCCAGAATTATTCATTTTTATTCTAATTAACAGGCCAATAATGTTGGATCTGTGTTTTAGGAATTCATCTCATTCCTGTGTGGAGATTTTCTGTATAATCAGTAAACAATAAATACGTTTTTATTGTATATTTAATCGCACGAATATTTTAAATTATATAATTAAAAGCATAAAAAGTACTATGTGTTATGTATTTACAGGACATCCCTGACTAACAGAAACTCAACAGCTTGCTAATAATAATAATAATAATAATAATAATAATAATAATAATAATAATAATTCTTTAATAATTGATGACTTTATGATGTTTATATATTTTTAATCATATTTACAGGTATGGGGGTTTACCTGCTGGCATCGCTCGCACTGATACGGCTTCTCGCCGCTGTGCACGCGCTTGTGTCTCTCCAGGTGATATCTCTGGATGAAGCGCATGTCGCACATATCGCACGCAAACGGCTTCTCACCTGAACACACACACACACACACACACACACACACACACACACACACACACACACACACAGATTCTGTGAACGTCATCATCGTCAGCAACACAGTGTGAAGAGAAAAGATTGAAAAGTGCGTAATTACCCCTCATTATGCTCTACAGCGTCTCGGTTATAAAGGGCTTGTGCATTATATTTCCATCAGTCATCATAAAGGGGTAAAAATTAAACACACAGATTGACTTTATACAAACTCGAGTTTGTAGTGAAGGCTGATTTTAAACAGAAAAACGCGAGTTAAGTCATAAAACGCACATTATGGCAGGTTTAGTGCTCTTCTGCGATCGGTGTGATTCCAGTCGGAAAAATACGCAACGGTAACTGAACATGTAAAAAAAATTACATAAATAAATAAATAATAAAAATATTAAACGGAATTATTATAAAGTCAATAGCAAAGTCTGAAATAAAAAAAATACATAAAAAAAATCAGTAACTAAAATTTAAATATTTATATAACAATTTATACTAATTATACATAACTTTACAATTTTTTTGTATAATTATTGATTAAACAATTAAAATGTGCTCTAGGTGTAATTATTAAATTTATTAGGTCAATAATAATAAAAAAAAAATTTAAATAAAAAATAAAATAATGAATAAAATGTAGATATTTATTTATTTATATAACAATGTATACAAATGATAAATAATTTTATATAAGTTTTAGTTATTGGTTAATTATTGGTGAAATATTTCTAGGCTTAACAACATACTTTTTTTTTTACCTTCCAAAATCTGGTGGTTTTATTATTTTATTCTACACAGATTTTTACTTTCTACACACCACCCCTATGCCGTGTTGATCTTTTTACTGAAAAACACAAACCCGCAGCCACCGTGCACTTTATAAAGGTGAAGGAAATGAGTAGAATTTGCACGTTTGAGTCTTTTCGCACTTGGAGTCCAAGTGTTATTTGTTATTTTTACTGAGAGGGAAGAACACATACCCGTGTGAGTGAGGCTGTGTCTTTCCAAGTGGTAACGCTGGAAAAATCTCATGTCACACATGGAGCAAGCGTACGGCTTCACCCCTAAACGCACAGAGCACCAATTCTCAGACACACTCAGCATTGGACACACACACACACACACACACACACACACACACACACACACCACGACACTGATCACCTCTGAACCTCCACACTGACGTAGCTGATCTGAAACGGCCGTGAGGTGAAAACACAGCTAAAGGTCGGATTTATTATTAATAAAAATAAAAACGAATGAGAGTTTACAGCTTTACCGGGTGTGAGCGTTGTTTAGCTGGAGTTGATTCCGATGCGATTTCGGATACGATACGGAATTTTACAGCGGATCAGCACAGATGTTAGCAACAGCTGATGTGAAGATACCTGATTAGCCTCAAGCTGGATACGAGTCCAAGTGTTTAGTCGTAAAACGGTCGGTGCAAGAAATTTAACGAATTGAAAAACGTTCGCGTCGTACTCGCGCTCCTGGGCGTGCGCACATTCACGCATGAGACAACTAACCAATGGAATCCTCGACCTGATCGAATTCAGATCCTGTAACCTGCTCGGATTACTGCGCTTCTCTCTCTGGAACATTCTGTGGGGTTTAAACTGTTTGTGTTTATGACGTCCACAGCGTTTAGCAGACGCCGTTATCCAGAAGAGCTTTAGAGTCTCGATCAGAAACACGTCCTCGCGCTGGTTCACTCGCTCGGGGCCTCAGAGCTCCGCCCACAACGTTCACTCAAAACCAGACGCGTCATTTTACTGGCTTTAATTAAAGAATATGGAAATCAGCCGACACACACCCATAAACTAAGACGAATAAAACTCATCGTTCAGTTACGACAAATGAAATGGTGGCGTATAACAAACGCGTCAGCTGACGAAGAATCTAACGCTCGCCTATTATTATTATTATTATTATTACTACTACTACTATTATTATTGTTATTATTTTTATTATTATTATTATTATGTGAGTAAAAAGAACTTCCACTTCGGTTTTTCGGGCTTTACCCTGATTGTTCATTTCATGCTCCCAGCCGTCTGTGCACTTTACCTTTTATGGAGTTTTGTGGGCGTCGCTACATGCAAATGAGCTGCGTCAGCAACACATGTCGCACTTTACGGCTCATCAACGTAGACACACGTACGAAGAAAATCAGCCCATTTGAACTTTAGTTTTAATTTGAGTTTTGGTTTTAATGTCAGTTAGGCTTACACAAACATTTACACACAACTTTACTAAAAGTTGATAAACGAGGCCCGATCTGAGAATTTAAATGTCGCGTCAGTCACGTGGATCCAGAATCTGCTCCGATATTCACGTTTCCAATGATCCGTAGAGGAAGTCCGTTTTGTGTTTCCGATCACTGTATCAGAACGTGTGTGTGTGTATTTCAGTGTATTTTAGGGAAGAACCTCGTTTACAGGTTCTGAGGATCGGTTTAGAACTGTAAACTCTACCTACTAACTCGAGCGACAGAATCTGGACCAATAGTTTTAAAGAAAAAAAAAATGGAGAAACATGACGTCTGATTAGTATCCAATTACACAGACATCACTCAGCTAAGTTTTAATATTTTAATAATATCTAATATTATTATTATTATTATTATTATTATTATTATTATTATTATAATACACTCTCTCATTCCTTGCACTTGCAGAATTCCCTACACAGCAGTATTCCATACACTTGCACTTTTCCTGATAATGAAATGGTAAAATAACAAATTACACTTGACGGTCAGGTATTAAATATAAACGAGTCTTATTATAGATTTCCTTTCCATTAACTTACACTGAAATCTCAACAGGGATACGACATGAGAAGTGCAGGTGGAGAAGCGTTAGTACTGTAACTCGCATCTCCGACTAGGAAAAGCCAAATAAAACCAAATAAAAAAGCCAAATAAAGCCAAATAAAGCGTCCCTCAACTCGGAATTCCTGCTCGTTAATTCAGGACGGTCTCCAAGTGACGTTAAATACACGTCGCTCATCACAGTCAGCTGGTTAGCTTTGCTGGAACGAGCTAGCTCGAACGCACGGAGGTCGAAAATGACGCAAGTCTGAGTTCTGGCTTCCCGAGTTCAGCAGGACACCGGCACACGGCGGGAAACGTTTGCGCCTTGTCTCATTCAGAACTCACGTCAGCACACAAGTTCACTTGCTCTATAAACGTGACGAAACGTATTAATTCAGCGCACTGGTCCGCTTTTGTCGCTGCGTTCGAAGTCGAATCGTACTAGTGCGCCCGAAAACTGAAGCAGAACGGCGTCAGGGCAAGAAAAGTGTCTCCATCCGACCAAAAGCAGGAGAATAAAGATCACTCGTGACTGCTGACCGTATCAAAATGACAAGCACGAGAGATGTTTTGGGAAAAAAAACAAAACAAAAAAAAACGGTAGTTTCTATAAGATAAAATTCTTTAGTGGTGATCTTTCACAGGTTATTTTTAGAGTTTGTCCCGAAGTGGACGCGCCTCACTAACAACACGACTCGTATTACTCATAAAGGGGTCAAAACCTTGGGTACATGCACTGATATTAACCGCAAGGTGCTTATAGTGGCTCATAACAACAGGTTCCTAAAAAAAAAAAAAAAAAAAAAGCCTAAAAATAAAACAGAATGCTAAGTGATTTCTTAAAATAACCTGCTGCAGGATGTCCGAAACTCCAGACAGGGAAGGGTGCAGGAGTGTGACTCACGCCACCTTTCACTGCGCACATCTGTTATGGTGTCGTATTACATAGCAACGCATAAAGCACAACACTAGGCATTCCAGATTTACCATATCACAAATTCAAACAGGAAGTGCATGAAGGCTAAGTTTGCTTGCGTGTCGATGAGAGGCACATACCCGTATGAGTGAGGCTGTGTCTCTGGAGGTGGTAACGTTGAAAAAACCTCATGTCGCACATCGAGCAAGCGTACGGCTTCACCCCTGAATACACAGAGCACCAATCATTCACATTCACCCCGGCCTTTCTACGCATACGCTGAAATCATACGCTTTACACGAGACCATAGCCTCGTAAACTGTCTAATCTTATCGCGGCGAACAAAAATAATCACAGTGACGTAAATCGGTTTTATTTATCAAGTCATTTCATTAATGTAACGGGGATTTTTTTGCATTACACAATGTTGCTTAAATTTTATTAACTATTAATAAAACAATGTTCAGAGAAAATAAGTTTTTCTCGCAACAAAACTCTCGACTTTGCAGAAAATAAATACAGGTTGCCTTTAGGACAATTTCTGCTCTGTACTTTTAAATATTTCAGTATATTTCAGTTCAATATTATGAAATAAATCTGACCTTTTTTTTTTTTTTGTCTAATTAATTTTACAATGGTAAAAAAAATTATTCTAAAGATTCTAAAGGTTTTTTTAATGATAATTTTTTTATGCCAAGATTTGTTTGATGAAGCTCTTGATTGACTAACAGGTTAAAATATATAATTAATATTTATAAATATATACCTGGCAAAATGTATAGTTAAAGGATGAATAAAAGAAAAATAAGCCCAAAACTTAGGAAAAAAAAAAAGGTTAAAATTAATGTACTAGGCTTCCACAGTAACTTCCAACCAAATTCAATAACTGCAATTAAAAATAAATAAATAAATAAATAAAGCTAGAATTGTTCATAATTATGATGTGTAGTTCTGACATGTTGCTGAAACAATACTTACGCATTTTTCAGGAATGAATTTAGCTACATTAGCACGGGAATATGGATCTGGTGTAACTACGAACTCGAGTTTGTTGTGTTGAGTTTTAATCATGCGTTAAGTTTCCGTCGTGCGCAAGTGGTGTAAAGAGACAAAACCTACCCGTATGGGTGAGGCTGTGTCTCTGCAGGTGGTAGCGTTGGAAAAAACGCATGTCACACATGTTACAAGCATAGGGCTTCACTCCTAAGTGCAAAAAACAAAAAAACAAACAAACAAAAAAAAAAAACATAATTGTATTAGCCATATCAGCGACCTAGCAAACAGACACTCGCTATAACAGGTTTAATAAGTAGCTAGAAAGGTTACTTAGCTACAAATCAGCAAACTAATACATCTATAAAGGATTTTGGTCATAAAATAAAAAAAAAAAAAGCTAAAAATTGTAATTAAGAGCTCCTAATAAATGGATAATATGGTTTTATTTAGGCATGTGCCGATGCACCGTTACGCGACGCTGTTATTTAACACATGCGATATTATAATTATTGCGAATATCAGATTTGTAATAAAATTGATTAGTTTTGCGATAAGCGTTAACGTTTCACGTGACATTATGTTTGAGACTAATTAAGTAAATTATCACCTTACTTTAAGAACAATACTAAATCTAAGAATAAAAAAAAAAAGTATCTTTTTCCAAATTCACTTTTGTTCATTTAAATACAAGGTTTGACGTAAAAGGTGTCAGTTTATATCATCGAGGGAAAATATCGTACATCTTGGGATGAATGTTAGGAAATTACTGTACACATTTACAGGAAATACGTTGAAAAAATATTTTTTAAAAATCGGCACATGCCTAAGGACAACCAATTAATGAGTAAGAGTACGGTAGTTTTTTGTTCACTCCTTCCTTTAGCATTGCCTTAAAAGGTGAATATTACAGGTTTATTAAAACTAAACATTGACATTGTGGATTCGACAACATGAAAAGACTTAAAAAGATAAAATACAGCATTTAGGGTTCGATTAAGCATGCTGATGTTCATAACAGTGTTGCCAACTTAGATCATAACCAACATTTCTATAATTCTGGTTATCCTTCTATATTTAAGACCAAATACTTCACCGATAAAAAAAAAAAGATGACGTTCAGGATGTGAAGGTTTATATACAGAGTATAGCTTTGCTACGACTATATAGATACACTAAATGTAGCGCAAACAGAATAGTTTAAAAATTAATATAATAAAAGGACAACACTCGAAAAATTGTATAAGTAATATGTACGCATGCTTACTGGGGCTGCACAATATATCGAAATCTCTCTAATGTAAATATCGCGATATGCGTATCGCAAGGGCTTACGGTAACCGAGTTACGAAAGAGTCAGAGTTTTAGGGTGACGCAGGTAGCAGAGAACGCACTTAGCTAGCACTTATACTAACCCTTATACTAACCCTAGCATTTTTCTTCAATATCACGCAGCGCTGACGCTTACAGTATTACAAGTACAGACAAATACAGCGAGAAATAATTATTAACCGTAAGTAGAATACTACGTACTACGACAATTGTGTAAGCAGTAGATTTTGCGTTTCATTACATATAATGAATGTGTGATAAATATAGTATACGGCATAATAAGGAAAGAAGGATATGTAAATAAAATAATAAAAGTATAAGAATAAAAGAATACATACTATAATAACAGTATAACTATAAAAGTATAGTAGATATGAGTATTCTGTAAAAAAATATCACACACTGAGCTGATTATAAAAGTAAGTATATAAATATTTATGTATTACATGTACAATAGAGGTATAACTACGTACGAATACTTGTAATGCAACGCATATATATGTATATATATATATATTACACTTACATAGTTAATTCAGCTTTTATACATTATTTATTATATAATTATACTATGAAGTCTGATTGTAGTACGTTAAGTAGAAGTGAAGTGTAAATATAGCAGTATAATGTTACTAGAACACTGTATAAAGTATGAAACTGCTACGACATTAAGTTTAATCAATCTAGCACACGAGTAACGTGTGTAATCTGGAACAATGACAGTCGACGACAATCAGAAACTGTTTTAAACCTTTATCAAGTCATCATTCGATCAGGATATTTTTTTTTTTTTTGGTTAAAGTTTCGTTACAGAAGTTGGCAACAGTGCTCAGGCCGCATGCGTGTGGTTTATCTCTATAGAATAGTGGGTTAAGGTAGAAAGACACATACCCGTGTGAGTGAGGCTGTGTCTCTGCAGGTGGTAACGGTGGAAAAAACGCATGTCACACATGGAACAAGCGTAAGGCTTCACTCCTAAATGCACAGAGCAAATTATTAGTCATGTGCATTCGCTACGTCGGAAAAAAAATAAATACACGCCAAGTCATTTACAACAGCTCACTTTCCAAACTTTTCATTTCCTCACAAATTTAAAACAAGGCTCTCAACCAATAGTTAATTTTCACCTCCAGAATTTTACCATAAAAATGTTTTTTTTTTTCCTTTCCAAAATTTCGATACGTAACAAGGTATGCCAGTTTAATCTGAGTAAGCCTAGAAGTTTGTATAACTCATTTTAGGGATATGTAGTATTTTAATTTAATCAGTAATCCTGTGTAAATTACAGCCAAGAACAACAAATTATTATTATTAATTTTATTTGCTGCTGCACTAAAACCTCATATGGAGACTTTGCTCAGAAACCATTAAGACAGCGTACGTATATATATATGCACGGAGAAGTATAGTATAGAATTGGAAAGAAGAAAAATTAATTAAATTAAACATAATTTCGTGTTGTGAACTAACACAGCTATACTTACACACAGTATGAATATGAATGAAGGCACGTGTGGGGAAAGTATTAGGAAATATATGTATCTATGAGTATATTTAACACACAAGACAAGTAAAAGTTTTCCCTATAAAGTTTAAAACTACTCATTTCTAGCCCTAGTTAGAAATCCCACGCCTGAAAAATGAGATAATATCCAAGAACACACGAAGCATGGAGCAAAATCTAATTCTTTTAGGAATCTGTGATCATTCTTGTGTGACCGTTATTTTTTTTACGAACAATAAAATTATACTTTAAAAAGGGTCACTTGCATTGGGGTTGATTGAGTATAAAGAGACAAGACATACCCGTATGGGTGATGCTGTGTCTCTGGAGGTGGTAGCGTTGAAAAAACCTCATATCACACATGGTGCAAGCAAATGGCTTCACCCCTAAACGCAGAGTACTAATATTAGAATACGCGATTTCGATATTCACCAAGAACGTAACTTTTTATCTAGGCTTGAAATTGTAGCTTTACAAATGTTTTACATTTATCTCTACCTCTCATCACTAGCTAGGAAGGTTACAACTTAAAAAAGTTAATGTAGTGCTTTCACAAACTCTGGATCGTATACAAATTAGCAAACAAAAACTGAAAGGAGGAGAATGAAATTGAGAATAATGATCAAATCAAAATATTACTTGGGGGGGGGGGGGGGGGGGGGGAGAACACAAAAAAAAAAAAAAAGGAATAAGAAAAAAAGATAAAAAAAAGAATGAAATTGAGGATAAAAACAAAAACACAAAAAAAAAAAAAAAAAAAAAAACAAAAAAAAAAAAAAAAAAAAAAAAGAAAAAAAAA
>CM074993.1:19416510-19432126 GCA_037576825.1 Pangasius krempfi | reverse complement strand
GTAATAAATGAGGATATGAAGCTAGTGGGTGCAAGTGTTGAGGATGCAGAAGATAGGGAGAGGTGGAGAGTGATGATCCGCTGTGGCGACCCCTGAAGGGAAAAGCCGGAAGAGGAAGATCCTGTACTAGTTTTGTGCTTGTACAATTAAATGCTCTCTAGGACATATATGCCCCGCCCCTGGTGGGCGTGTCTTGATCTACAGTAGCAGCTCATTAGCAGTAAACATGGTTCATCTGTGTGTTTTTGGCCGTGTGTCTTCCTGCACACCATTCCCTCCTCCTGGGCGGAGTTTGTGTGAGTCAGTGGTCACCTGACTTTTACCAGCTTGCAGCTGTTCAGTGTTTATACGATGTTTATTCACCGTCTCCATCAGTACGAGTCAGTAATCTTAATGATGCGTCCGATGTCAGAAACGCTCTCGTTATAAACTCTTCACTCTTCTCCATATTTAGCTAGCTCGCTAAGCTACTGTCGGATTTGTTTAGATTGGACGGGGACGTTATATGGAGTGTCTTGAACGCTATTGATTGATATTGGAATCAAATCAGGACCCTTGGGAGTGCACAACATAGGCCCGCCAAGGAACACACCAAAATTTAACAATTTAAATGTAATGACACATTAACACATTAAATATAATGACCACGCTAACAATTTAATGAAATGCGAGTTACACTGGCACCTAATGATTTTACATTTTCCTTTGGTAGTGCCTCTCCATACGGGGGTAATCAGACGGTTACTTCAGTGGTAGCATGTTTGAGTCAAAACCAAGTACAAGTAAAAAAAAAAAAAGAAGAACCTAGGAAATTTAACCCAGAATGGACAACTAAATGTTTTTTTACATTGTTTTTTTTTCTTATGCATTTTCATTGGAATGCATGGTAGTCACGAGCAACATAATTTACAAAAACAAAACACCCACCCACACCGAAACAAAACGCCCAAAACTCAGTGATTTATTGGGTAAGAACAGACTGATACGCCGAAAAATCAACCAGAGAGTGAGCGTAATCAAAAAGAACCTCAGGAGTCAAAGACAGGTCTTACTGCTAGTTATAGGATTGCTCAATGAGTTGCTAAATCTGCTGAATTTGTGGAAGACTGCATGTTGGAGGTATTTGGTGTACTATTCATGGAGAGCAAAGACAAAGACACAGCACCACAGCTCTGAAGAGCTATTCATACGGCTTCATCGGAGGTCTGAAGAGGCACTCAGTGTCAGATCTCGTGCCACACTCAAAACACAACCGTTGCATAATACACCAGGAAGCATTGTGGGGAAAACATTTACATTTAAAGATATCATGGACTTTGTGCTAGATGTTTGCTTTATTCGTGCAAGATTCCTAAATCACGGAGACGTTCAGTCCTGTCTGGACTCTTATCTATAACACGGAAGTGAGGTTTGTTAAACCATGATAATGGTCTGTAAGGATTTTTTGCTCTGTGAAATGAAATCAAGAGAGGAAAGGAAAACACACTGACCGGATTGTTGATCTGCTCTTTTTAACCGAACTGATCACTTAAATGACCTCAAGCTCAAATTCAGAGGAAAGGCACCAGTTAAAGAAAGGGAATGTGACACATTTTACAAGAGATGTATTTTTGGCAAGGATTAAAACTGTAGTCTGAAGACATGAGGCAGGCCTTTACTGTGAGATTTGGACTGATCAGGGATGAAAAGATGCACTCAGACTACTAGGGGGCATTTTTTGGAAGCTAAGAACCTTTATTTATCCTTAATAAACCTTTAAAGAACCCTTGAAGAACCCATTTTTTTCTAAAAAAAAAATGTGTGTATTAACTGGGTAAGTGTGTGGTACAAACCCCAAATTAATGCTATTTATTTTTTTCTTTTTTGGCCCATTCCATTTCAATTTTGGCCCATTCCTCTCGGCAAAGCATTTTCAATTCCGTCAAGATTACAGGTGTCCTTCTGATGGACTCCCATTTACAAAATCCTCCATAAATAAACAAACAAACAAACAAACAAATGAAGCCAGGAGATTGGAGAGGCCATGCAAAAGCCTTGAACTGGTACAGAGCTACTGTAGCACAAACTGCTGAAAAAGTAAATCGTCCAATTACTTCTGAGCCTGTGAAAATGGAGGCATTCTGTAAAAAACAATGTCTGTAATTCCTAAATGATTAACGCAATATTTTTGTTAAACCCCATGAATTAAAGCTGAAAGTCTGCACTTCAAACACATCTTGATTGCTTCATTTCAAATCCACTGTGGTGGTGTACAGAGACAAAAATGACCAAAATTGTGTCACTGCCCATATGCTTATGGACCTGACAGTATATATAGATGGAGTTAACTAATCAGCCAATCATGTGGCAGCAGCACAATGCAGAAAATCATGCAGATACAGCTGGCGTTCCTATTAAATTATTACTCTAAACAGCAAGACAAGTGAAAAAAGTAATGCCCACATGACCTTTATGACCTTTATGGACGTGGTCAGAAATGCTGATTGCAGATTAGAAATATGACGTCTGCACTGTAATAGAATCAGACTTGAGCTCGGGCACTGGGGCATGACTGAGTGAAAGGTGTGTCCATTTATTTTACTCCTTTTCTACAGGACTGTGTAATATTTAACTAATCAGAGATAGCCGTTGCCACAACAGTTTGCAGCAACAGATTGCAAGTCAGCTTCATGCCATAGTACCGATAAAATAAGGATTTATTACGTCAAACAACCGGAAAAGCAAGTAGCACTGATTCACTTTTACTGTGAGTCAAGGTTTACACTCAAATACACTCTTTCTGTAATATATTTTCATTTCCATAGCAACCGCTCAACGTGGGTAATCGGTGACATGGTCAAGTTTTCTGTAAAGAGACGTTTATTTGACATTTATGGAAGGAGTCTCCAGTGCCAGTGCTTTGCCACATTCAGAGGTGAAGCTGTAACTTTTTTTCACAGAATATTAAGCGTAACTATAAACTAATAAAAGGTTCGACGTGATGTTCTTTAATAAATAAAGACTTAACGTCACTGTGGGCGAGCTGCTGTGGTATAAGAGGAATAAATCACTTCAGGGCGTGCTGCTACTGGAGAATAATTAACCTTGTTGTGGTTACAGTGGCTCATCACACCACCCCGTTGCTCATTATTTTAGTTTAAAAGTGAATTTAAAAGTGTATGCACATGTTATCAATCAACACCAACGAGCAAAATCAGGCTCAGGCAAAATCAACGAGCAAAATCAACAAGATTTTCCAGGTCAAGAGGAAAATCAGGCTGCTATTATGTCACTTAAGGAAGGATGGAATGACCGGAATTTCGGTTCTGTTCAGTGAGTCAGATCAGTGTGTCGACTCTTTCGGCTCCCAGGCGGCTCACTGAGATTTTTATTTTTTTTTCATCTAAACCAGACAGAAGACAGCTATTCTTCTTTGCCTAATTATAGTGAAATCTCTGTCTACCTCTTTAAGAAGACAGAATAACATTGCTCAGCATTGCATTAAAGCAAAAAACTGTTTAAATCATTACATTAGAAATGCTCTAAATATGTGCAGAATGACAGAAAGAATCCCTGCATCCATGTCATTGTGCTGCCGTGTCGTACCTGTGCTTCATTTCCGTTTCATTCTGTTATCCTGGAGTACACCTCCCTACATACAGAACATCTGCAACCAGCAGCCGGGCATCAGAAAAAACACACGTCTCCGTAAAACGCCTCCAAGAGCAAGAGAGCAGTAGAAGCTCTAAGGGCTAAGCAGCAGAGCCCAGAATAAACTGCACCACTGTCAATGCATATAAACCCAATAATCCGTGCCTAATAAAACGCAGCGCAGTGAGCGGATCCGCTGTAAAAAATCAGTCTGTAAAAAATAAATAAATAAACTGCTAGACACAGTTAGTGAATATTCTTTTAAAAAAAAAAAAAGGGAAAAAAGAAAAACAAAAAACTGCAAATGCATTAAAGAACTTTAAATGTTGTATAATTAAAGTAAGTGCACTCTTCTGCAGTGCACCACCTAAAAAAAATAAATAAATAAAAAATACATGCACGTAAAAAAAGAGCAATAAAAGTTTGTGTACACGATATAATGCGCTACCTAAAATGACAGGGATTCAATTCCTGGTTGATTAACAAAAATTCGTATTAATCAGATTCTATTAAACACAAACAATGAGGAGAAACTGCAAAATATAAAGGTATGGGGTGTGAGGCTAAATTTCATGCACAGTCATGCACACTCTCTCCACTCTCTCTCTCTCTCTCTCTCTCTTTCTCTCTTTGTGTGTGAGTGTGTGTGTGTGTGTGTGTGTGTGTGTGTTTAAGCTCCACCTTCTCTGAGTCATCCAGGTGTGGAGGTATTTGTATCAGAGTAGGTGAGTCAAGGATTTGCAAGCTGAGCTCAGTTCCAGAATGATCATCTGGAGAAAAACGAATATCGGGGTAAATGCTGGAAACGTCCCTTTTCATTTAAGCGTTTTTCTTTTCTTTTTTTTTTTTTTCCATTTTAACTTTTGATTTATTTTTAAAATTGAATGTCTGTTTGCGTAGATGCCGCTCTTGGCAGTTGCGATGCTGGACCTTTATGTGAAGTCGTGTCCAGAAAACGAATTTGAGCTCCCGGGTTCAATCTGTTGCAGTTTCTGCCCTGAAGGTGAGTTTACACGATGCAAGATGTCTTTAAAAAAATAAAAATAAATAAAAATAAAAGTAAGGCTTATAGTAATGAGTTCTGAACTGATTCTCAGGATGGTATGTGGCTGCTAACTGCACGAGACAGGGACCTTTGTTCATCGGAGTGAGTTGTAAGAAGTGCACCAAGTGTAGTGAGTTTACATTTCTGTGCTACTCTTTATGCTAAACTTTATGCTATAAAAATTCTGTGCAGAGTTTCATGCTTTATTCTCCATGATTCTCTGCAGTAGCTGACGGGACGCAGATGATCGCTCCTTGCACAACCTTTTCTGATACCACATGCTCCGTGAACGGTAAGACCGTGTGCTCCTGCTTCTCTTTCTTTCACCTCTAAGTGTGTGTGTGTGTGTGTGTGTGTGTGTGTGAACATTTGCGCATTTTTTTATCAAGGTTTGTCCAAGAAGTGTAGTCAAAGTCCACTGCAGAGTTAAACAGAAAGTCTAGAAACAGCACTAGGAGGTGGAGATGCCGAGAAACGAGATAGTGTTGGAGAGAAACGTCGGGGTCTCAAACTCTTCTTAGGTAACATCACGCTCGGGCCAACGTCGAGAGGGCTGAACTGAAAGAAATCATCTTAATGATCAAGAACATGTCAGTGTCAACAACTCGACTTCAGTGGGTTAAATTATTGACATTCTTCACTGAAATAAAAACAATAAAAATAGACTGTGGTTAGAACAGAACAAATTATGGTTTGTTGGAAGAACATTCCAGGAAGTAACTATAGAGAACTTCAGAACAGATAGCATACGTGTCAAAGGATATGTTTAGTACACACAGTTTCCATGGAAACACACCGCTGGGACAAAAGCTACTGCTTCTGAGGCTGTAGGAGGCGGAACCAGTAGACGGCTTGTCAGTGTGTTTGACGGCACTAAGCACGAAATCAGTAAACACTGTCCAGCAGCTTGTCTTTGAAACCTGTGAGACAGGAATGTTTTGGCTCTGACATGCTGTTTATCAAACGTCACGTTTAGTTCTCCAGACGTACGTTACAATAAGCAGGTGTGTGTGAACAACACGACTCACGTTACCACGTCTTCTGCACCCACATGCAAAGTAGCGCGTCAGGTATAAACGAGATGCCTCCACTTCGCTTCGGGTCGTTTTACATGTTAATCTTTTATCCCTTATGTAGCGCTCGATACAGCCGTTTACGAATAACTGGACGTCTGGAGTGCTTTATTTCGCTTATTCCACAGCAATTTGCCAACAATGACATGACGTTTAATTTATTAATGAACAACATGTCGTGCACTTTAACAGTTTATAGTTAGATTTAATAGTCCAGAGTGTCGGGTTACTTGCTTGTTGAGTTTAATGCTGGTCACATGACAGAGTTTAACCAATCAGAAGTCATAACGTTGCAAATTAGCATGTTGGAATGAACTTGTATTAAATTGCTAATGGTTTTAAAATTTATTTTAGCAGATGTTGTCACACCCGTCACCCTCGTCACCATGACAATGTAAGACTTTCTCAGAATTCCTTGTTTAAAAAAAAGATGAGTTGTATAACCTCTACAGTGTGTAATAACACTTATACACTTATTACTGTGTTATTGATGATCTCCAGGGTCCCGCCCAAGCCCTTAGGTGAGCTGGTGATAACGCACACGGCTCTGTACGCCACCGCGCCTGTGGTTTTCCTCATGATCATCGCAGCCGTCGTGTACAAGTGGTGCACGAGACGAAGCGTTTCTCGTGACCCTGCAGGTAAATATCTCCAAATGTGTGTTTCTGTAAAACGTTTAATCTTCCTGTGAATAAATTACTGAAATTAAAATGTTTGTTTTGTGTGTGTGTGTGTGTGTGTTTGTGTTTTCAGAAGAACCTTTCAAAATTATGATCTGAAGAAGAAAATTTCAGAAAAGAAATGAGGAGAACATAGAAAAATACCGTTTTATTCTTTTACGTTTTATTTCAGTTTGGTGAGCAACGATCGATGAGACGAACGCAATTTTTCACTTTTACCCCAAAACTGTTACTCGAGACACCTTCGATTTCCAAAGTTTGAAAGTGGAATTTAATTATTTGTAGCAAAAAAAACCCAAAAACAAACAAAAATACTTAACAGTTTATAAAACTGCTCATGTACAAAAGGTGGAAATATTTTGCGTCTTTTGAGGTGCAAATGTGAAACATTAGACTTTTTTAGAAAAGGTAACTGATCAGCGTGGTTTGGGGTAAAGTGACGTTGTGAGTGTTTAGTATCTGGTTGACTTGTTCCTAGTTTTAGTTAGCAAGCGGAGTGCAGTAACCCATAATTTTACACCACAGTTTTATTTTTTTATGGGCATATTTCATCAGATCGAATCGATGCATTAGTTTGGAACTACATTATTCAATTTAAAGGACAGCCACTTATTATTCTGATACCATGTGTCATATTTTGTTTTACATATTTATTTTGTAAGCTTGAATTTTCGTTTTTCATTATTTTTTTAAAATCAGTATTATTTTAAATGTAATTATTGGACAAAGAGCTAAAAAAGAAGTTTTAATAGTATTTATCCCATGAAGGGAAATCTGAAATCCTGATCCTGTGGAGGAAGTGTCCCATTCTGACATCTAACCTTCTTTAGGGGAAAAGAAATGTTAAGTCTCTTTTTTATGCTATATTTTTTTATATACTGTGATTGATTAATTGTGTAGCATAAAACAGTTTAAAAATAAAAAACAAAAGAAGTTCACATCTGCTTTAATTTAATACAAAAAGTCCCTGATATGTAGAACCTTTAAAGCGGTGTTATGTTCTTGTTTAGTCATTAGCTGCTTGTTACATTTAATGAAAATGCATATCATTTTTTCCCCTTTTTTGTTTAATGCACTACAACCGCTAATGCATTTGATAATGTGAAAAAAAATATTTTATTGTGTTTTTGCACTGTAATAAAAATGACCTAAAACATCAAATGTTTTTCAGTGTGTGTGTGTGTGTGTATTCACTGTCTATGACCACTAACTGGAGCCAGAGCTGAGATTTTAGGATTAGGAGTTTTCCGTTTTGGGAAATTTTAACCTGGACTGAATCCCAAATGCTGAACATGTAGTGCACTACATAGGGAGTAGAAACTCTTACTAACTCAGCGCAATAATACTCTAATACTCTAATACTGAGCCATGTAGCGCTGTGTTCTGTATGAAAGGAGTCAATTTTAAATAAAAGAGTCAACTTTTAATAAAATGAGTCAACTTTAAATAGAGTCAACTTTAAATAAAAGAGTTAATTTTAAATAAAAGAGTCAACTTTTAATAAAATGAGTCAACTTTAATAAAAAGATTCAACTTTAAATAAAAGAGTCAACTTTAAATAAAGAGTCAGCTTTTAATAAAAAGATTCAACTTTAAATAAAGAGTTAACTTTAAATAGAGAGTTAACTCTAGCTTTCTCGTGCCCTTCAAGGCCACCGTACCCCTGGTTATATCCCACCCTCTAAAATACACTCGTATAGTGTTGAAAAAAGGCTCCTGCTGGACATTAAGTGCACTATGAAATAGTGTACTGTAACTTAACCCCATTATGTAGTGCACATATTCAGAGTAGGGAGCTAAGTAGGATGCAAAAGTATAAAAAAGTATTCTTTTATACTATATGTAGTGCTTTAATACAGAGAAAAAGCTTTAGGGCTGCATTCAGAGGATTTAATATTGAAATTGTGCACATCAGTATTCAGGTCTCAGGCTGCGCTGGATCAAGTGCTATTCTATTCTGAGTGTGGAAGCCATTTTGTTCAATTAACCCAGTGATTAATGTGAGAATTATAACTAGGACTATTCATGTAGTGATATATTGGTGATATACGAGATTTTTCATTTTTAAATCATCTCTTGCTTTTATGTCACATCTTATTACATTCGACAGCGAAGAAAAAAACAACGCTATTTCCTTCTTCGGTCCGCATTTTCTATCCATGATTTTTTTTTCAGGTTTAAAGGTGAGTGTTTGTGATTAAAGGTGATGGTCTAGACGCTGAGACACATCTACTGAAGAAAAATCTGGCAACCTCGACAGCACGAACTACACTGATTTTAACAAAGTGAAGCTGCGTAGTCCGATTCTGAATACGAGGAACTTTTCCTGAGTAGTGTACAGAGGGTGCCGTTATTTTGTACTCTATCTAGTGCACAGTATATACTGCTTACAGGAAAGTAAATTTCAAGAGGCTTCTTTTTGACATATAGCGCATAAGTGTGTAGAAGCCCCATAAACATATATTACACTACATAGTCATGACAAATCTTATACCATAAGGAGCTAATATAGTGCACTACGTAGTGTATAAGCTGCTCATATCATAACTCGTGTACTTATTTCAGCATTCAGTGCCTTCCTTTACAAAATTTAGTGCACTAAATAGGGCATACCACCCATTATATCATCAGGACGTCATGTCATTCCCTATGAACACCTAGTGCACTACATAGTTATGAAAGAAGGAGCATTTAATTTATACCTTATGTACTCCATAGGGTGCAGCAGCCATGAGTTCATAGTGGACTTCATACTGTATTTATTTCATGCCCTTGAACACATAGCGCACTACATAGGGAATAGGGAGCCCTTATTAAGTTCCCTATGTCCCCTGACATACTTACATAAGAACTCTAAAGTCCCCCTGTAGACATTTAGTGCACTAGATAGGATGCAATGTTCTAAAGTTAATTGTTATTCCTTATATATTCATCAGTAGTGCACTAATACAAGGAGTGAGAAGTGATTCAGGACACAGCCGCGCCCTAGAGCGGGCACACACACACACACACACACACACACACAGAGGGGGAGTGTGACTGGTGTTTGGCATTCAGTGCAGTGCCAGCGGGTGCAGGGATTCATTCCAGCTCTGTGTGTGTGTGTGTGTGTGTGTGTGTGTGTGTGTGTGTGGGTCTTTTGTAAACCACCTTGACTTGGATTTGAATAGATCATTTGAATGCGGCTTCTGTCTCATCTGACTGCCACGGGTGATGTCTTTTAACACACACACACACACACACACACACACACACACACACACACACACACACACAGAGATTCAGCAATAATAATAATAATAATAGTAATAATAAGATAGTAATAAAGATGGTAAACAGCAGCAATAATAATAAATATAAAATAAAAATAACTGAAAATAAAAAAATGAAAAAATTAAAGATAAATAATTATAAAATAAATGAAATAATTATGCAATAAGTAAAATGAAGTAATGGTAAAATGCACAAACAAAGTGATTCACAGCAATATCAGTTAAAATAATAAATTATTTTTTTAAAAATGTAATAAGTAATATATTTTTAATTTAAAGCTTCATGTTGTACAAAATCATATAAAGAAAATACTGAATGAAAAATTAATTAACATTTAAGAAATTTTTTTTTTTTCATTTTCATTAATGAATAAACTGCTATTTTATCACCAGGGATAAGAAATGAGGAGAAACACACACATACACACACACACACACACACCTGGTCACTTGGCAGGTGAAATGCTACGCCCAAGGTCATCTGGTGTCTCGTAATCAGGTTCTACCGCTTGTGGGTCGTGTCTCATTACGTCTCCCACTGACTCCTGCTGCGCCCTTCAGTGAGTCTCTGACAGGAAACTCAATTTAAACAGCAGCAGCACAAAGTAAATAATTTAAACAAAGACAAAAATAATTTCCTTCTCAATCCATAAAAAATATAATTTATTTACTTTACCTTTGATTTGTATTTCATTTAATCCCTAATGCATGTTAGCATTAAATTAAAAAATAAGATTAAAATAAAAACCACATGGAAAAGTGATTTTTTTGGCAACATTAAAACTTTATACATTTATACAGTTTCACAGATTAATGAAATAATTTTTTTACTAGATATATATAGCACCCTACGAAGGGTACAGATCCTACAGTATTAGGGTAGTGCACACGGCGTAGGAGACATAATTTCGTACCCTACCTAGTGCCCTTTGTCCCTAAAAATGATTTATTTTATTATTAATTTTTATATGGATAAATAAACGATCATTACACTGAGTGTAGGAGCCGTTATTCCCCATGCAGTGTCCTATATACCTATTCAGAGCCACTTTGGATCCTTAGAGTACTCAGAGTGTAGGGAACTTTATTTTACACCCTACATAGTGCACTATAAACCTAGTAGGGAATAATTTAGGATTTCTAGGGTGCTTATGGTGGAGAGATCATTATTTCATACCCTGTGTAGTGCTCTATATGGCACGTAGAGAACAATTTAAGCATCTTAGGGTACTTATAGTGTAAAAGCTGCCCATCTAGTGCCCTTGATGCCTAGTCAGGGGTTGTTTGGGATCCTTAGAGTACTCAGGGTAGAGAAGTGATTAAGATTTACACTATCTAGTGCTCTATATGTGGAGCAGCAAGCAATTTGAGACATTTAGGGTTCTTATAATGTAGTATACTTGGCTTCATACCCTATGTAGTGCTCTATATTGCTATTAGAGAACAATTTAGGATTCTTAGAGTACTCAGAGTGTAGGAAACTTTATTTTATACCCTACATAGTGCACTATAAACCTAGTAGGGAATAATTTGGGATTTCTAGGGTGCTTATGGTGGAGAGATCATTATTTCATGCCCTATGTAGTGCTCTATATGGCTAATAGAGAATAATTTAAGCTACTTATGGTACTTATAGTGTAAAAGCTGCACTATGTAGTGCTGTTTATGCCTAATTAAGAATTATTTGAGATTCCTAGAGTACTTTAAGTAGAGGGACCTTTATTTTATACCCTACATAGTGCTCTAAAAACCTAGTAGGGACTCATTTTGGATCTCTAGGGTGCTTATGGTGGTGAAAACATTATTTCATACCCTATGCAGTGCTCTATATGGCTAGTAGGTTCCTTATGGTTCCTTAAGGGTACTTATAGTGCCTATCTAGTGCTCTTCATGTCTAGTCAGGAGTTATTTGGGATTCTTAGGGTACTTTAAGTATAGAGAGTTTTATTTTATACCCTATGTAGTGCTCTATAAACCTAATAGGTAGTAATTTGATACTTCTAGGCTATGTATAATGTGAAAGCTGTACTTTTATACTCTATCTAAAGCTCTTCCTGCCTGCTCAGGAGTTGTTTGGGAATCTTGGGGTACTCAGGGTGGAGAAGTGATTATCTTTTGCCCTATGTAGTGCTCTCAAATAGTGAGGGTTAAGTGAAGCAGTGAATGAGACACAGCCTTGCTGTGCCACTGTGCTGCTGTGCCTTAGCACCTCCCTCCCTCCACACACACACACACACACACACAGACACACACACACACACACGGAACAGGAGTGTCAGGTGTCTCACTGTTCATTCTGTCTCTTCTTTCTGTATTTCTGTGGAAGCAGGTGACGCAGGGAAGGTGTGGAGAGTTTCAAGAGTTTTAAACGAAAGACAGAAATTCTGCGGCATGAACAAAATCTAAACCAAACAAACAAACAAACAAACAAACAAAAACAAAAGTCCAGACGAGAAGCAGCTCAAACAACAGGTGGGGTTCTTTTGTTTTTCTTAACACTAAATAACACAGTGTGTGTGTGTGTGTGTGTGTGTGTGTGTGTGTGTGTGTGTGTGTGTGTGTGTGTGCATATATGTGTGTGTGTGTATGTGAGAGAGAGATGATCACATTAAAAGCCGGTGTGTAAAAAGCTGAATGAGGGAAGAAAACACGTCTGGGTGAAGAAAAGATTCAGTTCTCCCCTCTTACTGAACTCATTTCACAAACTGACGGCGTGAAGGAAGAAGCTTCTATTCGGCACTTTATCCTCGGAAGACGAGCCTGTTTTTCCTCCTGTTTTTTTCCTTTTCTCTAAAAGAAACAAGGGCCTTTGTGTTCTTTCAGAGTGAGATCATGACTCTCCAGGTATATCTGCTGAAACCCAAACACACACCGTGTTTCTTACTTTCCTTCTTTCTGTAAATGTGGGCTTTATCACCAGAAAATCATCTTGATCTTCTTTCACTTTTGCATCATTCTAGTTTCAATTTCAACTATCACAATTTTCTCCTGAGCTACAAGAACATTTCTGTTTATCTCATAGTAATGTATATCAAATTTTATATATATACAGTATATATATAAATGTAAACTAGTACAGTTGTGAATCCTCAAATCACACATTATATCTCACATTTAGACTCATTTATATAACGTATATATGTACGTAATGTATACACACACACACACACACACACACACACACACAGTTGCAAATATACAATAATATACATTAGATATAGTACGTATAAAATGTTACTTATATCTTATATTCAGTATATTATATGTACAAAATCATATCTTCTTACAGTCATTTTATTTTTTAAATATAGAAACATATGAAAATAGTATCAAAATAGTAGTTATCATGAATTTATATTTATATATACATCTAGATTGCTTATATGTGGCATATTGTATGATGTATATAATAAGAATACACACACACACACACACACACACACACACACCCCCACACACACACATATATATATATATGTATATAAACTCAAATAATAATGATACACTTGTGTATTTTTCTGGATGTTTTTCCCCTTTTTCCTGTTACACTCGTCAGGATTTTTCATGATTCACTTGTTAAACATAGGAAAGTTTCTCTAATATATAAATATAATATATTTAAAAACCCTCTTAATGATTAGCATATTATTTGTTTACTTTGTGGTGTAAATAAATAAACATATATGAAGCTCATGTTAAAAGTAAAAGCCTCTCTCTACAGACAGTCAAAATAAATGTTTAATTCCAGATTAAAAAGAATAAAATAAATCATTAACTAAATGAATGTAAAAAAAAAAAAACAGTCTTGCTAAAATAAAAGAAAAACTGACTTTTGGTTTTATTATGAATCCAAATTTATGGCTGTTTAATTAGATAAATAAATGTACATTTCTGAAATAATTCAAACAAAAAATATTACTTGTAAGAATATCAGCGAACTAAAACAGTAACTCTGAGAGAAAGTTATACTGGCGCATAGTTGTAATTAATTGTTTGGGGGGTGTGTGTGTGTGTGTGTGTGTGTGTGTGTGTTTTGTTTTTTAACTTTGAGATGAGGCTCAGGAAATGGAAACCATGATGCTTCAGTGTTGAGTCATTCATTTTACTGTGTACGTCTTTTTCCCTCCCAGTGCTGTTCATTTTATAAAGTAATTAATTAAACGAGGTGTGTTACAGTCATTCAGATAAACACACTGTGTCCTGCAGCTCGGAAATTATTCTACAGTTTCCTTTTATTCAGCGTCACAAAAACACAAAAGCTTACAGATGTAGACACTTGTGGTCACAATGCTGTCAGAGTCGATGTACTACAAAATCTACACCCATTTACTGTACCATAGAAAATACTCTCAAAAATATTTAAACCCACGTAACACATACGCAATTTAATGAAACGTTCTCTACAGTCGGATCCTGTAACATTTCAGTTTTATCATTTATATATATATATATATATATATATATACACATCATTTACCAAAAGAATTAATTAACCAAATTGCACAAAGTAAATCTGATATAATTGACTCAATTCTCATGTGTTGACATAATTTCTGTATATAAAAATAAACAGTGTTTTTTTTTTTTTTATCATTTAAGTATTTTATCATATATTAACATTTTTGTATATTTATTTATTTATTTTATTTTCTTTCTTTTTTTTTCAATCTGTACTGTGCTCAGTGTGCTTTTCTACTCTGAGAATTCACTAGTGTTAATTATTAACTCGGCTGAACAATTGGTAATCTGATTTTTTGCACTTATGACCCCTTTCCCTTTCTTTCTTTCTCCTTTAAGGAGAAGATAAATTTTACTTGAGTGTAGACAAATATTAAACAAATAAGCATCAAAAGAAAGAAGGAATAAATGTACTTTATTTTATAACTCTTGCATGTATATTTTGTGCTTTATCCAGATTTAAGAGCACAAGAATTCAATTCAATTCAGTTAAATCAGAATTTCTCACTTTTTGCACATGTTGTCACTTGCACATTTCAACATCACTTGCAATGTTCACCTCATAGTTCCTTTTTCAGAATAAAAGTAGTGTAAATCTAATGAATTTAAAAATATTAGCTTGTAATATGCTAAATAAGCATCTTAAATCATGTTCCAGTCATTACAGCGCGATAATGAGGTGACTCAGACGCACAAACGCTGCTCATGCTGATGAGTTTCTGACGTGTCGAAGTTCAGATTTCCATATTTAGCCTCACATTTTGCTCCTGCGGTTTGTGGGACGGCGCTGAACAAAGTTCAGGTGTAAAGTTTATTCCTTTATTCGTTTATTCTGCACTGTGAGAGATCCAGTGAGCCAAAAAAACTTCAGATGCAGCACCAGAAAAGTTTTACAGTCCATTAACTTTGACCTTTAAACTGCACATGAATTCTGAGGAAATTATTTTGGGGATAAACATAAACCTGTGGCTGTAAAACCACAATAACTACACTAATGAACACTAATATACGAGTAATTTGGAGTGAGTTCATTCTGTAAATTCAGTTTCCACAAATTCAGGCTTTTGTGAAAGTTAAAGGGGTGATGCATCTGTGCCAAAGTGGGTGTGGCCTTTTGTTCAAGTGATGTAGGTGTGGCCTCTGTGTCTGTAAGTACCAGTGAATGAGGCGTGGCCTTTGTGTCTGTTATTCTCAAGAATGGAGGCGTGGCCTGTGCGTCTCTCAGTTTCAGTAAAGGAGGCGTGGCTTTCATGTCTCTCATCTTCTATAGAGGAGGCGTGGCTTTAGTGTCGCTCCCTGTTTCAGTAAAGGAGGCGTGGCTTTAGTGTCGCTCCCTGTTTCAGTAAAGGAGGCGTGGCTTTAGTGTCACTCCCTGTTTCAGTAAAGGAGGCGTGGCTTTAGTGTCTCTCTCAGTTTCAGTAAAGGAGGCGTGGCTTTAGTGTCTCTCTCAGTTTCAGT
>CM074993.1:19401207-19402544 GCA_037576825.1 Pangasius krempfi | reverse complement strand
CCCCCCCCCCCCCCCCCCCCCCCCCCCCCCCCCCCCCCCCCCCCCCCCCCCCCCCCCCCCCCCCCCCCCCCCCCGATTGCTGTGGAAATGCAGCAGTCTTTCTTTTTTCAGAGTAAATGGACAGTTTTCTGTGTAGTTCTGCTTATTGTCACTTCCTGTTTCTGCGCTCGAAATGATTCTTGCGTGCAGCGTGTGGATGAGGAGGACTCGCTGAGTGAAACACACTCAGACAAAGGAAGTTGTAGGGATGTCAGTGAGATCTGTGTGTGTGTGTGTGTGTGTGTGTGTGTGTGTGAGGAAGCTTATTTGGTGCAATTTGTCCACACAGATGTGATATCTTGCTGAAACTTGTCTTTTATTTATATATATATTTCATATGAAGGTTAAACTCGATCATTTAGCCTTTTGGCAGATGAGGAGGATGTGCTAAATGACTTTATTCAAACACTTTCACATCACTTTTGTTTGTCTGTTTTTGCTTATTATTATTATTATTATTATTTTTTTTTTTTTTTTTTTTTTAGCCCATATTTTGCCGCTTAATATCTTCATTTTTCTTTACCTCACACTTTATTTTATTTTATTACTCCTGGCTTTAATATTCAAAATTTTCCCTCTTCTATATTTGGTAATTTATAAAAAAAAATTGGCTCCTTTCTTTCTTTTGAATTGTTTTTCTATAGTTTTATCCCTTAGTCTTTTTTTAATGATGTGACATCACAGATTACTGTTTATCTTTTCTTTGCTTTTGTGCATTTTGCTTTAAAATAAGTTATTTTTGGATGTTGTTTAAGATAATGTTTGGCTAATTTGTTTTCTTGTGTTAATGGTAAAATTTAACTTTTGTACTACTTTTAAATAGACAGTAACAGTTTCTAATTTGCAAATTCATCCATATTCATGGGTCCTGTTTTTAAAAATCGGGTTGAAGGTGTAGAGGTGCTGTTTTTTATTATTTTCTTAGACATTAAACAAGTTATAGTTCAATATTAATTACTTTTAATGGTAAAGAGAGCGACAAACAGGAAGAGCAATAAAAACATAATAGTCAAAAGCAAAAAGAAAAGAAAAGAAAAGGATAGCAAAGTTTTACGACAACTAGCAAATCATTTAAAAAAGAAATATAATAAATCATATAATTAAATATAGCAATTTCTTTAAATTGTTTTTTAAAAATATATGTACTGTATATAAATATAATATAAACTATATCTGTTTTTCTTTTTCTTTTTTTTGGCTTTAATATTCAATCTTTTATTGCGTTTCTGCAATTTTACAGTTTATTTTTTCTTTCCATTTTTTGGCTTCTTAATATTTTTGAATTGTTTTCAAGTTTT
>CM074993.1:19391207-19396207 GCA_037576825.1 Pangasius krempfi | reverse complement strand
TGTTCACCATCAGGTTGCACGTTACGTTAAAGTTGCATCAAGTATTCAGTGAAATGCGAAAGCGTTCTCTCTTCACAGTTTGCTTCATTTTAGCTACAAAAACTTTAATCTGTATTAAAACATCTAAAGAATTTCTCAACACTTGATACAAACTTCCACTTTTCTTAAGAAAGGACACGTTGCGGTGCTTAATTACGGAGGTTTATTTAACTCTGACATGTGAAGAGCTTCCATTATTATGCTAATGTGCATAAAGACAAAACTCGTTTACTGTAAAGACTCAGATTTTCCATTCACTCTTTGTGATGTTAATAGCGCTGAGTAGATAAGCCCTGTGTGTGTGTGTGTGTGTGTGTGTGTGTGTGTGAGTGTGTGTGTGTTTCCTGGCTAAGAAGGACACAGGAAGACCTGAGTACTCCAGCATCTCTGGATTTTCTTTTCCTTTCCCCGTTTTCTAGAGACTGGAATCAGATTTGGACATTTTTCAGGATTTAGATGTTAATTCCAGCGAATGTTTTACGACTTCGGCGCTACAAAGTTTTATCGTGCTCCATTTTTTAACTTCTTTTCTGGTGGATTGAGGTTTTTTTTGGTTGTTGTTGTTGTTGCTTCTTTGTTCAGGTACAGCATCAGATTTCAGTTTGAGCTTCATTTGTTTTGGAGTTAAACCGTAAATCTGCTAAAACTTTCTTTGTTAAAATTTTTTAAACAATTTGCATTTTGAGTGTTTACAGCACAAATCATAAAACACGGCACAATTTATAAATAATACAGCTTTTTCTGCTGGATTTGAAAGTTTGGATTTCTTTTTTCAGGTTTCAAACATCAATATGATAAACTATTTGCTTTGTTGTAGATATTTTTTGCGATTTTTGTTGTTCAGGCGTGGCATCGAATTACATTATACTGTATATCAGCATCTGTGATTCTGTGTTTAAAATCTGCTAAACATTTCTGGATTAAAACTGTAAAATCATCTGAACTTTAAGGAAATTTTAAAAACTTTCTATGCTTTGTTGTTCCGATATCGCATCAGGTTTTCACCTGTAAATTTGTTGCACATTTTAAAATGCTTTTTTCAACTCCGTTGTTCAGGTACGACGCATGAACAGCACTTCAGACGACTCGGACATTCGGCCAGCAGACAGAGGTACTGAAACAAAACTGCTGATTTTATTAACATTCTGAATTGTACACACTTATTTGCCTAATGCATTGTGTTACGTTTAAATTGCTGTACAGATGTACGTACATTTTTATTAATATGACACATCAGCGTTTAATACGAAATCAGCGTTTTCAACAGGAATAGTCTATAAATCTGTAGCAGATCCTGGATCAGTGAATAGTAAATGACACAAACACACTGAATTGTGGGATAGACACAGGACCGTAACCAGGATTAACATTTTAATGAGGACCACGTTGTAGAAATGTGTTATGTGAGGAATAACACACCACAGACGACAGACTGTTATATGAAAATGATGCATGCATGGGGTGTGATGTGGAACAACGCGCCAGTGGAGTGCCATTAATTCAATTCAATTCAATTTTATTTGCATAGCGCTTTTAACAATGGACATTGGCACACTTTACAGAAAAATCCCCTAAAGTGCATTATTTTCATTTAACAGCCTGGTCTGGAGTGTGTTATTCCACTTATACTGCAGCGAATTACCAGCGATTACAATATTACATTTATTAATGAAGGATACGTCGCACATTTTAAAAGTTTATGATTATACAGGAAATAAACAAAGCATAACCAAGACTGAGAACAATTACAACCGAAACTCCTTCTGTACATTAGTTAAAGTTTCATTTTAATTTAATTTTAAATTAGTTAAAGTTAATTAAATGTCTTCTAACCAAAAACATCTCCATATCAACGCTTATGCTTTTTACTTTGTGAAACAACACCACGTCTTTAAACCTGTTTATTATTATTATTACATTACGTGACGTGTCCGCTGTATAAGTGCCTGTGTACGAACTGTTACTGTAGCATGATACGTAACGTATCAGAGCAAGTGCATTAATGTTAACATTCATGTTACAGCCGGAACTACCTGTGCTGTTATACGAAAATAATGCACACCTGCTGACCAATCAGATTCGAGCATTCAACCAGTATAAAGTATAAAGCTGACGAACGTGTGCTGCATCAAGTGCTATTTTATCATCTCAGATATGCTACGCTTCCATTCTTCCATAAACTGTCCTGACTCCAGTTAGACTCTTCAATTTTATTTAGTTAATTAATAAAATAGTCAATAAAAATAATAGTTACTGTTGGACGGAGTGTTGAAACGTGTGTGTGTGGAAAGTGTGTGTAGTGTGTTCATGTTTCTCGAACATCCTCTCCCAGGTTTGGTCTCTCTGGAACGATCCAAATCTCTGAGGGTCAGAATGGCGAAGTATCAGGCCGCCGTGTCCAAACAAGACTCCCGCAGCCCTCAGAGTTCGGTAAGAGACAAACCAGCTCCGTCGCCACGGGGATCCGTTCTTAACGTCTGCTTCTCGGAGAAATTCGGCAATAACCAATTAAACCGCTCAAATTATTTAATACAGAGAAGAATTGCTTGTTGCAGGTGTTTGTTTTAATGGGAAAAAAATTGTTTAATCATTTCCATGAAAGGAAATTTCATACTAAATAACAGCGTCAATAATTAATAAATAATGATCACGGTTAAAAGAGAGCGTGTAAAGGACAGATCCCTGAATACGGTAGCCTGTATATAGCATTATTAGCACTTGTTTAGGGTGTTTATAATGTATATATTTATAATTATATACAACTAAAAAAAAAGTTTAAAAAGATACAGATACAGCTAATTGAGCACAGCTAAATATATTTATTACATTTATTACAAATAATCTTTTAGGAAGTAAATTCACGTTTTAAAAAAAGCATCTGAAATAATTTAATAGCTTAATAATGTGACTTTTGTTTTTAAATAATGAATTAGTGCAGATTAGCATTAAGGAGTTAGCTTGCTAACTGGTTCCTGCTCATTAGGAAATCGTTGAGAGGCTTTAAACATACCACAGATGTTTATTCACCATGTGGTCTGGAATGTTTATGGTGTAAGAGACTGAAAGCTGAACGAGGCGCTGAGTTACAGCTCTAATAGCGCGGTGTGGATTCCAGGGCTGTTGTTAGCTATGTGGGGGTTTTTTTTGTTTGTTTTTTGCTGTGTAATAAATTCCCATAAAAACTCACACGCACAAGTCACCCCCGCTCTGACGAGTTTAACTCAGGGTCATTTAAAGACTTGCTGATCACGGATAAAACATTTTGTCGTGCACCTATAGTGAGTTATTATTATTAAATATTGCGGTAATAAAATGCTCGTGTTGTGATATTTACAGTCGACCGCGGCTGAGAGCGAAGTCAAAAGTTCAGCGGTGGATATGAAGGAAAATGCGCCTCCTAGTGGTGGAAACCAGACTGAGAAAGAGGTACGATTGAATAAAAATCATCGCTGTTTAACTATTGCTATAAAGGGTTACGTTTTTAATTAATTATTTCATTTTATTCATATTAAATACGATTAAAACTAACACCAATTGACCCTGAATTTCAAAATTCAATATTGTGTATAGTGATTCTTTGTAGTAATACAGTATATGAAAATGTAGAATAAATATAAATATAAATATAAATATAATACAGAAAAGAAGCACAGAATTGTAAAAATTGTAAAATATACGCAAAACAACAGAAAAGGTAACTTTTATCACTTCATCCAGCAAGCGATAAACAAAATGCAGTGACAGGAAAGATGGGAAATTGAACTTTATTTAAAAAAAAAAAAACAGAAGAATAAAGAGGGGGAAAAATGCATCACAAAGATTAAAATAAAAATTTATCTATTATTATTATTATTCCAATTCTTCTTCTTTTTTTCACAGAGCGCAACTTCAGAGCTGATGAGCACTAAACCCAATGGTGAGTCACGCATTTCTCTCTTCCGTGAATTAAATCATATGAAAGTTTCTTGGTTTAAAACAATGAACGATTTCTTTTTACCAAAAAGTCCAAAACATTTCATCAGTTAAGATGCTAAAAGATTCAAATTTACTCAGCTTTATTTTATCTTTATTTCAAACTAAAACAGATCCATTTTAAATCTCTCTGCTGTTTCATGTCTGATATCTCAGCACTGGGCTTTATAAACTACACAGCTTTAATCAGTTTGATTCTGTAAATGAGCTGATTTTTCTTTTTTAAAGGTGTGTTAGCTGATACAGGAAGTTCGAGCACTGCAGCGTCTGAGCCAGAAAACAACGACGCGCCCAAATTTGTCCGGGTAAATGAGCTATAAACGTAATAACGTCACAGATCATATTGTATTTACTCCAATTTATCAGATATTCTGGAGATTCTAAGCAACAACTTACTCACACACACACACACACACACACACACACACACCAATTAAATTATTTTACATGCAAGAATGAACAAAATTACCAGTTCATTATCTTGGATGAGGGGAAAATAGTTTAACAAGCAATAAAATAAAAACAACTGAACATGAAATATATATATATATATAGAAAGATATATATATAGAAATAAAGTATGAAGCAAGAAAGCCGACAAAACGACTTCATGAGCTTCACGATCGCAGCTTCTTCATGATCTTCTGATGTTGGTTACCTCATTTTCATTATGTAAATTGCAGTTTTCATTCTTTTCACATCACAAGGGTTTTTAAACCTTTTTTGCCAAACAATAGTAAAGCCCGGATATCTAGTTTAAAAGTTCACAGCGCCCCCTGGTGGTCCGGGGCCTCTGAGTGCCCACTTACGGGAAGAAACAGTGCTGCAACCATCAAATCAATTTTTAATGCTAGTTCTAATTTAACTGACTTTAAAAATGGTGGATCGATATCCTATACATGTCACATATCACTCTATTCATTCATATCACTCTACTCATTCATATCACTCTACTCATTCATATCACTCTACTCATTCATATCACTCTA
>CM074993.1:19364310-19381460 GCA_037576825.1 Pangasius krempfi | reverse complement strand
TTGTCAGCAGTCACATCATCAATAAATACAAGAGAACCAGTTCCATTGGCAGCCGTACATGCCCACTACCACCATGCGTCACTGATGAGGTGGTATGCTTAGGATCATGAATCGGCGAGCTCCTGCTCGTCGCTAGCCGCAGTGTTGCTCCTGTGATTAATCGACATGTTTTTATCATGGCAACTTTATAACCAATTTGATTTGACTATGCAAAAAATGCACGAAGCAGATGCTACTGTATCAGAGAGAGAAAAATGGCATTATAGTAACGTCCTCCTGATGAAAAATCGAGTTTCCTGTCAAATCGTCGAAAGTAATTGCACACCGCTCTGACATCGCTGAATTCTGAAGGACTTCACCTTGTCCACACATCTATTTTCTTTTTCTTTTTCGCCTTTCTATTTTTCTATTTTTATCAACTGTAAAAACCCTATCAGACATCACATCAGCCTCTTTTACGTTTACGTTACTGTTTAATTAATTTCATAAAATAACAGCGTGTAACAGGTTTGTTAAAAAAATGCCAAAAACACCCTTCTAGCAACATCAATAACGTTTAATTAGAATTGAAAGAATTGAAAAAATATATATATATTTAACAAAACCTAAATAAACTGTTGATGTGCGCACACTGGCATTTATTTACTGAATATAAAATACTCATTAATTTACATAGATCTTTGTATTTAGGAATGAAAGTCAATTATTTTTATTTAAAAAAACTTTTATGCCCACACTGAAAGCAAAAATAATTTTCACACAAAAAGTCAGTAAATTAAACTAAGCATATTTTAAGGAAGGTTTACACGGCATCAAGGATTATTCTATTTTAACTAGCAGTTTTCTTTTTTTTAAAGTAAATTTTACTCAACTCGAGTTAAACTGCACAAATAAAACAACCAAAATCAAACTTTTGTTCCTTTGCTTCAGGAAGATTTTACTTTTTACTTCATGCTAGAGCGCTCAAATGAGCTATATAAATCTCTGTCGAAAAATATACTTCTTCTAAAAGTTAACATTGGTACTAAATGGCCACAAACACCTTAAAGGTGCAGTAGGCAATTTTTTTTCTTACTAATAATACAAATAAACTGGAAAATATATAGAGCGTGATTTAAAAAAATGATGGTTTAAGTCATGACTTCAGGAGAAAAGTATTACACGGCTGAGAAAACCCCATGTTGTGTGTTTACACGGCCATCGCGTCAGTCATTTTACAGACACTCCGCCCCCCGATAACATGCTAATACCAGCTCCTAAGAGCTCATAAGCGCTTATTACGAAGAAAAAAGGACAGCGACTGCACTTGTGACCGCGCTCCTGAATCATTGCGCGCTGGATTTTGTGTGTTTGGAGTGTTATGTACAGTAGTGTGCTGGAAAGTGATGCCATAAGTTTGTGTTTGTGTTCATGAGTGAGGAATAAAACTCATTCAAATCTTATTGAGCTTCACCTGCGTTCCCGAAAGAGACCTACTGTAATATTTGACAAATTTTGAGAAATCTTATCTAATGTACTCTAATGCACTACAGACGTAGCACTCCACCGGGTAAACACACTCACATCAGCCTTCTTAAATACGCCCCACACACACACACACACACACACACACACACACACACACACACACACACACACACACACACACACACCTGACTGAGAAACACAAAGAGGCTGACACAAAACGAGAAATACAGAAAACAACTCCTCCATAACGCTCAAAATGCAATCAGTTTAAAGTGTAAACGCATATGCAAATCAAATAATAATAATAATAATAATAATAATAATAATAATAATAATAATAAGCATTACTTCTTTTTTCTAGTTTTGTTAATCGAGATCTTTAAGCAGTTAAGTGACTCTAATAATTTACTTTTTTGTGTAAAAATCACAGATTTGTTTCGTCATATTTAATGAACCACTTGTTTATTTGTTTGTTTGTTTGTTTGTTTTTATTCTTTTGTGAATATTTTATGGTACAACTATAACACAAGTTAAATAAAGTTTTTAATGTTAGGCTCATAATTTAAAAAATTATTTTCACATATGACTTTAAACATATAAAAGTAAAAAGTTGTTTTGTTTGTTTGTTTGTTTGTTTGTTTATTCGTGTGGGTTTAATTTATGGTACAAGTGTAATGCAAGTTAAAGAATTTTTTACTGTTGCAATAATATTTAATTAAAAAATGTTTCATGATATTTTTATATGAATAATTTATGTTCACAAGTGATTAAAAGTTTAATTTAAATTTGTTTGTTTGTTTGTTTTATTTGATCCTGTGCGGATATTATATGCAGAAAGTGTTATATAACTTATAATACAACCTAAATAGCATTATAAATGTTACACACTTCATTTAAAAAATGAATTTTCACATTTTTTTTAACTGATTCTGTTGTTGTTGTTGTTGTTGTTGTTTTTACCATGTAAACAGTATGGATTTCGATTTTATTTCAGGTTTATTTTCAGAGGGTTCACACGCCACTTTCAACGTTTACAGCTAAAACTACAAGGGAAACTTTTTTTTTCACACTGGGACTTTCTGCTTTTCTCTTTTTTGCTCTTTTTTTCCCCCACAATGGAACCTTTACTTTAAAAAAGTTTAATTAAAAAAAATGTTTAAAATCACTCTTTGTTCAAAGATGTTATTTTATTTATTTATTTATTTATTTATTTTTAAAAATGACATCACTCTGTAAACGTGCTGACTGATTAACTTTGGCTCCATAAAATCTGTTTCAGAACAATGGATTTCATTGAAGTCACAACTGTCAGTGAAGTCGTGTGAAGCCACGGTGGGTGAATGATGAGGTTTTTTTCCCCGCATCATCCCCCTCAGGGCTGAAAACATTAAACACAGGATTAAATAATCTGTTGATAGCTTTAAAGGCTTGAACATAAAACCCACTTCAACACACAGAGCGTGTTCATTGTATTATTCCAGGAAAGGTCGATATCTCATTACACGCTGCGAAACGCTGCGAAACGCTGCAGGCCAGATTTCCGCCTCACGTTCGACTCGATCAGCGTCTGTCATCACTGCGATACAATCAGCAACAATGGAGCCTTTTTTTTTACTCCTGAGCAAATATTGTAAAAGTGAGAAAACCACAAAACTGCAGACACAGATACATGCCAGCAGAGGAACTGTCTATGAACGGTGTGAAATCGAGGAGATGCAGGACTCCGATGCGTCATCATCGCTCTGTATTACGCTTTGGGGATGAGCGTGACTCTACCAGGGCAAATTTCACAGCACTGGAATATTTAAAAAAATAAAGGATGTAGAATCATTTACTGATACCCAGGGTTCTCTTTAGCATTAGCTTTAGTATTAGCTATAGTATTGCCATGACCTAGTGCCATATTTCTGTGTAAACTAATCGACTAACACATTCGGACTGAAAAATTAGAGACTAGACGAAAGCAATGTGTAAACTGAAATGCCAGGAAAACCCGTTTATTCCTTTTGCTTCGATGGAATGCTATCATTCTTTTCATATGACTTTCCCAAAGGAATTTCTCCTCACAGTTATTTTTGTTGTCCTTTGAAGCTAAATAAAATGTAGAGAAAATCATGAATTCTGCGTCGTGTGAAAGAGCCACGCTTTCGGAGCCACAGGTTGCGTGACACTCTGCAGTTGTTATGCTCAGCTGGGTTGGAGCGGCTCAAAGAGACTGATCCAGACTGGATCTCAGAGAGGAACATGGCTGAGGAATCCTCCCAGAGACTCCTGAAGACGTCGCACGTTTAATCGATGGAAAGCTGGACACGAGCTTCCACGCTGCGCACTTTCAGTTTCAGCTGCACCTCCACGTCGTCTACACGAGTGCATTCTAATAAACTAAGTCTAATATGATACACAGATTTATTCTGCACCATTTTATTTATTTTCATAGCTAACGATGTAGCCTGAAAACCGGAAAGGTAGCATGTAGCCTGTGTGGTTCTTTTCTCGTGTTTATCAGCATTTAACTGCACTAACAAAACCACCTAAAAATAGCCTTCTCTCTTGTGTACGTGCAGTGGAGTTTGAGCAGTTCCAACTTTTAAGCCGCTCACATCACAGACACTCACATGGCGATAGCAGCAACAAGAAAAATAAATAAATAAATAGTCCTGCTGAGTATCTAAATGCTTAAATGTAAGGCACATGGCTGTAAGGAGGCTGGAATGTGGTTTGATAGCTGTTACCTATTTTTGTGAATAAACTGTTTACCTGAACCGTTTCCTGCATGGCCAATAAAAAGCGCATTAAATGACAATTAAGCATCTGCTTCCAGATGACCCGGAGATCACCGCGCTTTCATCCTAAACACATTACATCACCTGCAGAACAAACGAGAACCGGCGAGCTGAGCACTCGGCCGTGCAGGGACGCCAATAACACAATGACATGTTCTGTTTTATTCCTGAAACTTCTCGGAGTTTAGACTAAAGCTCGGAAACGAGAATGGCATGCGGGGAAAAGAAATCAGGATTGTGTAAAGTGTTCGATATCGTTACCGTTTCACAAAACCAGAGCCGTGTCACGTGTTTCTAATAATGAAGAGAAAGAAACTTAATTGATCATTAAGAACTAAAAAAAGCAGATCAAAACATGTCAGTAGATCCCTCAAATTTTATCCAAGGTTTTTTTTCCTGTTAAAACTGAATTGTTGATGTGGTGAAGTTTTCTGTGAGGAGAAATGTGTTTATGTAACGTTTCTGGAAGGAGTCTCCAGTGTCAGCGCTTTGTAACAGTCAGAGGTGAAGCTGTAACTTTACGTTTTATGACATCTTCAGGACCGAGGCGTTTAAAGTGAGAATAAAGAGAGGCTGGTGAGGGAACGACTGTTTATATTTATAGCTGCTATAACGTAAGTGAATCGTTGGCAAATTGCTGCAGTGTTACTATGGTAACTTCGGGGCGGTAACAGTAACACCGCTTCATCTCTCCAAGCCATCGTTGAATATTTTAGTGTTTTATTCACTATGTGTCATATTTATATGTTAAATTTTGGTCTCACATGACATTCCAGGAATTTCGTGTGTGTGTGTGTGTGTGTGTGTGTGTGTTTGTGCATTTATGTAGGGGAAAATACTGTGGCTTCACAAGTCAAATGTATGGCTAACTGAGACACACATTATTTGTAGGTAAACTCCACCCCTAAACATCCTAAACTTTGAATACTGATGTTGAAAGTTTTGTTTTTAGCTCCTCACTGTGAGCAGCGTTTCTGCAACTCTTTCAAGACAACAAATCACAAAACAGAAGAGACTCTAAAAACAAGGAAGTACAAGGTCAAACATTTGCATCTTTGGAGATGTTCAGGGTTAAAGGATTTGTTCAAGAACAAAAAAAACCCTTGAGGTCCATCACGAAGTGTCTCGTATCCAAATCACACGCTCAGACAGTGAGGGAAAAATAAAACCCGATGAAGAAATAACCATCATTATCGGAAAGTGGCATCTGTCATCACCACCTCCCCCTTTTTTTCCCATCTGTACTCTGTATAAAAACCATAATTATTCTCTCTCATTTTCACACTCCTTCCATATCTCACTCTTATTTCCTTTCCTGTCACCCAGAGGAATGTTTTCCTTTCCTGTTTCGGACATTTGATTTCATCTCTCTTGGAGATTTTTAAGCTCCTTTAATGGAGATTAATTAAACCTGATTAATCTTCACCACACCTTTTTGCTTAACGTTACCTGGGCTTGACCCAGAATCTTTTAAAGCCTTCGGAGGATGGCGCAGACAGATCCTTAAATCTTCAGCTCTGATGTTAATCACAGATGGGAGGTGTGGACAGGACACTGATTTGTTTTGTTGACCCGCTGCCCTGGCAACTGCTCTCCATAATTACGGCTTCACTAAATATCATACTTTGTGTTTTTTTTTAGAGAGAGAGAGAGAGAGAGAGAGAGAGAGAGAGTGGATGTCAGCGTTCAGGCTTGTGGCTCGTCATGGCGTGACTGGTAGCTCTCGCTGCTTCTCTCGGTGCGACTCGCACACTTTGATAAACCAATGATTGACAAGTTAATGGTGCCAGTCAGAAACAAGTATCTCTGTGTAAAGTCAAGCTTTTAACATGTCGCTCGGAGCGAGGGATGACCCTTTCAACCTGGCCAAAAAAAGACAAGTAATTAAAATTAATCACAAAATCACTTGCTATTTGAATTGCTTTTTTGTATATGTGTGTGTGTGTGTGTGTGTGTGTGTGTGTGTTTCACATGTGGCATCTCTATAACCACGGTCTCTAAGGAGTTCCCAAAATCTGTCCCAGGCTTAAGGACAGGCTAAAGTGAACTCCCTGCTAACTTTCATGGATCAAATATCTAAATGAAATTCTTGAGATCCGTCTTCCACGGCTCGGCAGAAGGGTTATTTTTCGAAAGGGTCCTTTTTTTTGTGTGACACGAGCTGAGGTCAGTGGCTCCACTGCTGAACAGCGTAATTCTACCTCACCAGGACGGCATTAGCATTTTAGTGCCAAGGAAAAAATCTGTGTTATTCGTCTCAGTCCGGGGGAAGCCATTATAATTGACGATATTATTTGAGGACAAATGCAACACGCGAGACTCTAGAAATGTGATACAACGTGATTGAAAGAAGATCATTATTTCCTTATATGAGAGTATGATACAAGGTTAAAGTTCACATTAATTATTAGGAGAATGATTTGGAAATTAAGCATTAAAATTTAAACGCTTATAACGACAGTCTCTTTTTAGAGGATTGTAAGTGACACGACTTCAATAATGTCTTAAATAACACATTGCTTTCACACTTTCACACGTCATTTGGTCTAAAATGTTACGCGCCGTAAGCGGAGTCTGTGACTTAATTCCAAAAGTTACCGCAATGTTTACGTGGGGAAAGTTACGAGTATTCAGAGTAGAGTTACACACATGCTCGAGTGGATTTTCTGAGCTCCACGTTCAGATTATTAAAATCACCTGAGTGTCATTCACACCTTTTTGAGGTTGCCAGATTTGTCTTGAGTAGAAGCGAGACAGGGTTAAATACAAACTCGTGCCTTCTGTCGTTGAGATAAGCATTGATTAATTTCTCCGATTAATTTCCTCCATTTGTGCTCTTTACAGCTAAGAATGCTATTAATTAATAAATAGCGTCTGAATAGCAATTCATGATATTTCTGTATTAAATCCTCACTTCATGCTTAACTGTAAAATAGGGTTTAATAATTAGCGGGTTAGCTAATTAGGGAAAACTTCAAACCGTGCAGTGCAGGATTGATCTGTTCAGCACGGCAGAAACTTCCTTAACGACCTTTGGTTTGAGAAATGCACTGTGACGAGTTTACTTCTGTTTCTTGCCCAGGTGGTGAGGCCCTACAATAAATCCAAACATTCTGTTCAAGATAAAGTTTGTACTGCTTTTTTTAACCTTTTGATTTCGGGATCTTTAACTTAAATCCTGTATGACACAAATTAGCGGTTAGCTGTTGAGGAAGCTGGCAGTAATTACTCCACAACCCTGACTTGAGAATGCAAGCAAATTCGCTTTGAGCCATTCAGCTGTGCTTGTGTTCACCCAGCTCACTAAATCTCTCCTTTCTGAGTCACACATCCACTTCACATTCCTAGCGCAGGAATCGGTTAGCCTGACTTTTGCCATAAATCTTTGTCATAAGGGAGTGACACAGAATGTAATGCAGAAAAGAAGGAAGTGAAGAAAATGGAAATCGGGACAAGTCATAACATCGGGCACATGAGTCACGTCCGAAACAGAGACCCCCAACAAAGGTCTGATTCTTTCTATTATTTCTGAGGAAAATGGTCATTAAAGGAATGTGAAACCACAACCGTCTGACTTTTTTTTTTTTTTTTTTAAACCTGTGTTTTCTATGACATGGCATCCTGCAGTTTATCTCTTGCGGTTAGCAATATTTCACATGACGCACTGTACAGTACTGCTTTGTACGTGGCTGACACGTTGTAATTTAAGTTATTCCCAACACACAGGTTGAAAGCAAAGCGCTGAGCATAATCTTTGTGTGGGAAACTTGTTGAAATGTCTTCTTCATTTTTTTGTCATTGCCCTAGAGGAAAATGTTTAACATTGCAAACTCTTTAGTTATCGAGGGAAACCCAGGACACCTCATAAAAAAACTTCATTTGCATAAATTCCTTGTAACACACACACACACACACACACAAACACACACACACACACACACACACACACAATGAATTTCTGTGAATACTCAATCCTGATTTACAGAAATGTAGATATCCTGCCCTTAAAAGAAATTAGAAATTAAAAGTTAAAAGTATGCCTCCAAAATTTTACTCAACCGATATTCAGAGCGTCACACCCCACCATATTGTGCGTCACACCCCCTTGGAGACCTTCTCGTCTCTGGTATCGCCCAATTCATCATTATCCACACCTGTCTCCAATTAATTCTCCTGCCATCCCATTATTCATTGCAAAATCGTGGCCTGTCCTTAAGCGTACAAACCCTGAACCTTACTGTTAATGTGTTACATTTTCCCTCGTTCCCTTTGCTGCGTTGGAATCGTTTGCTAGCAGATGTTCTGATTAAAAACGTGCACTTCCACCCACGCTGTTGGACCTGATCATCACAGTCAAATTAAGCATTAACAGTAAACATCTTTAAAGAATAATTGAGTTATATCTTTGCAAATAACACCGTGCATGGAGATGAATCTAGCTTCAAAAACACACAAAATATTGGATAAGTATGGAATAAAACACTGCGTGTGGTGCCGTTACAGGAAAGTAATGTGTGAGGTTGAGTTATTGTTGCCACGCCGAAGTTGAACGCTGTTGCTATAGAAACGATAACAAGCGCATTAATATGAACCTGTGATTTGCAGCTGCGCTACTGTCAGAGCTGCTGTTATAGAAAATTAATCAACACCTTCTGACCAATCAGGATCCAGGACTCTGTGGTGTAACAGTGGTGATATATAATGATGGTTATCCCGCTAACAAAGTAATAAAGGACACCCAAGGACTCGAAGCAGTGCTTTAGTTGACTTGTTTTATTTTGTTCCTTTGTGAAGGATCACGTGAACAAAGTTCATGTTGGATTTTGGCCACAAACACAGAAATATGGCAGTTTCCCTCCTTTATTCTGGAGTCTTCTCAGATGCTGTTGCAAATTATAAAAAGCAAATTAGTAGATAAAGTGCACACTGATACACTCGGAAACATGAGTCATATTTTTTTGACTAACACTTTCACAAAAAAAAAAAGTTTGGTGTCTTGATCCAGTTTGCAAACCACCAAACAAGAAGTTCTCAGCACAGTCCTCAGGAACCCCCACTCCTCATGTTATTCAGTTGTAGCTTCAAGCACACCTGAACCTGTCTCTTTTTCTTTTCTTTTTTTTTTGCAGTGTTTTAAATTTTTAGTGTTTTGGTTTCTCGCAGATCTGCTCTGTTTACTGTCTGTTGGGGGTTTTGCAAGTTCTCCCTGTGTGGGTTTCTTCTGGGTTCTCCAGGCTCTCCCAAAAAGTAGGTGCCAGTAGGTGGACTGGTTATCATAAATTACCCCTAAGAGTGTGTGTGTGTGTGTGTGTGTGTGTGTGTGTGTGTGTGTGTGTGTGTGTGGTACCCTGTGATAGGACTGGTACCCCGTCCAAGATGTATTCCCACCTCATGTCCCATGTTCTAATAAGAATAATGAAGTTAATGAAAATGAATGAATGAATTATTAGATAGCGTGGCTAGGACTTTTTTTTTTTTTTTAAGAGAGATAGAGAATTCCATAAGTGTTCCTTGGACTGTTAAGAATTCCTAGCTTTCTAACCTTTAAGCCTCAATGAAAGAACGACCTCTTGGTCAACACAGAACTGTTTAAGAACTGTTTGGAAAGTCACAAAATCATACAAATAACTTGAAATATGTTCACTTTTGTGTTTAGATCTTTATCCAATCATCACACAGACGCCAGAATCCTGATAAAAGGTTATAAAAGGTTATAAAACTGGTGAGTCTGTGGACAGGAGCTTGGAGGAGAGTCATTAGGTCACAGGTTCAGGACTTCAGCCGCTAGACTACTGTGGGCTTGATATTCATGATCTCTAGATTTTCTCAATGATGAGATTCTCAGAAAAATTACACTAAACTGTGCCTTTCCTTATCACTCAGAAGATATTCTTATCTCACCTTTACCTTCACCCGGAAACATGGATATAGTGTATCTTTAGGATTTAAGGATTTTGGATCATAATTACCTTTTACTCTAAAGCTTAAAAGGTACGCAATATGCACCTTTCTAGGTAAAAGGTGATCGCTTGAGGGTACGACTCCAGTGACAAGGAAACGTACAATTTAGGACCTTTATATTCTGAGAACGTTGGTCCCAATTGTGCCTCTACATCTGTGGAAAACCCTGATGCTAATATAGTGGAGTTTTTTTCTGCCACTTTACCAAGGGATTGCAAAATAGACTTAATGTCCAATGCTATACCTTCATGATCCCAAGACTCCTTCATGTCAACAATGAAAGAGAAGATTGAGGATGGACTGTTATCAACCTCAGGGGCATCTATGTGTTTCTACATTAGACAGAAGAATGGTTTGTTCCTGTGGACAACTGTGGATTTAAGGATGTTTCATTGTTAGATCTCTGGAAGATGTGGTCCTCTGAGTGATACTGAATAATTATGAGTATCCTGTCATGCTGTTAGGTCTTATCAAGGACCTGTTCTCCAGGAAACCAACAGTCCTCCAGATCCTCCAACAGGTTTCTCATGGTTTCTCAAGACATTCTCATCTACAAAGTGTTGGTACAAGGCCTGTGTACATAAAGTTTAAATATTACAACAAGTATAAGACAAGACCAAGGTACAAAACTACTCAGTACACTCTCAGAAGGTGGTCAAGGTCAAGTCTGAAACTGTGCCTGGTTCTACAGTTTGTCCATCTGCAGAGTTTCCTTTTTTTTCAGAGACAGCAGAATTCCTTTTAGAATCTAAAACTATGAACTATCCAAAGAAACTGTCCAAGGAAACACACCCGCATTTGTAAGAGTTTACAACACAAGAGCAACAACAGTAAAAAGATTAAAATGCAAATCAGATTTCTGAACAAAATAAGGTTAAAAGGTTTACTGTGCAAATGTGCATGCAGGGTGTGTTGAGTTTAAAAAGCATCACCTGTCCTGTTTCTCAGGTTTTCTGTAAAGACACCAATGTGCTTTCCCATGTTCTGATTCTCCAGACTCAGGACATAACCTACCTTCTTTAAAAAAAAAAAAAAAAAGTATAGCTATTCCTGAAAGTAACAGCCGAGTGGTGCAGTGAACTCGCTTCCCATCCGGGGTGTATTCCCACATCACGCCCAGTGTTCCCGGGATAGACTCCAGATCCACCTCCACTCTGACCAGGATAAAGCAGTAACTGAAGATGAATGAATTAATGAGTAACAACTAAGCTAACAAAATGATGTCCTTGGAACATCCTTAAATACAGTTTTAAAAAGTTATTTTGTAAAGTCCATGAATGTAAGATAGAATCTTCTTTTTGACGCTGGTTCCAGAAACGTCTTCCTGTGACTGTAGAAACATTTCTGACTCGGAAATTTCCATCACAGGACCATGTATGTTGTTGAATGTCTTTCCGTCTAACATTTTACAGCAGACCAAAATCGAATGTCCCCTAAATTTACAGGGACGTCCCTTAGAAGTGGAACAGCAAAAAGAGAGTAATTTTGTTTACTTATTCTTGATTATTTTGAATAAACCAGTTAGACATGTGACGAATAGATATTTTTGTAATCTAATGTTACCTGAAAACTATTTGGCGAGATATCAAAACAACGTTTACTCATGCGTCATTTTCTCGGAAGGACTTGGACCATGCAGATCGTGTGATTTTTAGATCTGTGTGATTAAAAACTGACACCAGATTTTTTTTGTTGTTGTTGCGACACCTATGAGGTGTGAAACCAGTACAGAAGAGTCTATTGTACATAACAAAGCCCTCAGTCACAAGTATCTGATCGTTATCACCGTGACCAAATCATGACTTCACTCGGAAATAGTGTGTGGGTTCGGAAAACTGCACAAACATGTTTGCGAATAAGGAAATTGTATTGCATTTGATAATTTTTGGATGTGACGCATCAAAGCTGGAGATGGCACTACAGTTTCCCGTAGGAGAACCAAAACGCAGCTACCTGGAACTGAAGGCTTTGGTGGTTAGTGAATGTTTTCTTTGCAGCGATGATAAAATTCTTGAAAGATGGGGTATTTTTACAGCTCAGAAGAGGGCCGTGATCCCTGCTGGAGAGTGCAGACTTTCTAACAGGCATAGGGGGTCAATACACACAGAGATGCAGGTGGGCTGCTGGTTGCCAACAACATTTAGACAAACACACACACACACACACACACACACTTTCAGCCAGACCCATATAAGCAATTCGATGATCGGAAGGGTTGATAGTTTGTTTGTTTTTTGTTTTTTTTGTGGAGATCCCACATTGATGGCATGTTTCCTTGGATTTTAGACAAGAGTTTAAACATCCGCTGGAGATGGAGGAAGAAAAGGCCTCGCTCGTTTTTCCCTTTGTCAATCACAGACACCTGTGATGTTGTGCTTCTTTTTCCTATTTTGTAAGGGGGGAATAAATTATGAGATCATTGCGGAGGCGAGATCAGCGCCCTGACAGATCAGGAACGAAAAACAAATGGCCATTAAGGCTGAAAAACCATGACCTCACAGAGAAAGAGTGCGTGCATTTATGAAGACTGTATACACACACATTTATGGATGATGTGAATGTGCTGCTTTTGATAAAGTTTTTTTTAATAAGGCTAAAATCTAAAAACATTTGATTGGTTTTATCAAAACTATATGAAAATGTAGGAGCCTTCAGACGTCCTTCTCTATAAAACAAAAAGTAACATAAAGGATTCCAGGTAGAACAATTATTTTTGGAAGCTAAGGACTTTTATTTATACAAAAAAAAAAACTTGAAGAACCCTTTTTGTCTAAGAATGTAGATGCCATAACTAAGAACAGGCATTTCTGTTATAAATAAAAGACAGTTTCAACTCAAACACAAGTTCTTGGTGTTTTAAAAAGAAAATATTAGCAAGATTTAGAAAGTCATGACTGCATTCTTTTCAAGATATGTTTTCCTGGCATTTATTAATAAATAAAAGAAAATAGACCAGGCTATTTTTATTCGACTTTGTAATCAAAAACCATCCAAATACCCTGTGAGGCTTTCAGCATGGTGCTCAGAGGAAAAGTCAGGAAATATCTCTGTCTGGGAAAAATGTGCCTTTTTTTTTGTCTCAAAGTACAAAATACGTCAAGAGAAATTGGAAATCTGGAGGCAGATATATGTCCTGAGTCTGGGATGCGTCTAAAGATATTTTATGCCTGTGTTGTGCCCTTGGGGAAAACGCTGCTGCGTCACATAGCGAGGTTTTCACAAGACACATCATTAAAACAGAGAAGAAGAAAAAAACAACATCAGCGTAGTGTTTAAAGGTGCATAATTTCGCCCAGGGCCAATAATTGTAAATTATCCAAAATGTTGTCAGAAAGATTTCTACTTATGTTTTATAGTGTTATAGCATGAACACAGGGGTTGTGAGAAGCCGTGCCAGCGTGAAGAGGAGAGCTTGGAAAAAGGGAAGGTGGAATAAAGATTAATGCGATGACTCTGAAAACACAACGTCGTTGCTGGGGTGGATCAGTTGGAAACTTTTCCAACACCGTCAGAGCCACACTTAATTTGCTGATTTTGGCATCGGTAAAGCCAAGGAAACTTACTGAGAAGGTAGGACTGGATTTCACAACGCACCTGAATATAACGATCAAATCAAATCGAATTTCCTAAAATACACTGTAATCTTTTGATATTAATATCTGAGTATTTTAAGTTGACTATTTCAGCTACTGAGTATCATTCTCCGACTGCAAAAACAGATCGGGGATATTAAACGTGTATTTTACGCCTTGTGCTAATAAGAAAGGAAATTTAAATCCAGACTGAATGCAGCGATGTTCTCGCATGCTGTGCATATCTCTGGGGCAGCGAGACGCCTAACTCCAGCTAGCTAGCTGCAGTAAATTACAGAGAGCCAAATTATAATGTCAGGCCATTGCCAGTGTTTTTGAATGAAACTTTTGGTTTGGATTTTGTTCTCCATTCTGTCGAACCGGATAACGTTATCACGCGAGCTAAAACCAGCATCAGAAGATAAACAGGCATAGATCAGGCAAGCAAAAGGGGTCAAATAACTCGATTAACACACTCGCTCCAAAAATATGGAGAACTCACAACACCTCCTGCTAGCCAATCATCATGAGTCCTCTAGCTCCGCAACTTCACTAGTGGGTAACGATGCCAAGTCCACAATGAGGAGAAATCAGCAGAGTTTCCTACAAAATACATGTTTAACTTGTTTGACTTGTTTACTTACTCCATCAGTCCTCAATCTTTTCTTTTTTAACGTAATATAAGACGTTTTTCTCATTTTTAACAAAAACCATCGTAAAACCAGTGTGAAAATTCATAAAAAAAGGACTTATTGAACTGAATTGAACTGATTTACTGAATTACTAAGCAATAATAAGGCATAAGGAAATACTTCTTAATAAATTAATAAGGAATTACTGGATTATTTCCTATAATGCTGATTTTACACTATGTAAAATCCTGAGAGATAAAATTTATATTTCTTATTGAAGGAAAAGGAGGTTTGTAATAATGAACCCAGTACAGTATAAGCCCTCGTGTTTCACATACTGCCAACAGAAACAAGAAGAACACCCAACATTCTGCCCTGCTGTATCACAGCAAGATCCGGCATTTTACTTCCATAAAACGTGTCGTGTCACGTCAAAACCAGGAGTTTCTCCAGAAAGTGACACAAGCCGACTCCTTCTGGATCCAATAAACGCAGCCCTGCCATGACAACGTCACACACAAACAGCCGCATAAGTGCTTTTCTACTGTATTGTTGTAACAATAATGGATGACTGGCGCGTTGTACACATGCTACAGCTCTGCGTCACAGCCGTGTGTTCGGAAGTTACGCAATCTGACATCAATTACAGGAGAGAAGGGAGAGTGACTCTGGAGGCCTGTTTTAATCAAATGCAGAGACGGTCGGGTTCTACAGCGTCGATAAAGCCAAGAAAATATTCCGGTTATGAAGGTCGTTAAAGGACATGTTGCTCATCGACGGGTGTTGGCGTTTATTAGCACCATTTACGTCTCTCTAAAATAAGTGTTTTATTCCTCTTACACCGCATGATAATGATTATTGTTGTTCTTATTCATTACATAACAACATGTCATTCTTCTTATCAGTTTATAATTACATTTAATGTTGTGAAACATCCATGAAACAAATTAGTTCCTGTTGTCACTTACGTTATAGCAGCTATATATATAACAGTCGTTCCCTCACCAGCCTCTCGTTTTTTTCTCTCTCTCTTGAAGTTAAAAAGACAAAAAAAAAATACAGCGTGTTACGAATATTACAGAGAAACTGCAAAGAAGCGTAAACTCCTCTGTCCTGAAGATGTCAGACAACTGACACTGGAGACTCCTTCCCTAAATGTTGAATAAATATCTCTTTATAGAAAGCTATTAAGCTAACGAATTAAAACGAGTGCATTGATATAAACCTGTGATTTGCAGCTGCACTACTGTCCGAGCTGCTGTTCTAGAAAACTAATCAACACCTTCTGACCAATCAGAATCCAGAACTCAACGCTGCAGTTGTTCATTTACCTGCATGTATAATATCGAGATAAAGATCTTATATGATCTTTCATCATGAAAATAGCGCACACTGTCGAAAGTTAATTGAGGTAATAACTATGTTATAAACATTTAAAATCCATCTCCAATAATCTAATAACATTTCTGCAGGTAATGCAGTAAAGTAAAACGTAATAAACTGTAAATAATCTAACAGTGTACTTTATTATGTGTATGATATTATATTATTAACCGTTTGTTACATTATTACCTGTTTTTTATAACATTGTATTAATCCATCATGAGTTTTTACAGGTGTGAAATCTTCATTAGCATGCAGATCTAAGCTTAACATGTTAGCATTTTTAACAATATGAAGTATTTTCATGACAAAAGTATCCACAGAAGACTGTTTATGCATGTTATTGTATATTTAACACTCACAATGTACGTCAAAAATCGATTGCGATTTTTAGATCATTGAATGAAATTATACGCAACTGGATACTTTAAAAGTACAGGTAGCTAAAGCTAGCTACAAAACAAACCACATCCCAAAATAATGGTACTACATTTGGAGCTACATTTTTGATCATCTGTTAATTACAAATATAATCAAATTACACAATTTGTTCTCATTAACAAGCCATTTGTTTTTGACGAGAAGCAGTGGACTAACCTTACAGAGTAAAACTATGACATTTTTACGTTTCGATAATGAAATACGATGTAAACTTGGTTGATTTACAGTAGTTGCTTTACTAATTACAAACTTTTTGATTTAATAAGTATTGACGCTAACACCTTTCCACCTGTAAAATGTAGTTAAATTAGCTAGCTAATGGTTTTTCTAGCAGTGTTACTGTTCTCACTGTGTGATGGAGTCGGTATCTTTGTCCAAATTCCTTTTGTTTAGTCGTTAACAAGAATGTTAACAGGATTCACAATTCAACAAACTGCAAAATCGAAACAAAATTCAAAGCCAAAGCGTTACGTTTCCAAACATGTCACAAACGACCTCATGATTATCAAAGAGATTTTACGTAAGTTTACGTTATATATTTAAATTGTAAATGTGTATATGAAACTGTGTGTGTGTGTGTGTGTGTGTGTGTGTGTGTGTGTGCACCGAACCTGATCCACGTCTCTTGAGTCACTGAATCATTTCCGTCAAAGACTGAGATTCATTCAGTGAATCATTTGAGTCAGTGAGTTTAACGAGTTGTGTTTAAGTTCATTCAGCTGACAAAATATTAGTTTATTATTATTATTATTATTATTATTATTATTATTATTATTATTATTATACAACAGTGGTGGGTCTCATCAGCAACAATGATGAGACATACTACAGAAGTGAGGTGCAACAACTGGCCATATGGTGCACCAACAATAATCTCTCTCTAAACATAGAGAAGACAAAGGAGATTGTTG
>CM074993.1:19340867-19353489 GCA_037576825.1 Pangasius krempfi | reverse complement strand
AGTGGAAAGACTTCGCAGAAGAGTGGAGCTCATTATAACAGCAAACACAGGGGAATAAATCTGGAATGAGATGTTCATATGTTCAACAAGCACATGAGGGTGTGATGGTCAGGGGTGCTTTTAGTCATATAGTGTATAAAGTCTGAGTCAGCTGTGGCCATGCATGTTGCACTTGATCATTAGTAGGTCACATGACCATAACATGTATCTATGTAGGCTAAACCTGTGTTGGAACTCAATAACCTCCCGAAAAGCCCCACTTCTTTTTCACGTCCTTTTAAAAGAACATTTATACTTTATTTTAAACTCCAAAAGCTTCGTTCGGGTTTCAGCGGGAGATGATAGAAAAGAGCGAGCGCTTCCTGAAAAAGCCAAAACCTCTTTTTCCCACAGGATATAATGCAATCTTTTCCAACATGTTCATTCAGACTGCTCGTTTTATAGGAGGTAAAATATGACGTAATCTTTCCAGACACATGCACACACCATCCGTAAAACATTATTGACATAACGGATTTGGATGGGACTAAAAATTACCGCACTCCCACTTGTAACACTAATCCAGTCTGAATAGGGCTTTAGACGGAGAATGATTTTTTTCCATAAAGTCATTTACATTGTCAGTATTTATCATACTGTCATTAAAAGATTAGAAGGTATTTTGAAAAAGTCAACAGTGACGTAAATATGAAATCACACCACTTGTTATGGGTTTGAACTTTGAAGATGATGTCTATCGAGTCCACATTCCACAAAATGACACTAAATCACAACATACTTGTAGCTCCAAAGCTGTGGGGTGTTTACTCTGGAGATGGCAGTGAACTTTAATAAGCATAAAACTGTACCTACTTCTAGAAATGATACGTAATTAAATTAGTGTCTTTCATCGTGTCACTCATTTTAAGGAACTCACTCTAAATGACCTCATGGGCGACTAATTCATAAACCACGCGCGTTTTTCATCGTTTGTGCAGGTGATGTGTCTCATACAGGTGTGTTTTTCCATTCAAATGCATTTAAGACCCCGTGGTTTTATTGTCGTTGGTGTTTGCATGAGTGTTTGCATGAAGCCAGTCCCAGTGGGCTGTTCATTCTCACAACCTGAGCACCTGAACACCATCCTCCATGCCAGCAAGCTTAAAACATCTGGAGTTAAAGAACCGATCGTCCCGCAATGCTCTTAAATAAATATTTTTATAATATTTTATTTTATAAGTCCATCATATTAAGCTAAAATACTTTTATTCTAATGTTTCGGTCAAAACTTTCTTTTTGTTTTGTTTTCATTTTGGATGGTTGAACGAATAAAAGATTTTTTATTTTATTTTATTATTTGGTTGTTTTTTTTATTTGTTTTATATATTCTCGCTTTTGTATATTTATAAACCAACACGTTTATGTACGAATTAATTTTACTGCATTTTTTTTAAAATGCAAATTTTACTGCATGCTACTTTCTTTATTGAAACTCTCTATAATGATATACAACATTAAAGTTACACAAAAATACCACTGACGGATAAAGTCTAAAGTCTAAAAATAGACGCTTCTTTTTTTATGCCTATTTATTATTCCTTATTTTATTTATTTCTTATTTTATTTATATCCGTGTAGATGTCTTTAGTGCGCAGTTCCCCCCTAAAGGACAGCGACAGTCAGGACGAGCATCTCCTGCTCACCTCGTGCGACCGGTTCTTAATTATCAAGCAGATTTCCAGTGAGGAAGTGGAGGACATGCACAACATCCTGTCCGAATATCACCAGGTAATAAAATTACAATTTTATATCATTTTATACAAAAACGCTTCATCAACAGAGCACCAAATTCCATGTGTAGTTGTCTATTTATAACTAAAATCTATCTGAATCTTCTGTTTGATTCATTTTTCTTAAATGGGTATCAGCTGTAAAAGTAAAACGTAAAAAGATTTTTTTTCAAAATTGAGTAATTTGAAAATAACCAAAAGAAAGAAAACGCTAGCGTTTAAAATACCACCCTGCTGTTGGATTCTGGATCCTGATTGGTCAGAAGGTGTTGATTAGTTTTCTATAACAGCAGCTCTGACAGTAGCGCAGCTGCAAATCACAGGTTCATATTAATCGTTTCTATAGCAACAACAAAAAAAAACATTAAAATGTGTTGTTCTTTAACAAAGAAAAATGTGTGTATCAAATCGTCGATGTGGTGAAGTTTTCTGTAAGGCGAAGTTTATGTAACATTTATGGAAGGAGTCTCCAGTGTCAGTGCTTTGCAAGAGTCAGAGGTAAAGCGCTAACAGAGGAGGTTTTACACTTTTTGCGGTTTCTCGGAGAAGCTGCAGGATTTTTTGTCTTATTAACTTGAAGAGAGAGAATAAAGAGAGGCTGGTGAGGGAACGACTGTTTATAGCTGCTATAACGTAAGTGACAACAGGAACTAACTTGCTTTAAATGTAACTAATGAAATCGTTGGTAAATTGCTGTGGTGTAAGAGGAATAAATACTTTAGGACGAGTTGTTAAAGGAAAATAATTTTACAACTAGAGGGTGGTAACAGTAACTGCACCCTACTGTGCATTTTATTTTATTCATTTATTAATTCTCACTGTACAGCATTTGTACTCTATAAATACCTTGTGCTAATGAATGTGCGTGTTTCCAGCACGTCGTAAAGAGTCACGGCGTCACGCTGCTCCCTCAGTTCCTCGGCATGTACCGTGTTACCGTCAACAACGAGGACACGTACTTCATCGTCATGAGGAACATGTTCAGCCGCCGGCTGACCATCCACATGAAATACAACCTCAAGGTAACGTGGGAAGGACAAATTCACATTCACGTTTCCTGGTTTTAACAATATTCTGACTGGACAGAAAACCCCTGAGCCCCCTGGTGGTCAAGTGTGGTACTGACCAGCATTAAAGCATTAAAGACATTTTTAATAAAAGAGAGAAAATTCTGACTATCTGTTTCCACCAAACCATGAAAGTATAGAGAGATTTTACACAAACTCACCACTAGAGGATGTACATCTGACACATCTGACTTCTATTTTCTTAATTTCTTTTTTCTATTTTTGTCCCTTTAGGGCTCTTTGGTGTCTCGTGAAGCGAGTGATAAAGAGAAGGTATAATTTAAAAAGATTATATTGTTGTGCAACAAGGACTGTGTTCCAGTGTGGGTTTTTTAAATCTATTTTTATTAATGTTTGAATGAATAAATAGAGATTAATGAATTAATGGTTAAATATGAACTATAATAACATCTGATACCAAGCAGGAATAAAATCAGGAGATATTTAAGATAAAACTCTGGCCCTCGCAGGAGAAAGATCTGCCCACCTTCAAGGACATGGACTTCAGGAACAACATGCAGCGGATTTACATCAGCAATGAGGAGAAGGAGAAGCTCATGGAGAAGCTCAACCGTGATGTAGATGTGAGTCATGGATCTCACACACACACACACACACACACTACGCTAGTGAGGGCCTCCCATTTCCATAATTACTACACCTTAACTAAGTATTATTTAGTTTTGTAAGAAAAACCTGATGTTCTTGCTTTTCCTTATGGGGATCAAGCAAATGAAGAAATTTGACTGATCCCCTTGAGGAATCTTCTTTTTTCTTCTTTTTTTAAAACAAAAAACAGGCCAAGGTCAAACACACACACACAAACACACACACACACAAAAATATATATATGTGACTGTATGACAATATTGCTTGCAAACATCTACTGTTTTACTCACAATTACAGTCAGCCCAAGGGTAGCTAGCTCACTAGTCCTTGTTTTTGCTAGCTCACTAGTATTTGTTTTTGCTAGCTCGCTAGTACTTCTCTTAAGCTTCCAAAATGTAAAAATCAGCCTGATGTTAGCTAGCTCTTTAGTGGTTTTAGTAAATAATAATAGACAGCCTAATTTTACTTAACTACAGCTTTACACGGTATACTTTAGGCTAGTTTGTTATCAAACGTATCTACTGTTTTAAACAATATAAAAACCTAACGTTAGCTATCATGCAAGCTAGCTAGCAAGTTAAAAATACTTAGACTATAACTAGCTAGTTTGTTAACAAATAGCTGGGCTAATGAGTTAGCTGGCAGCTCTGTGTTTAAGTAGCTGGCTAACTTAATTACTGCTGTTAAACATGTCCATCTGTTTTCATATTACGAGGTTAAAGTGGCATATTTTTTAATGGGACATGATCTGATATTTCAGAGTTGTTTAAACAAAAAATCTGATCTTTCTTTGCAGTTAAATATTGTATACATATAGTTGTAGCGTACTTTATTTTGCATAGTGTGCTTCCTGTTGGTGTAATTACGAAAGCCAGATTTGCGACGTTATTTACAAACATAGAAGTTCAACATCAGCTTTCTATGTTATTAATTACACAGCACACAGGATTGCTGTCACAATGTGCCACACATATCCCATGTGTAGTAATGAACTCTTTCAGGAAAGATAAATACATTAAGGTGACTTCAAATGTCTAATTCAGAGAGTAAAGTCACATAAACCTTACACTATAATAAATGATGTATGGTGTGTTTATATTTAGCGTTAGCGGTGTTGGATAATGTAAGAGTAAATGCTGAACATGCTGTTTAACGCTGATCTTTCCTGCTCATGACGAGGTTACTGTGGGTTCTGTGGTCTTGTGACTGCTTGGCTCTGTCTGAAGTAAAGATAACAGTGTTAGTGATTTCTCAGCACCTATAGATCCGGTTTAAACAACAGCAGGAAAAGTGCACTAGTGAAAGAGGAGATGGAAAAGATTCACAGCTCAGACCTCAGATAATGTTTGTTTTTATTCACGTGATGAAAAGCATTTAGAGCTAAGAAAAACATTTCGTTTAATGTCATTGTAAAATAGGTTTGAAATTCTTTTATACATATATTTTTTTAATTTTGGAAAAACAGTACACCATGTGCTGCAAAGATTTTCTTCATCATGAGGTGACTTTTGTTTTGACTAGTAGAAACAAAACAAAATGAACTGCAATTTTTTTCCCCATTCGATTCCATTGGCCTCTTCTCTCCCTGACAGAGGCCACGCCTCCTAATATGTGACTGACACAGAGAGGCCACACCTCCTAAACTGAGACTAACACCCAGAGGCCATACCTCCCTCACTGAAACTGACACACAGGCCACGCCTCCTTCACTGAAACTGACACACAGAGGCCACACCTCCCTCACTGAGACTGAAACACAGGCCACGCCTCCTTCACTGAGACTGAAACACAGGCCACACCTCCTTCACTCAGACTGACACATAGGCCACACCTCCCTCACTGAGACTGAGACACAGAGGCCACACCTCCTTCACTCAAACTGATACACCGGCCACGCCTCCTTCACTAAGACTGACACACAGAGGCCACACCTCCTTCACTCAGACTGACACATAGGCCACACCTCCTTCTCTGAGACTGACACACAGGCCACGCCTCCTTCACTGAGACTGACAGACACACAGGCTACACCTCCTCCATTGTAAATGACAGGTACAGAAGCCATGCCTCCTTCACTTTCAGTGACACACTAGCCACACCTCCTTCACTGATTGATTGATTGATTGATTGTGTGTGTGTGTGTGTGTGTTGTACAGTTCCTCGTGAGGTTAAAGCTCATGGACTATAGCCTGTTGTTGGGGATCCATGACATGGACAGAGGCGAGCGAGAGGAAGAGGAGGAGGATGAAGACTCAGCGTGTGAGGAGGAGGACGAGCAGGAAAACGACGTGTCCATGTTAGCATTGGCGCCTCTCAGCACGTCACCTGAGGGCGGGGCTCATTCTGTTCCCGCCCGTAAATCCGTCACTCCGGCAGAGTTTGATCCGTGTGTGGATGTTTACGGAATCCAGAGTGCAGCCGGTGAGTTTTTTGTGTTTATGGATGAATTTTTAAACAACAATTATTATCGTTGTATAATTTGTGAAGTCATTTGTCAAATTGTCTGTGTAGTTGTTTGTGAAGTTATTTGTGAAGTTTGTGGATTTGTTTGTGGAGTTGTGTGTGTTTGTGGACCCGTTTGTAAAATTGTTTGTGAAGTTGATTGCAGTGTAAGAGATTAAACACAATGCCGTGACTCTGTTTCTCCTCAGGAGCTCCACAGAGAGAAGTTTACTTCATGGGGCTGATAAACATCCTGACTCATTACGACACCAAGAAAAAAGCAGCACACGCCGCAAAGACCGTCAAGCATGGAGTGAGTATCTGTCTGTCTGCCTGTCTGTCTGTCTGACTGTCTGCCTGCTTGTCTGTCTGTCTGTCTGATTGTCTGTCTGTCTGCTTGTCTGCTTGTCTGCTTGTCTGTCTGTCTGTCTGCTTGTCTGTCTGTCTGTTTGTCTGTTTGTCTGACTGTCTGTCTGCTTGTCTGTCTGTCTGACTGTCTGTCTGCTTGTCTGTCTGTCTGACTGTCTTTCTGTCTGACTGCCTGTCTGTCTGTCTTTCTGTCTGACTGTCTGACTTCCTGTTTGTCTGTCTGTCTGTCATACTGGATCAAACCATTCCTAAACAGAGGTGGAGGATCTGATACATCATATGTCTGTCTGTCTGTCTGGTTGTTATAAATGATTTATAATAAATCATATACTGGTATTTTGTTTTAATAGCTGTGTTGTTTGTTGGATTTTTTTCTCTTTTGTGTTGCAGTCGGGGGCGGAGATCTCTACAGTTCATCCTGAGCAATACGGCAAGAGATTCCTGGAGTTTATTGCCAACATCTTCACTCACTGAGTTCATTTCATCATAAGTACTTTTATCCACAGGCACAGACAGAAAGAGTGACAGAGAGAGAGAGAGAGAGAGAGAGAGTCAGATTACAGAGTTGCAGCTGAAGTGTAAACTGCAGTGTGTGACTCAGCAGTTACAGCGCTGGGATTTAAACTCAGAATGTTCTGCTGACTACAACTGAACACTAACCACTGCTTATAAAAAATGTCAAAAATGAAAAAAATTCACTGGTAAATTCTTTTCTGTACCTCAATCACTTTGTACTTTAGTGTGAACTGATATCATTTTAAAAAACAGGGTCAGATTTAATATTAAATTGCTTTCAAAACAAAACAGTAATAGATGTTTTCACTTCATTATTAATGTTGTGTTTATTGCATAGATAGATAGATAGATAGATAGATAGATAGATAGATTGATTTCACAGAAGCCACGCCTCCTACACTGGGACTGAAAGCTACACAGAGGCCACACCTCCTTCACTGTAACAGACACAGAGGCCACGCCTTCTTCACTGTGACAGACACACAGAGGCCACACCTCCTTCACTGTAACAGACACAGAGGCCACGCCTCCTTCACTGTAACTGACACACAAGCCACACCTCCTTCACTGGGACTGACACACAGACCACACCTCCTTCACTGGGACTGACACACAGACCACACCTCCTTCACTGGGACTGACACACAGACCACGCCTCCTTAACTGGGACAGACACCCAGAGGCCACGCCTCCTTCACTGTGACAGGCACACAGAGGCCACGCCTCCTTCACTTTAACAGACACATAGGCCACGCCTCCTTCACTTGGGCTGACAGATACACAGAAGCCACATTTCTTTCAGCAAGACTAACATACACAGAGGCCACGCCTTCTTGACTGGAAATACCATTCTGAGAAGCCACACCTTGTTCACTGGGACTGACACACAGACCACGCCTCCTTCACTGTAACTGACACACAGACCACACCTCCTTCACTGTAACTGACACAGAGGCCACGCCTCCTTCACTGTAACTGACACAGAGGCCACGCCTCCTTCACTTGGACTGACACACAGAGGCCACGCCTCCTTCACTTGGACTGACACACAGAGGCCACGCCTCCTTCACTTGGACTGACACAGAGGCCTCACCTCTTTGACTGGAAATACCATTCTGAAAAGCCACGCCTCCTTCCCTGTGACTGACAGCACAAGATTTTTAAGAAGATTCCAGCAGAACGTTTTCTGAATGTTACTGTTGGAGGAACGTTTCCTTTTTCCAGTCTCTCATGTTTCCTCTTAACTGTTTATGAACATCTGTGAACATTCTTGCAACATTGTTGTAGGAACATTAACATGTTAACATGTTAACACAACGTTTGCAACGTCATTTTTTTTAACCTTAAAGCAAACCTAAGCAAATTGTGAGAGGAACCACGTTGGAGCATTACAGCCTGTCAAACATTCTAATAAAATCCTCTGATATTAGAAAGTGACAAAAAGAGAAAACGCTAACTGTGTAAAATCATCATGGAATCCAGGTGGTTAATATTAAATGTTAGCATACAGCTCACGGATATCTAAGAATGAGAAACTGGAATGTGAGAATGTCTTTCGAGTTCAACTGAGACAGTAGCAGAAGTGTGTGTGTGTGTGTGTGTGTGTGTGTGTGTGTGTGTGTGTGTGTGGTCCATTGATACACACATTGTTTTTGTGCTGTTTATTGAAAACCATTTCCTCTTCAGGAGGACAAAAGCTCAGAGGTTAATGATCGTCTTTACCGTTTCTCGAATCCTGCTGAGGAAACAAAATCCCTTTTTTCCTTTCCTAGTGTCAGGAAGTGCTTATGTTTAGGCAGATAACGTGATTTTTCTTTGTGTGCATCTCACCGAACCTCCAGTCCCACCAGCACCACGAACCTGAGTGGAGTTCAGTCATTTATTCAAACTTATTTCGCACATTTTAGCATAAAAGTAAGTAAAACTCTCAGTATCCAGTTATTTAAAATATATATTCATTTTAATTATGTAATGATGTATAATTATCTACTCACTTATTTATAATTTGTGTCTGTTTTGTTGTAATGAAAGAGGTGGCTAGTTAATTGATTGAAGGTTTTATAATGGATTAGAAAAAAAAAAGAACATATTTAGAACATATTTAGAATAATTTAGAATAAAAGGCTTAAAATAGAATATATTTATATATCGGGAAAATATTTTTCATTTGCATTTTTCAATTTGTGTCAATTGTTCTGTAATAAGTAAGAATGTTTAAGGCAAAAACATGCTTGTGTTTTTTTTTATTAACGTTCTTTTCATTTAAAAATGCATTCCTGTTACAGATTGGAAAATGGTTATATATTAAATATAGAATTAAACTTAAAAGCTTTCTTTACTTAAAATATTGTATAATTTACGATTTAAAAAAATCTAAGTTAATTAGTTGTTTATAAAAATAGTTCCTCCACACTTTTTCATATACAGTTGAACAAAAAATTATAAATGATTGTAGTATAAAAATGTAAATAATCAACCCCAAAACAAATATTTTGTCATTAATTTTGTTTTCCTTTTTAAAAAAAATCATATACATTTGGATGTCGTAATTTCGAAGCTTATTATTTGTTCAATTTTTTTTTGTTGCTAATATAAACTGAAGCACAGCTATAGGAATTAACACTTTACTAATAACATGCTTTCTTTTCACATACAGTAACATTTCCATGCTGAACTTTTATGAACATAAAATTTTTAAACATACCTTCTGTTATAATTACAGATCATTTGCATAAAATTACAGCACTAAAGGAAAAGCTTGTAGGTTAAATAAAAACATTTTATTTATGTAAAACATTTTTATGTTGTTGTTTTTTTTCAAAGGAAATTATTCAGGATTTTTCAAGGATTTTCACTTAATCTAGAGTGATATTTAATTACGTTAAGGAAATTGCCTAATATTAATCAAATATGTGTTCGTTCTACAATACTACTGCTACTAGAATAATAATAATAATAATAATAATAATAATAATAATAATAATGCTTTTACTTCATATTTTACTTACCCTCAAGGCTACAAAATTCTGCATTGTTATTCCAAGTGTTTACATATTAAAACATATAATCAATTTACATCTTCTTTGTTACTTAAATATATTTCAGAATTTAGTATATATATATATATTTCGTTGATAATAACATTTTACACCACAGATGTTCTTACAGACTGTTGAAGACAAATTCAAATTTATTTAATAATGTAAATAAACAAGGCTGCTTGGCAAAAATGAAAAAAAAAGATAATAATTAAAGGCAAATAATTTTGTTGAAAGCAAACATGTAGTAAAATGTATGCCACAAATAAAATATATGATAAAATCATTTTTTAAAAACCGCACAGTCAGTGATTTCTGTCAGTGACGTCTAAGCATGAAGTTTGATTGACAGGAGGGTTTTGTTTGTGTTGGAACTTCTACAGTTTGTCTAAAGTGTTTGGAGTTTTTGTGTTTGGACAGATGAACAACGAGACGGAGTGGTTCCCTGACCACTGCACCGTCAAGGTGGATTTGGTGTCTCGGCGTATCGGACTCTTCCTGCTCCACCTGTTAATGTTCATCGCGGGATTGATCATGAATTTGACGGTCGTCTGGGTAAACTGGCAGAGACGCCGCACGCGTAACACTGTGATATTCTGCATCCTCAACATGGGCGTGGCCGACACCATGCTGATGCTCATCTTACCCATCTCCATGCTCGAAGTTGCTTTGGATCACGTTTGGGTTTGGGGTGATTTCCTGTGCCGCTTTTCAAATTTAATCATCGTGGTTAACATCCATGCTAGCTCATTTTTCCTAGCGTATATATCTGTCGAGCGCTATCAGTCGCTGGTACGTGGAACAGCAGCGAAAATAACAGTCACGTCAGAGAAACGTAAGAGGAACATAATCTGTGCGGCCCTCTGGATTTTTGCTTTGTTTCTTGGCTTGTTAGAAACGGTACACGTTCGCGTTTTAGGATTGAGTGAACCGGGATGTTACCTGGTGCCCGAACATGACTACAAGAACTGGTTCAGCTCTCTCGTTATTATCCAGTTTTTGGCGCAATATTTAATACCAGTTGTGATTATGGTGACTTTTAACAAGCTAACAGCCCGAGCAGTGAGATCGTCTCCTGAAGTTCAGATCCGTAGCATCAACGACATTTGGTTCCTGCATGTTTATTCCTCAGTTTTTATAATTTGCTGGCTTCCATTTCAGCTAACCATGATCCTCATCTTGGTGGACCTGGCGCAACCCGATTTATTTGACTGCAACGCACTCGAGCAGCTCTTCTTCTCCTACGCCATCGTAAGAACAGTCGCGTTACTTCACTGCTTGGCCAATCCCATCCTCTACAGCTTTCTAAGCAGGAGCTTCCGCAGCAAGCTTATTAACCTCATTTTGAGCCGTTTGCCACAAGACCTTGTTGCTAATCAAGGAACGGATCAACATGCTAATCAAGTTGAAGTTAAAGGAAATGGACGGAAGGCAAACAATATGGCTGAAAACAACACCAGCCAATCAGACGAAGGACCGTAAAAGAAAAAAAAAGAACTGATTCAAAGTTTGAAATGTATAATTCAGAAAAAAAATTTTAACCATTCACTATGTTTAATGAGAATTATGTACAGTTACATTAGAAATACTAATCATATCTACAGTTAAATAAGGCATTATACAATATATACAAATATACGGCCAAAATTATATATGTGTGACCAGAAGATAAATAAAGATGTCTTATGGAGGTCATTAAAGTGATTTATGTACAGATACTGCTAATAAATAAGCTAGTAAACTTCACTTTTCTTTTTTTTTTTACATTTTATATGCATGAAGTTGGTTTATTTGTTATATATTGTATGTATAAATATTTCCACACACAGATCATAACATCATGTAATGAATCCACCAGACACTAGGATGCGCTGTTTTCAAATTCAACTGTCTAAACACAGCTGTAAATAGGTGAGACATAACCACTTTAAATGGTAGATCATAATCTTCAGGTAGACAATATGAATCATAGCTTGAGCATCTCAACATCTAACTCATCAAAAATATAATTACCTGCAATGATTTTAAAGGAAAGAACAATAAATCTGATGCTCAGTGTATTCTGTATTTTTTTTTCTCACAGTAATCAAACTGATTTGTAAACATTTACTGAAATGAATCAGTGCTATGAAATAAAGACTACTTTCTAATTCAAGGTGTAAAAATTAATGCAAATCTAACAATGAAACGCTCAAGTTTTCAAAACAGACCAGCAGTACTCTCAACAATTGATACTAATTTACTTGTCTTTTGCACTTATTATTTTGATTTGCTGTTTTATGATGTTTTTTTGTTCGTCTCAAAGTGCAGTTTATGCACTACATACTATAAAGTTCACGGTAGGGCTGAAACATCTCAAATCAAACACTAATGTTTTGTTCAAATAAAAATGACACTGCGAACACACTACTTACTCCACACATAAACAAAGCAGGGAATTTGAGATGCAACTGATAAATGAACAGATCAATGAAACCAGCTTTCATCAGCTACACAAAAGCATGGTGCAGGGACTCGTACACTAGTGACGGCGCTCATAAAACATCTATGACCAATAACCGTTCGGAAAAAAAAATATATATATATATCAAATGTCAAAAAATTCGATTTCACTTCTGGGCTTCATAACAAATACGTACCATAACAAATAAATGTTATAGCTGGACGTGACAGAAGAACAGTTCTAACAAATGTACACTTTTGCTCTGTCCCAATTCGCCTACTTATACTATGTACTAAAAGTATGTTCTCTTTTTGTGAGGAAAAAGTCCATACTTTTGAGTGTGTAGCAAAAGCGTATGCGAGTACTGG
>CM074993.1:19238295-19251887 GCA_037576825.1 Pangasius krempfi | reverse complement strand
TGGGAATATTGAACTCTGGGAATATAGAACTCTGGGAATATATGACCTTGGGAATATAGGACTCTGGGAATATAGAACTCTGGGAATATATGACCTTGGGAATATTGAACTCTGGGAATATAGAACTCTGGGAATATATGACATTGGGAATATTGAACTCTGGGAATATATGGCCTTGGGAATATTGAACTCTGGGAATATAGAACTCTGGGAATATATGACCTTGGGAATATAGGACTCTGGGAATATAGAACTCCGGGAATATATGACCTTGAGAATATTGAACTCTGGGAATATATGGCCTTGGGAATATTGAACTCTGGGAATATACAACTCTGGGAATATAGGACTCTGGGAATATAGAACTCCGGGAATATAGAGATTTTGAAATATAGAACTCTGGGAATATAGAGCTTTTGGAATATAGAACTCTGGGAATATAGGGCCATGGGAATTAAAACTCAAAATTAAACTTGTCACAGTGCTACAAATTCTTTTAAACAGCTAGATCTCAGTATCTCAGTATCTTTCAGTATGTTTGGCAGGATTAGCATTTCTAGCTAGTCCACTCATGAAATATAAAAAGTCTTGGGTTTTGTGTAGTATTTTACTCTTTATTTGAATCCTAAGCCCCAGAGGCCGGGTGTGTGTGGGAGCAGTTACCGCTCGCCCGTGCCAGTGCGCGTCGAGCATCAGGGCTGCTACAGCGCTCGCTCCTACAGGCCGCTGTTCTGTGGGACGTGTTCTGACGGACGCTGCTGCAGCCCCGACCGCACCGGGACCGCACTCGTGACCTTCCGCTGCCCGCGAGGACGACTCGCTCAGCACGCCGTCATGATGATCGAGTCCTGCGTCTGCCATTACAACTGCCCTCATCCGAGCAGCTCCAGAAGAACGAGATCGTGGCTGTAGACTGTAACACGCTCTTCTTTTGTATCAAATGTGTTTGTGTAAACATTCATTAGCTATATTAGCAAGACTTATATGCAAATTTGATTAGAATCGTGTGTCTAGTTTCTTTTTTAAAAAATTTATTCCATCAATTAGCCATGTTTGGTTTCTGAAATTCTGCACCAATTAGGTCTCAGCTAAAGGGGACATCATGTACGTTTGATTATTTTGTTGTTAAATTATTATAAATTACGATACCTTTTGACAAAGTCTCAAAATGGAAACACTACACGTTGTGCCGTTACAGTGATGTATAGCTGAAGTTGTATTGTTCCTTTTACACCACAGCAATTTTCCAACAATTACAATTTTATTTCTTAAAGAATAACATAACTTTTTTTATCAGTCTACAATTAGATTTTATGCCGTGGGCCATCCATGAAAAGAGTTAGTTCCTGTTGTCACTTATGTTATAGCAGCTATAAACAGTCGTTCCCTCTCTTTTTTCTCTCTCTTGAAGTTAATAAGACAAAAAAAAAACACAACCATTTCAACGAGTACACACGTTTTTTTTAATTACACACATCCACTGGACACGTCCCTGTGGATGAGCCGTTGCTATAGAAACGATAAAGTATTAGAACCAGCGCATTAATATAAACCTGCGCTACTGTCGGAGCTGCTGTTATAGAAAATTAATCAGCACCTTCTGACCAATCAGAGTCCAGAATTCAGCAGCGCTGTTGTAAAGTTCATAACATCTCCTATTTGCGAACATGTCCCACTTTTTTTCCAAGTTTTAATAAATACATTTTTTTTTTATTTAAAATGAATAATACAGATACAGCTTTCTTTATTCGCCGTCCTCGGCGCCCCCCTGTGTCCAATTTGAGAACTGCTGCTTTAAAAGCTTGAATTTTTGTACAAGAAAATACAAAAATTTTAACCCAAAATATAAATAAATAAATAAATAAATTGTGTTTGTTTGTGAGTCAATCTCAGTTCTATCTGTCACTAATTTGTAAATAGTTATTTAAAAAAAACTTTAATGCCACGTGGTGTAAAGGAGAATCCAGATCATTAAAGCCATTGACCACTTCTATGATTATATAAGCATAAAGCTTAAAGCTTAAAGCTTAAAGACGTGCAATAATAAGGATAAAAATACAGAATAAAAGCATGAATGCGCTGATGAAAACATTGTGTAATGGTCGAAGGCTACAGTCATTTTAGTGACTTTATATTTTTGTGGATTATATATTTGCATCACCGGATTTTCAGTAAAAGAATAATGGTACTATAAAACAGAATAACTGAAATATTCAGCATTTTTTTTCTCTTAAACTTCTCTGCAAAGATGTGTGCCCTACATAGTGAATAGGGTGTGTGGTTCGGGACACGAGCACAGAGAACATGATGTGGTGAGCTTTTGTGCTTGTTTAGTGGCCTATAAAGTGAACAGAATGTGTAATTTGGGACACATCCATAGTGAACTGGTAATTCAGAGATGTTTGTGATTGTTTATCTGCAGTATATAATAAGTTGCGTGTGTAATTTGAGACCATAACATGGTTATGGTTTATGCTAATGCCGTGAAGTTTATGGACGGTAACCCAGCCCATCTTCATCAACGGAGAGGAAGTCATGGCGTTCATGGTGTCATGGTGTCAAGTCATGGTGATTATAAACGCCTTGGTGACCACCTCAACAACAGACTGGACTGGAAGATCAGCAGCATCAGCGAGGCTTCCTGAGGAAACTCAGATCCTTTCAATGTACTGTATGTTCCAAATTGCTGGAGATCTTCTATCAGTCTGATGCAAAGAAGCTGAATAAGCTAATCAGGAAAGTTGGCTCTGTCCTGGACACCCTGGAGGTGGTGGTGGAAAGGCGGATGGTGGACAAATTTGGGAGGAACAGGGCTTCTTCTCCAGTTCGCTGTAACAAGGAAAGGTACCAGAAGTCCTTCTTGCCCACTGCTCTCGGCTCTACAGTGAGACAACAGCGAGGTTGGGGAGCTGTGTGGACGTTGGACATTGGGGATAAATAAAGATAAAATAAAATCCTAATTTATTCTATTCATGGTAGTGCTGTGACAGGTGAATGAAGTGAATGGGGTGTGTCATTTGGAACAGGTCCATGCTGAAAAGTTCATGGTGTTTGTGTGGCCTCTGCAGGGAACAGGGTGTGAGGTTTGGGATGAATGATGGCGAGACGTTTGTGATGGTGTGAGTGTGACAGCGTGTGAGTCAGTGTGCTAGATTTGATGGCAGTGATTAATAACAGTTCTCAGAGTCAGAGTGAAGAATAAATCAAAATAAATTTACTTCTTTTCATATATATATATATATATATAACAATAAGGTAATTAACTGTGAGATAAACCGTAACCTATAAGTGTAACATATAACTATAACTATAAGATACATATCTACAGGAAATATGACTATAAGATTTAGAACTGTAGGATATATTACTAAACGCTGGTGTGTGGTGAGGTGGTTGTGAGGACGATGGTGTCCTTCCAGACCCCATAAACCAGACCGGCGATGTCCAGTCTCTTCACGCTGAACTCGTAGCTGTGGTCTGGCCTCAGGTCGGTGAGTTTAATAACGTAACTCGAGCAGGCCAGGGAGCCGAACTCTCTGGCTTCGGCTTCGTTTGTCGGATTGATGAGTTTGTAATGGATCTCGAATTCCTCATCCTGTTTGTGCTGCTCCTGTTCGGCGATGTACCAGTGAAGAACCACCGAATCACAAAAGGCTTGGGTTTGCTCTCTGTTAAACATCACCGGCTTCTCTGCCTCCAGCACCAGCTGAAACTTTGGCAACCTTTTGCTTTCCAGCTCGGGGATCAGGCTGTGTTTGACATGGAGCTTCCCGGGACTCATCGCTGCATCAAAGTCGTCAGCCGCCTGGTGGAGCCTGAGGATCTTCTCCTGGAAGTCAGCGTCTCTGAGCAAGAGGGACGTGCCACCTCTTTGAGCCAAGATGTCCTCCAGTTCCTCTCGACCCCTGGTTAGCTCGGCGTACAGCATCTCAAGCAGCGCCAGCTGGAGCTTCACCTGGTTGTTGCCGTCCCTCTTCACACGCTGGAACCTCGATATGTCAATGAAGTGCATGAGGGTGGAGTTGGAGATGTAGTGCTGGTTGCCCAGCTGAGGGATGTCCTGCCGTATCACCACGATGTAGAAGGAAGACTTCTTGAGGAGCTCCAGCTTGTGGTAGTTGGTCTGGAGCTGATCTGGACTCAGTCTCGTCCTGAGAAGCTCCATTATATTGCTCTCAATGCTGAGAGGAGCCTGTCTCGTGTTAGGCTGCGACAAGAACCAGACTTTAGTGTTCCCCATTCTGTCTGAACCACAGCTCTTCACTGAAGATGCTGAGACATCTGTGCTATCCGTGCTCATTGTTCTTCTCCTGTCTGCAGGTAACGGCGCAGTCGGTCTCTACAGCAGCGTGACGGGATGAAGGTCTGACCTTTCATTAAAAAAGAGTGAAGGAAAAAAGTGTTAACTTCTATTATACCACAGTGCTGCTTAATTCTGGCTTGTGATTGGTCAGAAGGTGTTGATTTATTTTCTATAACAGCAGCTCTGACAGTAGTTCTGGCTGCTATTCAAATCACAGGTTTATATTAATGTGCTCTCGTTCTATTATTGTTATTGTTTCTATAGTAACAGCTCATACGCAGGGACCCGAACAGCGGACGCTCTGTTGATGAGGTGAAGTTTTCTTTAATGAGATGTTTATTGAACATTTATGGAAGGAGTCTCCAGTGTCAGTGCTTGTGCAGTGTCTGCCAGGACAGAGGAGTTTTCACTTTTGATGTGACAAGTTGTGGGTTGTTGTTTTTTTTTTGTCTTATTAACCTCAAGAGAGGAAAAGAGGGAGGCTGGTGAGGGAACGACTGTTTATAGCTGCTATAAGTGAGAACAGGTACTTGCTTTCCTGATGTTTAACAACATGAAATGTATCTATAAACAGATAAAAAGTATCGTTATGGAGAAATTTAGGATTACTAACACACTAACTGTTCTGTGAACATAGCAGTTCAAATCGGAGAAAGACCAGATTGCATTTAGAAATAGGGAAATGGAAATTATGATCTGGAGAAGCTGTATATTTCTGGAAGAGAGTACGGACTACTTCCCTGTTTGGTGACTCGCCCAAGACCATCGTAAAAGTGCTGCGGTTTGCGGTTTTATGACCATGAGACCATACAGTATACCAAGCAAATATGTGGATGAGATAAGATGGGGATGCGTGATGGGAAGAAGATGATGGTGAGGAAGATAGGAGGTGGTATTATGTTAAAATATTATAATCAGTGTATTCTGCCATCCAATACGTAATGATTTCTTTGTCCTTTACTAAAGGAATGATAACGATAGAGAAAAAACGAATCATTCACCATATACACTCTGATTAATTAAAATATTTACTCTCGAGTGTTGTTATTGATTTCTTATTTTACAGGTGAATTTCCATCACATTGTTTAATAAATAAAAAATGTAATTGTTGGGAAGCTGCTGTGGTATAAGAGGAATAAAACACTTCATGACATGCTGTTATAGGAAAATAATCAACTTTGGGGTTGTAACCTGCCACGCCATCATGGATTAGTTTCCTGTAACGGCGTGACACAGAGAGTTTTATTCCTTAACTGATTGAATATAAAAGTCACACCATAAAACAGTTCCACATTTGGTGGAAAAGAGTAATAACTTTATGCCTTACACGTGTTTTAACTGTTTTGAATCATGAAAATTGTTGTGTGGAATCGACTCTTGGAATCGACTCCCAATCGATTCCCAAAATTAAGTCTGTATGAGAGTCGATTCAAAAGCACTACACAGCGTTTTATTTATTTATTTATTTTATTTTATTTATTTTTATGACACAGATGCACAGAAACTGTAAAAGATTAAAGTCATCCATCATAATTCACTCAGATCATCCTACCTGACTTCTCCTCTTCAGGCGTTTCTGTCTTTCTTTTTTTCTCTCTTCGTTCTTTCTTTATTTTTAAACGTGTTATTGGTGTCACCATGGAAACGCAACATCGCCTATTTTAATATGCGAATTAGAGTCGGCGAGGTCACGTGACTCTTCATGTTTCCAGATTAATTTCTATTTTGTGAAGTTTCTGATTTCACAGTATTTTGTAATTATTGTAAGAATATTACTTTATTAATTTTTTTTTTTTTTTTGGCATGGATTTGTTTACTTCTATTCTATTTCATTTCTCTTCTAGTTTGTGTATTTTAACTGACTTTAGTTTGCTTTTCATTTTATTTTATATTTAATATCAGATTTATTATATGTTTAAGTTGTAGTTTTTTTTTAATCTACCCTACTTTCACAACATTATTTATTTTTATTTTATTCCATTTAACTTTATTTTATCCTATTTTCTTTTATTTCACAGAATGATTTGTTGTTCTAGTTTCACGTTTTAGCCATAATGACATCCTCGTATGTGATTACATGCTGTTAGATCACTCATAAGACCTTTCTGAGGATCCAAAAGTGCAGTAAGGAAGAAAAATCTAATTCTTCTGACTGCTATAATGATATTAATATTAAAGATGAATATGAGTGAACACCGAGCAGCATGTTCTGTCCTGTAGATGTTGCAGTTTTGAGATTAGACTCAAACCTTCACTGAGTGCAGTAATATGATGGACACTAGATGGCAGTGTAACACAACAATTCCACTGAAAAGCTACACAAGTTTTCACTGAAACACTCAAAGGCACTTCATAGAAAGACAGGAAGCGGAGAAACGCACAACGTTCATGAAAACGATGCATTAAATCCAGTTTATTTCAGTGTTTTACAAAAGAAAAACGTTTAAACAGGGAAATAAAAACCTCGATGAATTAGTAAATGAAATAAAAAATAATAGGCGTCCAATCAGCTGTGTGTGATGATGCAGTTGTAATTAAGCACAGCGCCGCTATTGGCTGGTGAGAGGCGGTCACGTGACCGGTTGCTCCACCCTCTCTGTAATGCAACACGTGATTGGTCAGCGGTTTAAGCAGCAGCAGAGCCACGTGTTTCTCTGAATGCAGATGTGTAGCTGTGACTTCATTTCATCCATAAGCAAGTTCTTCACTTCTCCAGGGTCTGCTTTTGCTGGAGATATTTGTGATAAACCCATTTTGTGTCAGGTAAGTGAAAAAAATAAGAAAATCCAAATTACAGGTGTTATTTTTTCCCTGATGGTTTAAAAAATGTCTGCAGCTGTGTAGGCTACACTTATCCCTACTCTCTCTGTTAGCATGCTGGTTTTTCTGATTTTGTGTATGCTAATCCTGTTTGTAAGATTGTGAGAAAGCACGAATTCCACCCGAGGTCCGCCTGTAACATCTGTAACACCTGTAACACCTGTAATAACTGTAACAACGGTAATAACTAACATCTTTAACACCTGTAACAACTGTAACAGCTGCAACACCTGTAATAACTGTAACTTCTGTAACAACTTTAACACCTGTAACAACTGCAACATCTGTAACAACTGTAATAACTAACTGTAATAACTGTAACTTCTGTAATATCTGTAACAGCTGTAATATCTGTAACAGCTGTAATACCTGTAACAGCTGTAATACCTGTAACAGCTGTAATACCTGTACAGGATCGTGCTTAAGAGGCCCTCAGCATGTTAGGAGCAGTGAAAGGTGGCAGCATTGAGACAGACAAGAAAACATTCTGTTATCCTTTTTATATATATATAAATCATAATAGAGTACTTTACTGATCCCCAAGGGGAAATGTGGTTACACCAAAATTATGCTTAAACCATAGTAGTATAGTTTAACATGATTACTCTGATACAACAAGGAAAAAAGAAAAGAAACGTTATAATGTCTTTATCAACAATCAGTATTATTATTATTATTATTATTATTATTATTATTATTATTATTATTATTTAACCTTTATTTGTCACAGTGAGACAAAAAAATGGCTTTTTCACGTGAGCCCAGACCTAGAAGGCAGCAGAATATTTACTGAAAACACCAGATAAAGACATTTGCAGCAGCACTGCGGAGCAGCAGGAGAAATCATACGTAATACAGTACAGTCGGCTTATAAATAGCCGTGTGAAAGTTTCTCGTTCGGACTTCAAAATCGTGCTGAAAAAAAAAAAAAGATTACGATTATTTTGAGTAACTTTGATGATGTGCGAACTCTGCTGATTTGAAAGGTGTGTAACAGCAGTCTCACCGTTATCGTTAGAATAGCTACAAATACTGAACTTCAAGCCAGAAATAATATAAAGCAACGTCTTTCTTATTAACTGCCTCTCATGGAATAATGTTAATAAATAGCCGTGTTACTGCTGACACTTTACACTTAGGAAGAAGTTCTCGAAAATCCCGTTCTGCTTTTCTAAGTCACGGTGAAGTGAAACTAAATGAGTGGCGCTACGTGCTAATCCACGGTAGGACACAGACTCCAGCACTTGTACGTGGCTTTATTGATTTCATGTGCTGGGGACTATTTCTGTCTGCTGGCTAATAGAGAAGGCTAATGCTGGAAACACACTTCTATCCTCAGGCCTGTCCTCCAGACCACAGAGATAAAAATGTGTGGAGGAACACGGCACAGTTATAGGAGAGACCTTCTGGAAATCTGGGGTGGAGATGTGGGCTGGGGACGTGGGGACGTGGGGACATGTGGTTTTGGGGTGGGGTGTGTGAGTGTAACAGCACTCTTAATGTGACAGTATGAATATTTATGAATATATATTTATAACAAACTGAGCACACGGATCTGTAGCTGAACACACTGGAAACCATGAAGCAGACAGACAGACAGTCAGACCGAGAGATAGATAGATAGATAGATAGATAGATAGATAGATAGATAGAGAGATAGGTAGATAGGTAGGTAAGTAGGAAGGTGAACCGAATGATTAGATTTTAGCATGTGCCAACTGGATTATAAAATCATAATAATAATCATAATAATAATAATAATAATAATAATAATAATAATAATAATAATGAGTATGCTTAATTCAGAATATTTTAATTCCTTTTCAAAATCCTAAAGTTCCTTCCTGGTTTTTAAACTCATTGTGCATTTATTGTTCCGGATACAAACAAACGCACTCATAAGTCACCTACAGGAGCATTTACACAAGAAACGCGGTGTTCATGAAAACCCTGTTCATAAAAACGTTGGTATTTTACGTTTCACTCCGGAGTTTGTGTGATTATAAACAGACTCATTAATGAGTTTCTGCCATTTGATATGCGGATTACGCTGTAAAGTTTAAATCACTTATTTATTTCAGTGACACACCAATTTCATTTTTCAGCTCCCTTTGCCTTTAAATTATTTAAATAATAATCATTTAAATCAGCTGTGCTGTGCACGTGCTTGGAAATTCACTCCTGAATGGCATTTATCAGCAAATGCACAAACTAAATCAGAGAAATATCGTAAATCTGACAAATGCTTTGTTTGGTTTGGCTTACGAAAACCTTTACACACATCTTTACTGATTTCAGATAACTTGAAAAAGATAAATTTGGAAAAAGCCACCGAGTGAGCGGATCCTAACCAGATTAAAAAACTCCACTGAGTCTGCTAATCCGATTCATCATTGCCTGGTGGACGAATTATTTCGTAAAAATGTAGCAATAAGGTCACCAGCGTTTATTCCTCTGCTCTTAAACACAAAAGAAACGCTTCCTGTTACCTTGTTGTGAAGTAACTGTTGCTCGCCGTTCATTTCTCTAAGCATGTATGGCGCATTTGGTTGTTCTTATTCATCAGATTCATTATATTATTGAGATTATGTCTGTATTAACATAAGCTGAACTAGCTAGCTTGTCATACGTATATTTGGGTTAAATATCATTTGCTACTTATTACTGAACATTTTCAATAAATTCCCATATAAACAGAGCATATAAACAGAGCTCAGGCAGAAATAACGCGCGGATATTCACTCGATTTACCCGACACGCCCCTGAGCATTCGTCACGTCGCACGCTGATTTACGGCCGTGTGCTGTTTGAGCATTTTATATCGCTTGGCTACAGTCATATACACTCATTCGGGAGTGTTGCCATGTGTCCTGTCTTCAGGCTGTGCATGTGTGCCTTCATAAATCTGTTCAGCCTCGTAATTCAGTTCTAATTATATCACTAGCACAAACCCGATTTTCCACGATGGATTTGGAAGTAGCTTAAAAATGGAGATCTAATTTTTACATCTTCTGATATCGTATATATATCGGAGTCTTTACACCAAAAAAACTGACTTTAAACAGCTAGCTGATTCTGAATATAAAATCCTGATATCTGAGATTAATCTCTGCTAAATTGACATCTAAAACAGACCCTCTCAGTAAAACAAACGAATAAATTAAATTAGAGGCGGAGCTACATTTAAGTTTGTGATGTCACAAAATGTCAAATATGCATATTGTAATTGGATGACGTAGTAAGCGTAATTTTTTTATGTACGGATCCTGCGTGCTAAGCGATCCAGCTAGCTTTTCTTAGTTAATGTTAGTGATGAATGGATGACGTTTATAGTTATGGTAATGACGACGAACACGGTGATGCAAGTTAAGACTCGATATTAAAATGTCACTCGTTTACTGGCAGAGGGATAGCTGGCAGGATTTATGGTGAGGTTAGCGTATACATAACTCAATGTGTATTCATAGCTTTCATTCTGATTGGTTGATTAATTTTAGCCTTAGCTGCTGAGCCAAATTTAAAAAGAAAACTGAAAAGTCAGATATTTCTTTAACTTTTAACTAATATCTTGATGTAAAACTTCACCTTTATTCAGTTGCATGTAAATACCGTTTGTACTGTATAGTGTACTTTTTGCCCAAAACATCAGAACCTGCTTTAAAATTCTAGGGTCTTGAGACGAGTCAGGAGTCGAATCAGGCGTCCTGAAGGCGATAAAGCGGAAAAAATATCTCCGTGATCCGTGAAGAGAAATCTCTCACACTGTACGCCGTCGTTCCGAATTTAGCCGCGTGCTTCCGGCTGTATGTCCAGCTATCAGACGTGTGACATCATCATGCTTGTTTCTCTGAGAGTCGTATCTCTTTATGTCTCATTAAAGGATTAGGTAAGGGTTACGGGAATGACAGGAGAGAGCCAGGGACCCCTTTAACTGTACGTAATCTACATTTCATGGACCGTGTCAGTCCAGATTTATTTTATGAATGTAATACATTAGAATACAAATGAAATATCAGACTCTTTATTCACATATGAACAGTGATATTCCGCCTATCTATTGGAGCTGGAGCACTTTTTATTCCTGAACTTTCCACCATCAGAACATGTGGTTCTAATGGACAGGAAACCCACTGTTATTAAAGTTGTTATATTTATTACTGTATTATTATATTAATTAGCCAATTTGACTGGTCACTTGAATCTACTAGCTTTAATCCAAACCTCAGTAATTCAGACACAAAGGTACCAAACTGCGCTTTTTCTTATCACTTGGGTGGTACAATCAAAGGGACGTATCATTAGTAGTTACGTAATTTGACCTTAAGGAGCGCAGATTTAAAACATTACTCCAAAAGCTAATTAATGGTACACAACACGCACATTCCAAGGTAAAATATAGGTACTAAAGGTACAGTAGATGTGCCATTGGCAGTACCGTATCAGTGACGAGGAAAAGGACAGTTTGGTCCCTTTACTTCTGAGAGTGCAGCCTGATTAAATGATTTCCTGTAACAATTAAAAAAATAATAATTCACAGACCCCATACACACCACCACAATGTCTCCTTTAGTCCTGTACAGCAATAATACACTATTTTTATTTTTAGAAGAATGATGATGAATGTCTAACGCTTTCAGATCAAGTCTGCGTGAATAAGTCACGTCACTGTTTTTATTACAGGGTCACAAAAGTTATGTCATTCTAATCAATTCGGCTGGCTTTAAGCTTCAGGGTGGTTTTTGTTTGGTGTAGAAAAATAGATTAAATACAGAAGATAGAAAAATGATTTCATGTTTGTTTTGGTTGTGAAACAAAACACGTTTCAGAACAAGCGCAGGAAAACTGTTGCTTTTTTTCTTTTGGAATACTATTTTTCTGTCGTATAATTTTGGTCATTTTGGTCATTTTGGTCATTTTGAATTAAATAAAAATAATCCAAATTTTTTCAGATCTGAATTTCTGGGCGTAGTTGTGTGTTTTTGGGTCTGGTGTGTTGATGTATGTTATGCTAGGTTTGTGCCGGGGGGTAAAAAGATACCAAACACTTGCATTTTAAAATTTTTTAAAGGTTTTCTGTAAAGGCAAAATCTAAAGAAAATGTCCAAAAGATCCTTCAAAGGGTTAATGCATGCCATATTTTGCCATATGTTCCATTCTTTCTTGAATGTTCTTCAGCTGAAATCAAGAACTTGTCGTTTTCCCGAGAGGGGGTTTGGAGCTGGTGAGAAAGCCTCTGGCCTGGCTGGTCGCTGAAACCCAATCTGTCTCTTCACTAGCCTTAGAAATGTCCCGCTCTCATATTCTCTGTCTGGACAGGAGGGAAGTTTCCGATACAGCCGTGCTTGTGCGAGTGTGTGTGTGGTCTCGGTGTTGTTCCTGAGGGTGTGGCGAGGAAATTACCGTAACGTTATCTCGCCCAGTGACACGGCTTGGTGTGAGAAGCCATACCGGCACGCATGACACCAGGAACATTTATTTTATTCCAATTTTACGTGATATTTCTAGATGCTCATTTCATGCCAAAGAGAAGAAGGTCATCGCCGCCTCCATTAACACTTCACGCTCACGACGGCATGTTCTGTGGTCTCCTGGCTTGAGCGAGCGTAAGAAATTGCATAGCCGATTTGGTGTACAGTGCACCGGTGGGTCAGGCAGCTGGTGAAGGTGTGTGCCAACTCATTTATCAGCCGATCTGTGAGAGCAGCGCTCAGGTTACAGAGGTTTCCAGGCCGTGACAATAGCCAGGGCTAAAAATATCCATCCGGACTGAGGGTTTTCCACTTGCCTCCTCGTCTGGCTTCTACGGTGCAGCCTGAGCGATCAAGCGCACGTGCATGCACGTATGAATGTAATGTCAAGGATGATATGCGATCCATGAAGTCACGCTGAGTATAATGAAATGCAGCAACGTGTGTACGTGTATCACGCACATATACATACACCAACACCAAGCAAGACTGATACGTTTCACTCAGCTGTACATGATGAGCTTTCAGAAGTGAAAACCAGGCATTATAATCAGTTCTGCATGAGTTTACACAAATATGTGATGCTAGGTGCAATAACACGGATACCCCAAATGAGCAGTCTGTTTTGATTTAAAGTTAAGTTTTAAAAACAGCTAACTGTGTGCCGGTGTCGAGGAGCTGAGCATGGATGGGATAGAAAGTGGTGGAGTGACTCGGTGATGTGATTTTTTGAGATGATGGATTTCGCATTTAAGGCCAATATTAATCACCAAACACCAGAAATAGCATTTTGTAGTGGAGATCATGTAACACCTGCCAGATTTACAGTTCTGTGCAAAAGTCTCAGGCACATGCAAAGAAATGCAAAGTAGCGCAAAGACGCCTTCAAAAATAATGAAATTAAATGTTTCTACATTAAAAAAAAACCCTATAAAGAGCAGTAAACAGTAATAACTGACACAGAGTCAGTGTTTAATGTGAGGATCCTTCGCTTTAAATA
>CM074993.1:19223260-19238195 GCA_037576825.1 Pangasius krempfi | reverse complement strand
TTTTTCTGTAGCGTTTCATTCTGTGCCGGAAAACTAATGTCTGGAATCTAAAATGTTTTTGTACTGAATCAGTAATGTAGAAGTCAGAAAATAAACATCTATAACAAAATAGGGTGCCAAGACATTTGCACAGTACTGTACATCAGTGTTTCATGGTATTGCAGAGTCAGAGTTAACGTTATTTGGGAGACTCAGGCCAAAATGTGCACCTTGATGAGCATTCCAGGAAAGTTTGCCGTGACATACTTCCCACTGGCCTCTGAGCTCCTGGCGTTACAGGCTCAGCTCCATCCTGATTTAGCCCTTACCTTGTTGACAGACAGCATTTCACCACTATTCAAAAACACAAACACTCCTGTGATCTCGTTACCTGTGGTGTCCCTCAGGGCTCTCCTCTGGGACTGATCTTTTTAACAAATGACAGATTTCATGTCAAGGCCTCGGTTCTTATTATAGCATGTATTTTATATTTTTTTATCTGATTTTCTCAGATAAAGCCAGTGTTCATTTTTTGGCCTTTTCCCAAAAAAAAAAGTATGTAGACGCAGAGCAAAATGATTTCCAGTAAGCCTTACAGTCATTATCACTTCACTCACGGTGGGAATATTTTTCACTTCGGCTTGGTCAGTGTTGATGAGACTAAACATCGATGTTAAGATTTGAGTCCAGAATTGCGAGAAAACTCTGCAGTGAAGGATTCCACGCTAGAGGATATAAATTCTTCATGGAGTTCATTCTCAGGGTAAGGTAATGTGTGTGTAATGTTTTATCTTTTTACCGCGTTTCAGTTTCATTAATCGCTTTACAAAATGAAAAGATTGGGGATGAATGAAAGTCAGTAAAACGTATCACTGAGAGCATCCTTTGGCTAATGGTAGCTAGCTGTATTTCCAGTTAATTGAGAGTGGCATTAACACTCATATTGTGAATGATGGGTGTTTTTATTTTTTTTTATTTTATTCATCTATTTATTCACTCACACACTCGTAAAAGTTCTCGGGTTTTGGTTTACTCGTACTGTGGACCGTTGTTTGGTGATACGGCTTCATCATTTTGGAATTCATTCCTACACTATAACATTGCGTCTGCTACAAATCACGTTTAAAAGCCCGTCTTGGTTATGCCGATAAGTGTCCATCATTTGAACACGCATTGTCTGAGTAGACTTCTAGACTTCTTGCCTTGAGATGATCATTATTTTCCTGATCATGCTTGTCCTTGTGTACCGCCGTCTCTGTCACATTACCTACATTCACACTAGCAAGTGACAAGTTGCTCGTTTCGCTTGTAGTTTGTCTCCTGTGTGTGTGTGTGTGTGTGTGTGTGTGTGTGTGTGTGTGTGTGTGTGTGTGTGTGGCGACAGATACTTTTGTCGCTTGTGCGCGTGGCCTATCCAGATATAGTAGCTATATATAACTTCTGAAGTAAAACACAAATTTCATCAGTGTGAATTCGTTAATCTTTTTGTTTGATGTACATGTTGATTTACACTTGGCTTCATACTTAGCTTTGTTCTCAAATTAGCAAAGCAATGGTAATGTCTCTTTATACATTTAATAAGAGACCGCAAATGACAGGATAAGATAAAAGCCTGGTTATATGTTTTACTTCCTTTGTTTTGGGGTCAGACAGTAAATGGTGCCCTGTGATGGACTGGTGTCCCATCAGGGGTGAATTCTGGCTTCCACAGTAAAACTGTCCAGGATAAAGTGCTTACTGAAGATGAATGAAAAAGTAAACAGGAAACTAATTGCAGATAGAAAGTAAACTTGTGAGTGGGGACAAAACTTCAGACTAAAAGCACCATTGGATTGGTCTGAGAAACCATTCGAGCCAATAGTTTGGATTTGTCACTTTATCACATTATATCTAATTTGTATACTTTGTTAATGTCATGACACCGTGTCATGCAAGTGTATAGAAAATAAATGTTGCTTGCTAGAGGGAACACCTGGGGTTATTTGTCTTACTGGTTGAATGGAACAGTAAAGCAACCTTGAGTTTGAACGGAAGTTTGGATTAGTCATTTCAACGCTGTCCAAATAAAGATGCTATACAGGCACTCTTTTGTTTTCCAAAATACAAATGATGTTGATGACACCTAAAAGGTACAAGTCGTCTTTCACATCCAACTGTTCCTGTACAATTGTGTCCGTCTATCTAAAGGTGCATTCTTGATCCTAGCACCTGGTTTTTTTCACATTCTGAGAGTGAATAAACTGATCTACCTTCCAAGCCCTGGATTAATCAGACTTGACCTGATATCAAGCAAACATGTGAACATCTCAGATTCGCTTAATTCAGTCACACTTATAATTCTAATTAATCAACACAAGCTTTCTGCTTTCCTGTACACCCTGTGTATAGAGGATTTGAGATATAATCTGATAATGTTCCTGTTTTTTAACTTTACAAATTTGTTTTAATCCCACTGATGTCCATCTGACATCCATCCACATGCTTGCTATCAGGTTCTGGGTGGAGTCACGGCCAGACCTTTAATCAGAGAGGTGTGAGGGAACTAAGCAAGGCCATGAACTCATCACCCAAAACCCCAGGCGACTCCATAATCATCATCATGTTGTGAGATGGCTGACAGAACCGGCTATCGCGTAGCCGCCACCATTCCACACCTTCGTGCCTTTGCTACATCCTGAACCACAACCAGCACGTAGGTCTGGACTACATCTTGAGTATTTGTTATAGGTAGAGAGTTAAGAAGATATGAGAAGCTACAGTACCACCTTGACCTGAGTAAAAAAAAATCTTCTCCATGTTCTACTGTATGGATTACATCTGGAATCATGTGTCTCTAAAACTCCACTTTAGAAGCAGAAGCTCAATCAGCTGCTGTACCATTGACCTCATTTGAGTTACGGCATCCTTCAGCTTGTCTAGAGTTGCTGGCTGGAAGGCCACAGGAAAAAAATCACAAGTCAAGTTGATGCTTAGCTAGCCTGCGAAGCCAAATGCTAAAGATTTATAGAATTTTCAACAGATACTAAAAACTTTAACCCACTTTGGTCAGTGACTTATTTGCAGAACATGGTCGGTAACCAAGTCAGTCTAATTATATGACAGGAGTTTTATACTTCAACATAGCATAGTGTCATGTTATTAGGCTAGGTGTTTATTAACTGTGCAAAGTGTCGTGTTTCGGAGATCAGCTGTTAATTATATACAGCTTCTTGACATTCTGTCTCTGCTAAGAGAATTATGTGAGAATTTATTCTTACTTTAGACTAACCGAACTTTTGCTCGGTTAATCTTCCTCAGATGAATCTGTTTTGGCATGGCTAACACGTTCAGAAACGTAAGATTGCACCACAGCAATACATCGGAAAAGTTGAGAATATATAAAATAGTGAGTGAGATGATCAGTAGAAGGTTGCTTTAACTCTTGGAAAGACTTGAGAAGATGTGAAAATTAACTAGCTATTGCCTTTTCCGTCTCTTCTGCGTTGGTACCTTCTAAGGCAGAAACACGTGTTAGGGATTAAGTGCCTTGATTTTTAAGATGCTTGACTATTCTGGGACATGACCTGGATAGTGGAGGTCAGGATTGGTCAATGTCAGAATGGTTCCAGGGTGGTACGGTACCTTGATACGTTGCTAACCATTGATACTGTTTCTTGCCCCATGGTAGCCACATATAAGGCAATAAATACAAAATAACTAACACTGCTGTACTATAAGGTTTCTGGAACGATGGTCGCTTGAGATGATCATCGTTCCAGGGATGATTCCTTACCGGTTTGACCTGTGATTAGTTTCAGTACTCTTCATCCTTGTTCTTGCATAGAAAAGAAAAAAGGGTTCCTCACAGGTTCTTTGAATACTTAAGGATCCTTACCTTCCTCTATCCATCTCTAGAATGTAGAATCCATCTCTAGAATTCATCTGTTGTATTGTGATTGGTCAGAAGGTGTTGATTGATTTTCTATAACAGAGAATAAGAGAGAGGTTGGTGAGGGAACAACTGTTTATAGCTGCAATAACGTAAGTGAGAACAGGAACTAACTTGTAACTATAAATGGTTAAAAGTAGAACATGTCATAGGAATGAAAATTCTTCTGACCAATTTTACCCACCAGATTTGACCCAAAATCAAGGAAAATTGAATTTAAGTCTATACTTTTCCGTTTGTCCTCTGAGGCACGGTTAAAGGTTCTATGTAGAACCCTATAATTGAGAGGTTTCTTTTCTGAGAAGCTTTCAAGCAGACCCACATTAGAAAGCTAAGAGACAAAACCTTCCCAAGACCCCTTAGTCTCAAATTAAATCCTGTTCCTGTACCTAATTGTTCATAGATTTATACATGACTTGTGTGAATTCTTATTTTGACGTGTTGTAAGGCTGAAACTTTTCCATCCGTCCCCACTTACACAAAACACCCAGCATTGAATTAACACCTTCCTTACTGATTTAACTGTTTATTTTGTGTCCAGCAGCATGAATATAAACACTCCAGGTGTTAATGGAACATTGCGCTGTTCGCTGTGTGGCTGTATGAGGCCTTGCCGGGACTCTCGGCGATAAAGCCTAACTCAGCAGAGTGCATTACTAGAGCTGGTTCAGCTATTCAGGAGCTGATATTAAATTTTATATCGGCGTGTTCTTCCAAGTTTACAGCTTAAGCGGTGCACATGAGTAAGGGGATCGTTTACCACAGAGCTCACACATACTCAGATAACTCCGGCTCGCTGCTCCTGCCCCTGGAACCCCTGCGCTTGTGGGTTTTTTTTCCAGTGTGCTTGCCAAAGATCAAAAAAGAAATGTGGATGACTCCAGCGTGTTCTGACTGCCACTGTGGGTTTGATCAGATTTCTTATCGGCAACCAAAACCTGTTTTAAAAACGCATTTTGTATTTAGGATCCTAACTGTAACATGCGGACGTGGGAGGAGGGACGCAAAAAGGCTTTATTTCCAACAACATGAGTCAAATAAGCCAAGAGAAGGCAAACAAACAAATAAAGTGGGGGTCAAAAACAACAAAATAATCCCGAAAAGCAAAGTTTAGGATCATATGATAGCGGTGAACAAGATTTTGACCGGAAGAAAGAGACAGCAGGGTATACACGGACAAAACTAATCAAGAAATGACACGAAACAGGTGCACACAAACAGGTAACAAACAATGACAAGGCAGGGGCAGAGACAGGACTAGGACAGAAACAAAAACCAAATCACATGGAGTTTGTCACCATGGAAACCACAGCGTGAAGAGGAAATCCGTGACACTACTGAATTCACATAAGTGAAAATAACACCATGTGGAATCAGCCTTTCCCGTGTGTAAGTAACAGCTTGCAATTCCAAAATTTACGTGAGCTATGCATGAAGTTGAAGACATTTTGTGCTAATGTGAATTAACATTTTGGATGATGTGACACATGTAATCGTCGGACATAAATTGGTTAGCACGTGCTAGGAGGCTTTCCCAGTACCAAGTGTTAGCAAGTTGATGTGAGACCATAGTGCAAAGTTTGTCTAATCAACAAGCGGCTGTGCAAGTTCTCCTTTTGCCAGGCGATTTAAATAGATTCAGCACCACCAGTCTCGGATTTGACAAAAGCTGTAGATTAGAATTAGCCATCTACAAAAAAAAAAGCTACATCGCTAATGTTAAGTTTTTGGAAGTCGTTTGATTCAAGGTGGAGTAAAGTTAGGTGACGATGACCATCCTGTGTGACTGAAAAATGTTATTTGACCTGGTCTTTCTCTCTGAAAGTCTATAAAGGCTGTAACTGTTTAGAAAATCAGTCCACGGTACTAAGCAAATTCTGCCGTCTCCGTCTATATGCTCCAACTATATTGTATTCCATAAGTAAGGAATAAAACGTAAGGAATTAAACATGGTGTGTGGTGCTGTTAGAGTAAAATAATCAATGGTGAAGCGGAGTTATTGTTACAGCCCTGAGGTTCCTATAACAGCACATCCCTAAGTGTTTTACTCCTCATATACCACAGCAATTTATAACCATTGTTAAAATGATTTAAAAGAACATTTAAAGAATTCATACTTTTTATCCATTTGTAGTTACATTCAGTGTTGTGTAACATCTGCAAAACAAGTTAGTTCCTGTTCTCACTTACGTTATAGCAGCTATAAACAGTCTTTCCCTCACCAGCTTCTCTTTTTCTCTCTCTCTCTCTCTCTCTTTAAGTTAATAAGACAAAAAGAATCGCGGTTTGTCATGTTATCGAGAAACCGCAAAGAAGCGTAAACTCCTCTGTCCTTAAGATGTCAGAAAACCATTACAACTGTTAAAAGCGCTGACACTGGAGACTCCTTCCAAAAATATCTCTTTAAGTATCAATGATCAAACATGTTTTTTTAATCCGTTTACTATTATTAGTAGAGTATCCGCCATACAAGTCGCTGTAAACGAGCTGTTACTATAGAAACGTGTCAAAACGATAACGTATTAGAACCAGCGCGTTAATATAAAGCTGTTAATATAGTGCTAATCAGAACAGTGCTTTTGAGGCAATCATTGTCTCGACATTTAAACTAAAATAAATTTCATAGTCTTTTGACTCCAGCTGGAAAAAAAAAGACTTTTACTTTTTTGCTTTCTGGGAAAATAATTCATAATAATGAATATAAAATCAACATCATGTGTGGACAAAGAAGCTTTGTACAAAATCCTGCTGACGCTAAAATCTACATCAAAATCATTCAAAAAATATATAAAGATATTTGCATAGCAATAAAGTCAAACCATAAACACACACACACACACACACGCACACAACATAAAAATATTTCGTACATGATGTAAGGAACGCGGTGTTTTCCTTGCAGTTCTCAACAGAATGCTATCAGAAAAGTCACATTTGTAAGAACGGAACTGTTTGCTGAAAAACTTTATCTTCCAGAAATGTTGTGGATTTCTATCTTGTCAAGTATTTCTGTTTTTCCCGAGAGTTCTGTCAGAGTTTCGTCCACCGCTCAGAAAGGAAGTGTGTCCATGAAGATTTTCTCCACGATGGGCGGAGGAGGAACCAGATCCTCCAGCTTCAGGTAAAAGATCCGCTGAAGACCCTGCGTGCACAAAGTCCTCAGTTCTGGCAGTTTGCTCAGCAACCGAGACAGACGTGGCTGAGATCTGCTCTGGTCTGCGCTGCTGCTGCTGCTGCTGCTGCTGCTGCTGATGTGGGTTCTCAGGCAGGAGATCAAACGGTTCTGAAGCTCTTCCACACGCTTGGGTTCCTTTAGACCATGGCGATCTGGAGAGAACGTGAGAGTGAAGTGTTAAAACGTTAAATCAAAGATTAAGCTTGAATGAAGATTTATGGTTAAAAAAAAAAACTCAAAAGCTCTTTAGATGGTTCTGTCCTAGAACGTGCTCTTTAGATTCTTTTAATGGTTCTAGCTTAACAAGATTCTGCCTGAAAGACTCTCTGATTGGGAAACCCTACGTTGTATATAGAGTAACCTTTTTATTGGGTTCCCCCACAGGAACAAACCAAACAACACTTCCGAGTGTCGGATGGAACTTTTTTAACAGTATACAATATAGATTGTAAGGTTCTAGCTGTTTAAAAGACCTCTATGTAGAACCCTTTATTCTGGGTGCTGCATAGAACCTATAAGGGAACTTTCAATGGCCAAAAACCCTTTAAGGTGCCAGATAGAGCTTTTTATCTAAGAGTGTATATTATGGTTGGTTCTAGCTTTACAAAGGGGCCCTTCCTTGGAACTTCTAAAAATAGAAACCCTCTGTTCTGGGTGCTGGATAGAACCTATAACTGTTCCACTGATGGGCAAACTAAAGCACCCTTCAGAGCCAGATGGAAACTTATATTTTGCTAAGAGTGTATGGTTGGTTGTAGCTTTCTAAAGGGGTTCTGTTTGGAATCTTTTCTGAAAGAAAATCCTCTGTTCTGGGTTCTACATAGAACCTTACACGGTTCTCGCACAGGGAGAAGAACCCTTTACTGAAACTTTTGTACATTACAGAGTGTACATTATGGGTTGGTTTTAGCTTCCTAAAGGTTTTTTTTTGTTGGAAGCTTCTCTGAAAGAGAAACCTTCTATTGGGGATTGCATAGAACCTAAGGGTTCCCTGAATGGGCAAAGCAAAGAACCCTTTAGGGTGCGAGACAGAATGTTTTTTCTTATTCACTATGGTTGGGTTTATCTTGCTAAAGGGGCTGTTTTGGAACCTTTTAAAAAGCTAGGAATTGACTATCCAAGGAACCCATGAGGAACCTATTTATGAGCGTAGTTTGACCAAATATTTGACCAAAGAGATTTATGGTTATGGTTTATGGTTTCATTATATTTTTCACACCTGTGATGATGATGAGTGCTGCTAAGCAGGAGAACGATGTTACGTCCAGGCTCATGCGATGAAGACTCTGGGAGAAGTCCATGATAGAATCAATCCAATCTCCAAACCCTCGAACACACTGTGAGCGGTGCAGCACTAGACCATTACAGAATATCAGTTTGTGTTCCTCGGGATTTGATCTGCAAGAACACAATGAGACGAGAACATCTACATTCCCGACTTCTTCTCACAAGTCAAAAAAAAATCTTAGGGTACACTCATGGAGATCCTTACCTGTATGCTAGTCTCAGTATGAAGAGCTCGACGAATGCGGCCTCCAGCAGGAGCTCCTGATCCTCACGACAGAAGGTGCGGAACCCAGGAATAGCCTCAGCCCATTTCTGAATAACCTCCATAGTCCCGGTGAGGAGATCGTAAAACTGCTGGATGTCATTGGCCTCCACCTTTTCAGACAGGTTCTTCACATCTTCTTGGTACTGAATATTGAGAAGAAAAAAATATGTGGAACTAAACTAATAGACATGGAAGCATGGCTTTAGAGTCTGGATGAGTCTCTCATGTTCTTGAAGAACGAGATACTCAATTTCCTTACCTTGGAGTAATCCAGTTTTGCCAGAGCAGGACTGGAATCGATGTGAGCCCTTACGAGTGAGGCGGTAATATTCACCGGAGTCACACTGTCCGGAAGGTTCTTGGGCTTTGATGGAAGACGTCCTCTTCGACCTTTAAGACTGTCTGTTCTCACCACTAAGACCATGGACGAGACAGAAGGTTATCAGCATACGTATCCTTCCATACGTACAAGTAGAACTGTTTTTTAAAACTTTTTTAGGCGTGTAAACTACGGTTGGTTCTAGCGTTCTAAAAGAACTATATTTCTAACTTTTTCTGAAGAATGCCTTATGGTACCAGATCTTTTTTTCTAAGAGTGTACATTGTTTGGTTCTAGCTTTCTAACGTTCTGCCCTGGGTTCTGCATAGATTCTCTAAGAGCTCTCCTGCTGGGCAATGCAAAGAAACATTCATGCAAGAACAATTTTCTAAAGGAGCTCTCTTTGGAACTTGAAAGGGACTCTGAAAGGGGTTCAGGGTTGTGCATAGAACCTGTATGGTTCTCCCAGTAGGCAAAGGAAAGAACCATTTAAAGTGCTAGATAGAAACTTTTTTTTTTTTTCTTAGAATGTACAATCTAGTTCCTAGGCTCTATTTCTAACCTATCCTAAAAAAAACCCTCTCTTCTGGGTTCTGTATAGAACATACCTGGTTTCTCTTGATGGGAAAAGTGAATGCCTGTTTAGGGTTGGAATATTTTTCTTAGCATAGCATACATTGTAGTTGGTTCTACTTTTTTTTAACTGGCTCTATGTGGAACATATAAAGCTTCCCCTAATGGGCAAATCCAAAAAAACAAGAGTTTACATTATGGTTGTTTCTAACTTTCTAAAGGGGCTCTACTTGGAACATTTTCTGAAAGGTGATTAGCTGGCATGCTTAATCCATGTTTACCTTCTTTGACCATTCCTACTGCAAGACACTTCTGAAAACGGCAAAACTGGCAACGGTTCCGCCGTCGCTTGTCAACTGGACAGTCCTTATTGGCAAGGCAGACATATTTCGCATTCTTCTGAACAGTGCGCTGTAAAAGAACCCACAATGAAGCTTATAGCTATATATTAGGAGCAGATAAACCTTACAGGACAAACAGAACCAAGAGTGCAAGTAGGAATCTTGGGTACAATTTTTAAAAATTTACTCAGGGTCTTTGGAGTCATCCACAACTCCCCCCCCCCTTTTTTTTTCATGGTACCCCTGGTTAGAACAGTATCTTGACAATTCATTAAGGGTTATTGAGCAACTCACCTTGAAGAATCCTTTGCACCCTTCACAGGTGCGAACCCCATAGTGCTGACAGGAAGCATTGTCCCCGCATACTGCACAGTGTCCTTCATTGGGACTTCGTGGTTTTGCGGACAGGTGAGCCTCGACCCTTTCGACCTTTAGAACCGGGCTGTCCAAGCACCCATGCTCAAGATCCAGGGATGGGTAATGCAATGGAGATGGTTGGTGAAGTTGACCAAAAGCATCCTCTTCACCGAGTTGCAGTTGGTGATCCCGGATTGGGGACTGCTGCTCAACCGGAGTGTTGAATGTAAAGAAGGAAGGCTGCTGGTGTAGAGCTGTGACCTCTGATGGCCAAGACATGGAAGAAAATGGGCTGAAGGCACTTTCCCAAGTTGAACTTGGATGGCTTTGGAAGCCTGGAGTGGAAGGTGAGGAAGTTGCTGAAAGCGGGCTTCCGTAATAGTCAGATCCACATGAGGACAAACTTTCATCCAGACAACTGAAGGTGAAGGTTCCTGGGTAGCAGCCGTACACCTGGATGTCGTCCAGCTTGAAAGGAGACTGAACATCACGTGGGCTTGAACCTTCAACCAATGCATTGTGGATGTCGCCGGGTGCGTTTGTGTTCATGGCGGCTGAGACTGAAGCAGTGAACTGGCAAGAGAAGGTGTCAGTCTCACCAGAATGGCCCACTAGAGTGTTGATGCTGGGCAGTGACGGTGGAGAAAGCTGCTCCCTCTGGATGCTGAGGTCCATGCCTGGCTTATTGGAGAGTCCTGAATTTAGAAAATCAGGGCTGAAGTAGTTGCTTTCATAAGGCAGGGCTCCATACTGGGTCTCGACGCAAGGCATCGCTATGGCTGCAAATAGAGAGTGATCGTTAGGATCGACTGTCATAATAATGAGCCTATGCAAACATTTGCTTACACGATCTGTCAGCACGTCTCCGTTTCACAGATGCACGAGACCATAACTCATATGCGCGTACCACTTCAAAGGTGTCTTAGCACCTCTAAGTGGCAGTGATCCCAAATCCCTGACTCCCTAGCTACCACTGTAGGGAAACCTCACCTAAATTCCAGGGAAAATTCAGAGAGGCCGATTTCTGCGTAAACAATCTTCTTGCTGAAAGAAGGTTCATTACCCAGCCGTTAATGCACACACTCCTGGTCATGTATGAGTCACGGCATTTGGGAATATGTGAGAATTGGGTTTCAGAGACAGACAGCATGCAAGCCAACACAGAGAAGGTGCGAAGGCCAGTGCAGGCTGTTTGAGCTCGGGTAAACAGCCACTGGGATATCGCGGTTCTGTTTATCTGTGAATGTTTTACGGTTTATAAATGAATAGTACAGTAGAGAGGTTTATTTTTATTCTAGCCATAGATAAGTACACAGTAGAATGAACTAGCATTCTCCAAGGCCTTGGTGCAACACATTATAACAACAAAATGGTCACTATATAAACACTACTACTAGTACAACATACTATTTTTTATATATATATATATATATATATATACACACTGTTAATTTTTTTTAAGGTATCACAAGTATTGTTAGGTATCATCGTCGTATTTTTTATTTTTTTTTTTTACTAATTGCTCATGGATTCATTTTTCTTCCTGGCCCTTAAATATTGAAATACTTGACTTTTATGAAAAGTTAACATTGAATTAAAAGGTTTTCAATGCAATGCAATGCAATGCAGATGTATAAATGCACACGTCTTAGTATCTCCTTTTGTATTAACTAGCACCTGATCAATATGGAAACTAAAACTCTATTCAGAAATACAGAAAAAACACAGACAAGGATATCCTATGTTATAGTTTATCTAATTAATATTGACTGTAATTAGGTTCTTTAATCCCATCTCTTTGCTATTTTAGGCCACCAGTGTAGTCGTCGTTGACCTCTGAAATTCAGCAAGCTTTCTGACCTCTAAGGAGGGCATTTGCATCACACGGCTGTGAACTCGTGTGGAACGTGCATGTTGTCTGATACTTAAACACATACTAAATTGTGCACATAGACTGAGGCCGTAAAGACATGTGATACGCCTTTGCTGCCATCTTTAGGGTCATTGCTCTCCATCATAAATCTCAGAAGGGGGAATAAACACTCGACGGGTAAAAGATTTTCCTTTGTGAATGTGGGAGGCTATGAAATTAATCACGAGTTACAGGATTTTATATCAGTTGGTATGGTTTGCTTCCACATACATAAAGTACATAAATATTCATTAACTGAAGTCAGATCTGCACTGCAAGTCAACAGCTATAGGTTTGATATTATAAATAATTATAATTATAATAATAATAGCATGAAGATCCTCAAGAGATTTTAGTTTTGTGTTAGAGGGCACTAATTCATTAGTTCTGTAAAGTGTTCAGTTTAGTTTAATAACTGCTAGAAAGTAATGAAAGTGTTTATTTATATAATAATAATAATAATGCTAGAAAGTAATTGCAATTTAGATTTAGAGCTAGCTTGTCTCTTATGGACTGCAGCTCCAAGTGTTTTATATGAAAATAAAAGAAAAAAAAGTATTTTAGATTTACTGCTTTCAGCCTCAGAAGCACTTTTGCTCGCACGGAGGATGGACTCCTGTTTTTCTGCAATTATTAAGTACTACGATTAACTTTTACTGCATCTAATATGTATATATATATACTGTATACTATATCTAAAATATAGTGCTGAAGAAGAATCCAGAAACTAACTGAAGTGTAATGCATTAAAGAAACAAAGTCCACAGAGAGAAGTTAAAGGAGAGTATTTTCTCTTTTGGTTGGAATTTTTACTTACTGTACTTTAATGTTTTATGTATTAAGTATGTACAGTCTATTGGCAATAATCTGATCATGTAACTGGTCATATGAGCTAAAATAAATTAATCATATGAATGAAATAAATAAAAATAAATGAGATGAAATAGTACAAATCATGATTACTAGTTTTGTCAACACGGAAGGATAAAAGTATTAAAAAGCGGATAAAAAGTAAAAACTGCGACACACCCACTCCAGTCTGCACAACAAAAAGTCTTAAAAACTATTCAAATCATTAATAATGATGATGATGATGATGACAAACCTACCTTTATAAAGATATCCGTACAGTATGTGTATAAATGAGAGTTTAATTCCACACAGAGCTGGAGAGCTGAGAGCGCAGCAGGTCGTGTCTCATCTCCACCAACTCTGCGCTTCTCCAGCACACCTGCCCAATATAGTGTGCCGTGACGTCGCCCCGGAGGCGTGGCATCGCCATATAAGGAATGTAAGCTCAAAGGAGTTTCCGGATAAGGAGCCAATCGGGTGCGTCGCTCCGTGCGTAAGCCCACGCGCTCTTTTGACGCACACGCGCTACCGGGATTCCATTGACGCAATACAGAGAGCGGAACCGCGCGCGCGCTCGCGCTAAAAATAGACGCCCCCTTTTCACTGGCTGTGAAAGCGGCAAAAGCGGGGTGACGTCATCACGCAAAGACGAGCCGGAAATGGAGCATTTGGACATTTTTTAATCACGTCCACGATTTACATTTATATTTATAGCAGCACTGTTTACTTCACATTCATATCTCCTCTTATTGAAAGTTTATTTATTTGTTTATTTATTTATTACTGAAATGAGATAAAGATTTATATCCAGTGTTATACATTTATATTTATATATATATTTATATATATTTATATATATATATATATATATATATTATTAGTTGTAGCATCAGAAGATATATTTACTATGCAATATTTATACATGAATACAATAACACAATACATTTATTTATAATGCAATAATATTTATAGAGCATACATTTTATAAATATTTTATTGTACTCATTTTTTTTATCCATTTCGAATCCTAATCCAACATCCGAAAAGTTTTTATGGCCTTTGTTTATTTATAACAGCGACTGTTGCAGGTGAACACAAAGCCTCTCCGAGTTCACGTCTACACGCCAGTGAGGTCTGTAAAGCGCTGACGTTTGTCTTTAAGGCTTGAAGTGTGAGTTCAGTGGAAGGTAACGACGGCTGAGTCGGCGTGACCTGCTCGAGGGAAGCCGAGACGCCGCGGCTAAGGCTTTCCGCTGCAGATCAGAAGGTCATGAGTTCAAATCCCAACACTGAAATACTCAAGTGCCACTCTAAACCTTCACCTGCTCACATGGCTGCTGGAGAAAAACCTCAGGCACGTGACCACGTGGAGTGGATTATACTTTATTTTAAATGTAGTATATATTTCTGGGAATGTTATAAAGGGATATACCGTAAAAGTCCAGCACTTTTTCCTATAAATATATGAGTGAAGTGACTTCTAGCCAAGTATGATGACCCATAACCCATCCAAGTGCGCACACACACACACACACACACACACAGAGCAGTGGGCAGCCTTTTTTTTTTTGCTGTGGCACCTGGGGAGCAGTTGGGGGTCCAGTGCTTTGCTCAAGGGTCTCACCTCAGTGGTGGTATTGAGGGTGGAAGAGAGCGCTGGTCATTCACTCCCCCGGACCTGAGACTCGAACCCACCACCTTCAGGTTCATCTTCGGGTTATAAGTCTGACACTCAGGCCACGACTGCTCCTTACATTACAGTACTTCACTGTGAAAATCATTTATTTCTTATTTACTGTAAATGTATTCTTTCTGTAACTCTGCTGCCAGTAAATTACTGTCAATTTTATAATAAATTTTAACAATCTTTTATATATATATATATATATATATATATATATATATATACACTGCCCTCCAAAAGTTTGGAAACGCCTGAACAAAATA
>CM074993.1:19200590-19223160 GCA_037576825.1 Pangasius krempfi | reverse complement strand
ACCAGTGGGAATCATCTTTGGGCTCCTCCAGGAGGCTTGGAGTAATATATCAAGTCAATGTTTGAATAAACTGACTGTTCCTCAGTGAAACTTCTCTCCAGGGAATCCATAAAGCGTCTACGGTTCTGTGTCAGAAAAGCTTGCAGGTAGAACCGTTCTACGCCGCTGAGAACCCCTGAGAACGGATCACTGGGACATCTCAGAAAAATGATTCACGTTATAAATAAAAAATAAAAACTATCCTAATAGCGTAGATGGACATAAAGTAGAACCATCCACTAGTGTTGGAGAAATGATGAATAATGATATCTAAAGTGCATAATAATGACTGTAATATTAATAGTCATAAAATGATGGAATTGGAAAACATAAAAATGATGCCTTCAAAAAAAAAAAAAGTTAAATAATTACATTTTTCTCATATAAATATTTCTAAACATTTTTACTTCTTCTTTTACCAATGTTAAGTTGAAGCATTTATTTCTAAAGAAATGGAAAAGTATCTGCCAATAAGACCATTTCAAGCAGGAATTACTAAAAATAAAAGGAAATAGGATTCAAACCTAATTTATAATTTGTTGAGGTTCTGATTATTCCACAGAGATGTTGAGTTCTGGACTCTGATTGGTCAGAAGGTGTTGATTAGTTTTCTATAACAGCAGCTCTGACCGTAGCGCAGGTTTATATTAATGCGCTCGCTCTGATACGTTACCGTTTCTATAGTAACAGCTCGTTCACAGGGACTCGTACAGCGAACGCTCCACGTAAACAGATTAGAAAAAATCGTTTCCTGTAAGGAGATGTTTATGTAACATTTATGGAAGGAGTCTCCAGTGTCAGCGCTTGCGTAACAGTCAGGGGTGAAGCTGCAACTTTAAGTTTTCTGACATCTTCAGGACAGAGGAGTTTACGCTTCTTTGCGGTTGCTTAGGAACACGCGTAACAAGCTGCGTTTTATTTGTCTTATCGACTTCAGCAGAGAGAAAAAAGAGCAGCTGGTGAAGAAACGACTGTCTATAGCTGCTATAACGTAAGTGAGAACAGGAACTAACTCACTGTGCAGACATTAAATGTAACTATAAGCGGATAAAAAGTATGACATGTCGCTTGCTGGCAAAATGCAGCAAGCTTTGTGACCTGCTGTTATAGGAAAATAATCAACCCCGGGGTGATAACATTATCTCTTCACAGCCATGTGATCATATGAGTCACCCAGAGATATTTTTGGTTTTTGTTCCTTCAGGAATGATGTTTTCATTCAGGATACTGAGAGAGCTCGTGATCTTCGGCCAGCTTCAGGCATCATCTGTTCTCACGAGCATTTTGGAGTTCTCCTCCTGGCAGATAGACCCAGATCCTGTATCCCTGAACTAATTACCCCTGTCAATTCTTCACAGGGCATCTCCACCCTGGGAAACGGAGGGGTGGGATGGTGTTATTTTTAAAGCGCAGTGAGAAAACCCAGGAGAGATTCCATGTAATCACACTTTACAAACACACATACACACATTTCCTTGGTGGCGCGCGGGTTTAAGGTGGTCTTCTAAACAGAGCCGGTCAGCTGCTCGCTCTCTGAACAGCCATTACGCTGACGAGCTCCAGAGGTCCAGAGACGAGGCGCTCTCCACGGATAGATCTCATCAGGCCACGAGAGCCGCACTGGTATTGTTTGCACTGAGCTGTCAGCACTTTCCTAAGTGAGCAGGCCAACAGGAGAGAGAGAGTGTGTGTGTGTGTGTGTGTGTGTGTGTGTGTGTGTGTGTGTGTGTGTGTGTGTGTGTGTGTGTGTGTGTGTGTTGCAGCAGCTGTCTTGTCCTCAGAGAGCTGCAAGGTTGCATTTGCACGCTTCAGATAACAACAAAGTCGATCAAACATTCGATATTTTTCATCCGTTTCCGTATTTCCTTGAACTATAAGAGACTTTTCTCTCATTTTTTATTTCTTAATAATTATCGTGATCTGTTGATTTCTATAAAGCATCACATACATACAAACAATAAAACCCGACTGGTAAAGAAAGTAAAATCGCACGCCTCAACTCAAATCTAATCGTATTGTCAGTAAGTGTTTGTTCACTAATGTTCTGCGCTGAGGTTTATGTAAAGTGCTGTGCAAAAGTATTCACCCCCTTTCAACTTTCCGCAATTTTGTGTTGTTACAACCTGGAAATGAAATGGAGGTGACTGGGATTTTATGTCATAAATCTACAGAAAATAGCTCGTGATATTTAAGTAGGGGGGAAAAATCTATATGGGTTGCAATTTGTTTTTAGAAATACAGAATGTAAAAGTTGTGATTGCATAAATATTCACCTCCTGTTAGTTCTGGTGCCGTAAGAAGTCGTACGATTATTCGAACACACTCAGCCTATGTGCAGTCTCGATGTAAACACTGGTGCATAAAATTCTGTTAAGTCAGGGGAATTTCTAGTAATATGTAAAGTCTATTTATTCCAAAAAATGCTGGTTGAAAGGACATTTTTTTCTCACCTCTTTTTCTCCTTTTTCACTCGCAACAGCAAACACGAAATGATTTGCAGAATGAAAAACGTTCAGAAATTTCTGCACACGTGTATGGAATTACAGTACAGGTATTACATTGCAGTAATTACAGTTGGACCGTTATTAAAGCTCTTATTCTTCTGCTTTTCAGGTTTTCAGAGACAATGCAGGTGTCGCATGCAATATTCACATCCACAGTTGGTTTACAGTGACACAATCTCGTCCACACAAAGGGAACACGGCCTGCTGAGTGGGGTAAATAATTACGTGCAATAATCAGTACAATGACGCTGAAAGACGAGACATGCAGCAAATAAACGACAATACTGACTCGAAAGCAGGACTGCAAGTCAGGAAATGATACTTTAAACTAAATTTGCTGTCAGAAATCCTGTTTTTTGGGTTTTTTCAGTTAGTAGTGTAAATATTGCTGATGCAGATTATTGGGTCTTGGGACAGAGTTCAGAGGAGATTCTGAGGATGACACCCAAATATTAGTATTTTATTTTATTTCATGTTTTATTATGTACTATTATTATTATTATTATTATTGTTTTTAGAAATGAAATCAATTTGTATAACACTTTTAACACTAAACACTGTCACAAAGCAGCTTTACAGAAATACAGATCCCTAGATCCCTAATGAGCAAGCCAGACTTTGACAACTCGCGCATGCTATAACTATAATGCTGTAAAAAAAATAATAGTGAAATAAAAAATGGTTAATGTCACCAGTTTAAAGGAGATAAAATCTAAGATAAGTGATATTAGTAGCTGATTTATTAGAAATCGCCAAAACATAAGCAGACAGCAGCAGTTTCAGTTACACTGCTGTATATACAGTTTACAGAAATAAATACATATTAAGGTGGAAATAAAGTTCTACAGTGTCTCGATGGCATTTAAAAATCAATTTCATCTTTGAGCCACATGTAAAAAGCACCTAATAGAATTGAACAGAATATTACTCTGTTGTCCAACTGTATTTTTAAACAACGTTGTTTTTGGGGTCACTTCAGAAACCAGTGTAAATGAATAACATATAGTTTGAAATTTGTTTAAAATATATTGGGCAGTTGTGGTTTTATAGATTAAAGGACCTCTTATGAATGTTTTTTCTTAAATTTTAGCAACTGTAATGCATCATCATCATCATCATCATAATCATCATCATCAACAGCTCAAATTCAGTGTTCAGGGTGTGGCATGGAAATAAGTCTGCCGTTGCTCTTGTCCACGTTGGGATGTGCAAAACAAGAAGACTTTCCACAAAGCTGATGTAAAGGTTTTTTCCTAATATCTCTTGACCGTATAAGAACATGCATCATGACTTTTAAATCAAGTAAATAACAAATTCATATAAATATAAATCAGCCTGTCTGGGGGAAAGTTGCTCCTTTTAAAATACTCAAGTATTAAAGAGTAAAAAAATAAATGTTTTTAAATTAACGTCATGTGTTCATGTAACTTTTATTAGTTTATCTATTACTGTTAGAAGATGATTTTTGGTTTAAATTTGCGACATTTAGCAATCATTAGCTAGAATTTGGCTTTCTGCCGAGCCAAGCGTGTTAGACACTGGAATCGATGCTAGTCTAACCTGGTATCAGCAAATATAACCATTAACTATATGAAATATAGCCGTGAATGTTAACAAATTAGCAAAGCTTGCCTCAGAACGTTTTTTCAAACGAGTGCTCAGTACAGCATATTGAAATGTTTTACTGGGGTAGGGCCAGTGGCGCTCATCCTCAAGTTCGACACTGCAGTACGGTGGATTATCTGTATTCAAACACACACGGATATATTAGCTATAGTGCTAACAACACTGTGTAGCACATGAAGGTCATGTCTAGTAACAAATTGGCTCTTTGCTTGACAGTTTTTTTCTACACTGATGAACGTGACTAGATTCTAATCTGAAATGACTGGATGCTAAAATGAACCTTTAGATACAAAGCGTACAGTGATTGGCTGGATGAGAGAAGAAGTGACCTTCGAGATTTGTACTGTGACGGTCTGTATAAAAGGAGTAAAGTGACGTATAAATACACGAAAAGAATACTGTAGTAGTAACTTTGACTCAAGTATTGCCCACGCCTACATACGTGTAATGTTGTCACACACACCACTGTGTCAGTGTCACTGCTATACTCAGAATAAACCACCACCTGCATCATATCTGCTCAGTGATGCTCCTGTGGTGCTTTTTCCACTGATAGGAAGGGGAGACGGGTGCCAATACTTTGTGCAACATGAGTCACTAAATGGGAAGTGACCCACATGGTAAATGAATTTAACAACAGAACTTGTTGAGAAGTGGAGAACTTGTCTTCTGAACTTAACAACAAGTTAATGCAGACTACATGCAGTATATAGTGTGTCAAAGCCACTGTTTCAGCTCTGTACGGGGCTCCTTTGAGAGCCGAACCGTGTCACGTGACGAACGTAAGCGCGTCGCGTACGGATTGCGTCATCGCGTACGGAAGAGGAGCAAAACAAACGTTAACCGTTAGCATCGCAGTGCCACCTAACTCTCTCCGCCGTATTATCACGTTATTACTGAAGTTATTACAGTGATTAGCTTGGCTTTATCTAGCATCGCCAGGCTAAATGAAACGGTGTTTGTTTAGTTTGAATTAGCTAGTTGTGGAGAAGGTAGACTAGCCTAGCTTAGCCTAGCCTAGCCATGGTGTCCATAAGTTTGTGTGTGTGAGAGCCATGTCTGTTTCCACGGTCACGGATTTTAATTAAAATTCTCTTAAAACTCTGAGAAATGACCACAGAGACGTTCGTGAAGGACATTAAACCCGGACTGAAGAATTTAAATGTCATCTTCATCGTCCTGGAGACAGGTTCATGTCAATCACAGCTCATTCACTTTCTATTCAGGATGAACTGTGTGTTAAATATAAAGAGTATGCATGCACATGTTACAGTAGCACCTACAGAGCTTAGAATCAATCCATTCATAAATGTACTCTGTGTATAACTGTAGGTGCTATAGAGCTCATAACTGCTATAAATGTATTCTGTGTATAACTGTAGGTGCTATAGAGCTCATAACTGCTATAAATGTACTCTGTGTATAACTGTAGGTGCTATAGAGCTCATAACTGCTATAAATGTACTCTGTGTATAACTGTAGGTGCTATAGAGCTCATAACTGCTATAAATGTATTTTGCAGCTCGTAAATGTGTAATTGCTTAATGAATTGAGTTTTCATTACATTATTAAGTTTTTTTTTACTAAATGCATGACAGTAAGGGATATGAAATACAGTGCTCATTTTTAAGTGCACCTCTGTCTATCTATCTATCTATCCATCTGTCTGTCTATCTATCTATCTATCCATCTGTCTGTCTATCTATCTGTCTAGGAAGGGTCACTAAAACTAAAGATGGCCACGAGGTGCGCACCTGTAAGGTAGCTGATAAGACGGGCAGCATCAGCATATCAGTGTGGGATGAAGTGGGCGCGCTCATTCAGACCGGAGACATCCTCCGACTGACCAAAGGGTGAGATTTTCACCCTGCACACTGCTGCATACGCGGGAACGCAAACCGAGCGCAGAGTCCAGCCTTTACTCCGCCATCTCCTCTGCTTCTACGCTGGATTTCTCATTGATCTGACGTCCCCGTGTGACGTCAGCAAGACACTCGGCCGTTAACTTCTCACAGGAATAAAGAGAATAAAGCACCGACCAGCGGATTAGCCGCAGAATCACTAAACCCCACAGATATTTCAGTGTAAACATGTTTAATGTGTTTCAGACTGGAGCTTGTCTTTAACGCAGTTCAGCGATCTCTGTTAGTCTGCACTGATGAAGCAGCAGTGTGTGTGTGTGTGTGTGTGTGTGTGTGTGTGTGTTTTCCTTACAGCTATGCGTCTGTTTTTAAAGGCTGTCTCACGCTGTACACAGGAAGAGGAGGAGAGCTGCAGAAGATCGGAGAGTAAGACTCGCATGTGATTCGCTAAAGCACTCGGCGTTTTATATGAAGCCTTATTGCATCTAACGTTCTAATACCAGTTTATCGTTTTGGATTTCTGTATAAATGTCATCTAACAGCAGTAATGATGGAAGCTCATTATGTAAGGAATAAAACATTCCATGTGGTGCTGTTACAGGAAAATAATCAGCGACGGGGTGGTGTGACGAAGCCGAGTCGCCGTCACCGACCTGCACTTGATTATCTTCCTACAGCACCACACCCCTGAGAGCTTTATTCCTCTTACACTGCAGCCGTTTTCCAATAATTACCTTTTTTTATTAAAGAACATGTCATACTTTTTATCCGATTACAGTTACATTCTCACCAGCCTCTCTATTTTCTCTCTCTTGAGCTTAATAAGACAAAAAAAACAAAAAACAAACGCAGCTTGTCATGTTACGGAGAAACCGCAAAAAGAAGCGTAAACTCCTCTGTCCTGAAGATGTCAGAAATCTTAAAAGTTACAGCTTCACCTCTGACACTGGAGACTCTTTCCGTAAATGTTACATAAACATCTCCTTACAGAGAAGTTCACCATGTCAGCGAGTACACGTTTTTAATCCGTTTATTTATCTGTACATTTATTATTTATTATTAACTTCTGTACAGGTAGGAAAGGAAAAGTATAAGTGACAGAAAGATCCGAGGCAGAAACAGGAGGACTGTGTTGTGAATAAGGAGCAGATACGTGCGGCGCAGAGCGATTACAGATTTAATCAACGCCTTGTGACCAATCAGAATCCAGAATTCAACCAATAAAAATGCTAGCATTAACAGTACAGTGCTGAAGTACGGCAACATTAACAGGACAAACACTAAACTACGTTTCAAACACACCAGTAGGGGGCGCTGGAGGGACATTTCCCACACCTGCATGATGAGAGAGAACTAAAGGGATTAAGTTATTTATGATTGAATGGTGACTGGATTATGTTGCGTAAATTTTTTATGTTTTTAATTTTCCAGATTCTGCATGGTGTACTCCGAAGTGCCAAACTTTAGCGAGCCGAACCCGGAATATTTGGCCCTGATGAACAAAACGGTGCCGTGTGATTTTTTTCCCTTTAATTTCCTCCTACAGTTAAACACTGAGTCCTGTGTTATAACACTGTTATAGACTGTTGTAGTAACGACGTGTTAATGTCGCATCGTAGGGACTTAATGAGCAAGGAAACAACGCAAACAACAACAACGGTTCCTCGAGTACCGCAGGTGAGTCTCTCTTCTTCTGGCTTTGATCCAAAATGTCTTTAGCTACTAGTAGCTTTAGTTTATTGGATGAAATCTAAGTTCAGAAAAAGTTTTTTAAAAACAAATAAATGTAAAATTTATTCAGGTAACGATGCCACTAACGGTAACGGAGTGAACTGTCCGAGCTCGGCGAGCACGCAGCCGAGCGGCCGGGCGAACATCGGGAACGCCAACAGAAGCTCCGCCTCCGGAAGCGCAGTGAGTAATGGGAAAGAGACACGACGTTCCGCTAAAAGATGATCCGAGCTGCGAGCGCGTCTCCGAGCGGGATTCGATTCTCTCTACGAGTCAAGAACGAATCGATTCACGAGTCGATTCTTATGAATAATTCTACAGCATGTGTCTGTGACGTGAATGTGTCCTGAACAGCGTAATATGTTTATCTGTGTCCGTTAAAACACGCGTTTTATTCCTTCGGTTTTTTTTGGTCCTACACAAGATGGCCGACTGGACCTGGGGAACATGATGATCATTTTGAGCCTTAAAAATGATTTTATTCAATTTCAAACTCGTACTGAAATCTCTAACCGTAAATCTCTGCATTAATGCTGTAGACGCTACTCACACACTCATTTTCCTTCATCTGAACACTTTTAAAGTTTATATATGATAAATTATTAGAGTTTTTTTTAATTATTAGAACATCCCACTCTTAATTTTTGGGTTTTTTTTTTCAAATCAAAAAATTATTTTCCTTGATTTAAACACTTGCTGACAAAAATATTTATAACAGAATTAGACTTTTTATTTTTTATTTAATGCAACATCCAACTTTTCTTAAAGTAAAGCTTCTTTTATAAGCGAATACAGAACTGTTTTTCCTTAATTTTAACACTTACACATAATAAAAATAAAATGATCAGAATTCAGGATATTTGTAATTAACAGAACATCCGGTTTTCTTTCATACGATAAATCTTTTTTTTCTTTTTTTTGGCAAATACATTTTTTCCTTATTTTTAACACCTTTTTTCAAAAAGACGCAACAGAATTAGAGGTATTTTAATGAACAAAACATCTGATTTTTCTTAATATAATGCATCATTTTAGTTTTTTGCAAATCGAATAATTAATCTTATCTTTCTTTCTTCTAAATATTTTAAGTGTTAAAAATGAAAGAAAATCGATTATTTTGTTTCATTAGTATACTAACAGAATTGGAGGTATTTTTAATGAATAAAATATCCGATACGATTTAATATAACGCATCATTTTAGGTCTGTTTTGGGTTTTTTTGCGAATTTTTTTTAATATATGAAACAGGATTAAAGTGCGGTTTATTTTTTTAGTTTTAATTAATAAAGCACTGAATTAATAGAATGTCTAGTTCTTGTAAAGTTCATTACTCTAGCATTGTTTTAGCGAATCAGCGACTAACACTTAACACTTAACACTTAAACACTTAAACACTTAAACACTTAACACTTAACACTTAAACACTTAACACTTAAACACTGAAAGCGATGAAATTAAACGTTTACACAGACCCACTTACGCCTTTTTTCCGGTGCTTACGCTACGTTCCTGTTGGTTCTGACGTCATCATCCTTGTATAACTGTCACTATAACTGATTTAAGAGAACCTCTTCACATTACACACGACAATGGAAACAGTTTTTGTATAATTATTATTTTATAATGAAATATTTTACAGTGAAGCGATGTTAACACCGTCATACAGGAAAAGAGTATTTTATGTTTCAAGCTGTTCTAGATTTGATGACAGATTTATTTTAATCCAGTCTGTAACTTGCTTAACTTCTTCTTTTTTCTTTTTTTTTTTAAATATAATATCAATGTGGTGTTTTTGTTTTGTTTTTGTTTTACATTTCTGCCTTCCTCATGCACAGGGTTGCCAGATTGGATCAGCTCAAACTCAATATCATAACTTCGAACAGAAATATTTGTAATATTCACCATTCTAATGTACGAAACAAAACAGTATATTAAATAAAGTATAAAGATAATTCTAATTTCAAGATGTTATTAAAAAAAAAATAGCGAATGGGTCCGCGGCTCCGATCTGGCAACGCTGATCATAAAAAAAGTTGTTTGTGTTCCCCGTGTTTTCTGTTCACGTTAAAAATGTCAAAGCAGCGTCCTGAGAACTGCATGAAATGTTCATGCTGAATAAAATAATAAGAAAATATATTTTTAACATCACGTGAATCTTGTGTGTTGTTTAATCCGAACTGATTTGTGTGAAATTATGACTTGATACAAACAAATAGTGTATTAGAACAAAAAATACTTAAATCCTGGGGTCATGGAGTAAAACCCAAAGCTGAGTAGACGAAGTATCATTTTTGACAGAAAGTTTTCGCCTAAAACGTAGTAATATTTTTATATCGAACAGTAATTTGCGTAACATTAAGTTTCCAGAGTAACATCTGACACTTTTACCCTCGTCGAGAAATCCAGATTTTATGAATATGCAAATTGTAAAAGCACACCCCGCCCCCTTACACGACGTTGCATGACCTGTATTTGCATCCTGGGCTGTGATTGGCTCTTATATCTTGTGATGCAATAACACTTTCCTGTCACATGATCAGTGCATTCACTGGAAAAGATTAAACGTAATAAAAAAACTGTATCGAATATTTCCCAAAAAAGAGAATAGATTCCATCATCACCATGCTGATCTCACGTTTACGAATCGAAATGTAGAATTATGGTGGAGTGATAAGAATAAACCACGAGGACTTCATGTGAATTAAGCACCGGCTCTTTATTTAAATCAGTTCCAAGCCACAGAACAAAACTCATCGTCTGCATCACACGGTATAAAAACAAACATTAACGCCGCGGTTACAAAAATTTGAAGACTGCAGGTTAGTAACAGGGTTAATTCATTTATTTCACACTTTCCAAACACGTCTTAGTTCCTGTGGTCAGCACACGACCCGAATCGACCCGAGTTTCATTCTGAAGAAGGTTTTTAACAAAAATGAGCTGAAGGATTGAAGTGTGTGTGTGTGTGTGTGTGTGTGTGTGTGTGTGTGTGTGTGTGTGTGTGTGTGTGAGGCTGATGTGTAAAATTAAAGCTACCATTAAAAAAGTTTTATTCCGACTGAATAAACGAGACGTCACCAGAAGCTGAGGTCCGTTTTTACAGAGTCGCTGAGTGTGAAGTGAGTCAGTGTGCTTAGTGTTTAGTGTGTTTAACGGAACCCTGGTGTGTTCTCCTCCTCGGTTCGGTTCTTCAATCGGATGAGAACACACTCGGGCGATCGCGCTCGGGTCCGAAAGCGTCAGAGCGAGGCGGTCTCGATCTGCGTAGAAGTGAACCCTAGTGAGAAAGTGATTCGATTCTGAATCGACTCACCTGCAGGAAGTGAATCAAACATGGCGTGTGTTCTGGAGATTTGGACTGAAACAGAGACAATAAACACTGCGAACTCATTATTTACGTAATTATCTCATCTTTTATTGAGCTCCGGCTCCGTGTTCTCCGAGCTCGGGTGGGTTTTGTGATTTCTACACACACTTCGTTTGTAAAGGTTTGTTTATGTTTTTCCATCGCTGTATTTCTGACCAAAGGATGGAAGAGTTTTATGAGGACATTTTCAGGACTACGCTAAACAACCCGAATAGCAAACGAATCAAAAGAATCAATTTAGTTCTGATTCAGACCCGATACAGGGACTGACAAGTGTGAAGTGCAGCAAAATAATCTGGTGCTAGAACAAGTCTTTATTTATCTTACGATTGGCTGAGCTCCCTTGGGGGTGGTACCGAGCCTTACGATTGGCTGAGCTCCTTTGGGGGCGGTACTGAGCCTTACGATTGGCTGTGCTCCCTCGGGCGAGGTACCGAGCCTTACGATTGGCTGAGCTCCTTTGGGGGCGGTGCTGAGCCTTACGATTGGCTGTGCTCCCTTGGGCGAGGTACCGAGCCTTACGATTGGCTGTGCTCCTTTGGGGGCGGTACTGAGCCTTACGATTGGCTGTGCTCCCTTGAGGGCGGTACTGAGCCTTACGATTGGCTGAGCTCCCTTGGGGGTGGTACTGAGCCTTACGATTGGCTGTGCTCCTTTGGGGGTGGTACTGAGCCTTACGATTGGCTGAGCTCCTTTGGGGGCGGTACTGAGCCTTACGATTGGCTGAGCTCCCTTGGGGGTGGTACCGAGCCTTACGATTGGCTGTGCTCCCTTGGGGGCGGTACTAAGCCTTACGATTGGCTGAGCTCCCTCCGGCGAGGTACCGAGCCTTACGATTGGCTGTGCTCCCTTGGGGCGGAGCCTTACTCTCAGCTTCTCAGTCAATATTTGCGTCTACTTTCTCACTTCTGCTCTGCTGTGAGTGTTCACACTACACCTTTAGGTTTAAGGCAAATTCCTTAAAAATAAATTTCATCCAAAATGCAAAACAAGTCGTTTTAGTGCCTTAAACTAATTCTTCAAGTAAAGTGGGACACAAAACGTCCATGGAGGTAAACGTGGGATTCTTCCCGAAATAACTTAAAAATCCAGTCCTGACAGTTTAACCTTCAGAAATCGTTTGTAAACTTTTTCTGCTTCATTAAAGCCGTATGTGCATCCGATTTTTTGTATTTTTCTTTTTAAGCTGTAGGCTACATATTTAAAAATAAACAGGGGAGCTGTGTTTCTTCCTCTCTTTGAAATAATGTTTCTGACATAAAATACTCAGGAAATCCTTCTTTTTTTTTTAACCTTTATTTCATCAGTTCATTAATGACGCCGTCCGTTGAACGCTGGATGAATTTCCACCAGAAGCTCTGTGATTGGTGGAGTTTTTTGAAGTCGATGCACCAATCAGAAACGGAGCTCAGTAAAGCCCCGCCTCCAGCTCCACGGATGAAGACGGTGGTTTAAATATTCACACGTAGAAACAGGCAGAGCGAGTTACGCCCTCTGAGATGTTGCCATAGCAACAATCATATATGGGTTTTCCTATTGTTGGGAATAGACATGGAAAGTTCACTTCAAAGTACACAAACCGTGTTAAAGAATCCAGCAGCCGTCTGTTATTTTCTGTTATCGGACATTAACTAATTATCGGGAATAATTACGAATAAAGAGGAAAATCCTGAGCTTGATTTTTAAACATGTCCCACCGTGCAAAGGGGAAGAGAACGAAGCGAACAGAAACACACAGCTCAGCGGCGAGACGTGTTTTATTAATTGCGTAACTCCGTTTCCTGTTCTAGTGCAAATTTCAGCCAGTTAAGTGTGGCACTTTTTCACTTCCGCTTCACGTCAGACGTTTCTGACAAATCCACCCACAAATCTGCCCACATACTGGTTTTTAATCCATCACTACACCTTTGCTGTTTTTTTTTGTTTGTTTTGTTTCGTTTTTTGGCAACTCGTTAAAGGCAGTGCAAAGTCGTGTGTACATCATACAACCTCATACACCTCAGACTACACTGTACTGCGCCTGTGTGTGTGTGTGTGTGTGTGTGTGTGTGTGTTGAGCTTGGAAACTACTGTTATTTATTCACACACACTCAGAATTATATAAACATGGTTAAGATCTGTCTCCTCTCTGACCTCTTCGAATGATTCAACACACACACGTACTGATATATTAAAGATACCAAGAAAAAAAAAAAAGTGCAAATAAATAAATAAATAACTGCTTTTGGAATCAGAGGGAAGATCATTTTCATTTGTGCTGCTTTCACACGTGACGTTTTATTGTTGACTTTTGTTTGTTTTCAGAAAAGCAGCTCTTTTTGTGCTCCTCACGCTTGCCTCTAAACCGCGACCTGATTGGTCAGGACATCAAACGCTTGATGTCACTCAGCGCTTTTCTGACAAGTTTCTTTTTTTTTTAATTTTGGAAGAAAAAAACAAAACATAAAAACAGACAGCTAAACTTTTTAAAAGCAGTCGCTTCCTGTAGGACTGTAGGACATGTATATTATTTGTCTGTTTTTATCGCCGCTGTTGGACTACAACAATATGCTGCTGATGAACTCTAAAGAATTACACCAGAACCTGACTTTATTGTTTGTTAGATAAAATTAGGCAATTTTCAAATCAGTCATTTTTATAATAATCTCTTTAAAATGGGAATCAGGATGAGTGAGCGAGCAGAGGAGCTTTCAGGAGAACGACAGACGTGCGAATCTTTTCTTCGGGTGGAAAAAACAACGTCAGTAACTCGCTGGTGAACAGAATGATCTGATTTCCTTCTTTGAGAAACTCAAATTTGCCTAAAATGTAAAAAAACAAAAAAAAAAACCTTCTTTATGCCGCTGACCCAGATGACTTCCTGCCAAATCAAACGCGGAAGAATTGAGATTGTGATGGTGATTTTTGTGATTATTGAGAGTATCGTGATTATCAGCACGTAGCTGTGTGTGAAACATAAAATATCGAACAGTAACAGATATCTCTGACGGTTTAAGGTCGCTACGTGGCGTGTTGATCACTTTTACTCAGACGTCGATCATATAAAAGGTCCCGAGTTCCACGTGTAGGCGAATCGTGCCACGAAGCGTGCAACGTTTATTTTAATCCTTCTTTCTGCGTTCACAGTAACGAGCAACAAACCCACAAATAACTGTTAGTTTCTTTCAAAAGTGCACCAGAATAAATAAACGTGAGACAAATCAAATCTACATCCTCATTTTCAAACGATTTGCTGGAGTAAATGTTGGCGGCGGGGCGATGCAATGATACGATACCGATATTGTGATATAATAACATCATGATACGCTTGACTAAGTATCGTCATTATCATTGTCAGGTGTCGGTGATTTTATAAATATTTTGTTATTTACTGTAAAAAGTAACTGGACGTTAAAAACTATTTCATTCCATGAAATTTATAAAAAAATTTGCAAAACGTCCGTAAAAGTCTATAATCGCGATATACACTGCGTATCGTGAATCTGTCATTAATATCGTGGTGTGATGTTTTTAACCATTTCGCCCACCTTTAGTCTTCAGTTTACCAACTTTCAGCATAGGTGTTCATTAAAAATGCTCAAAATATGCCTTAAAATGATCGGCTAATTTTGGATAATTATACAAACTCAGTGTAAATAAAAATAATAATTCCGCTTAAAGCAACAGAAACAAAAGTCTAAAATAAAATACATTTAAAAAACATGACACAGTGATATTTATAGACGATTTACAGCAGCTTTTAAGTGTTTTTAACTATTTTTAATCCGAAGCTCAGAAAAGCCGGCCAGGCCACGCCCACTCGTTTCGTCCTGACGCGAGCGCAGCGCGAATCTGTGGTCCTGTGCCATTTTAGCGTTCAGAGCATCGATGCATTAGCTACAATATAAGTACTGATTATTTTTCCTTCATGAGCGTGCTACAATGAGTTGAGGTATAATGAGCTGAATATAAAGTAGTAAAAATAGTGCAGTAGCGTGTAGTGTTGTAAGTAGTGCACTATTAAAACACGCCAAAAAATTAAAGCATAGAAGGCTGAATGCTTTTTAGGTGTAGCTATAGGTAGCTGGGAAAGGGGCGGAGCCAGCAGCAGATGGTGCTGTAGTTTTACACAAATAAGAAAAAAATTAAACCTCTGCTCCTTTTGTTTATTTCAAAGGCCATTTCTTCTTGCTATAAATGCTCGCTTAGGGCTCCGGGACCAGCAAGGGGGCGCCATAATGTAAAAAAAAAGATATGCAAATTAAAAAAGAGCGCACTTGACTATCATTTAGCGAAGAGGTTTACGTATCAGGCAGTCACACGGCGCCCCCTTGTGGTGTGAAAAGAATATAAACTTCAATTTATGTAGCTAAATTAGTTAACTCGTGTCAGAGGATCACGAAGAAGCAGCGATCAAAAAGCAGACGAGGACAAACCGATGAAAAAAGTTAAGAAAGGTAAGCGACGTAATGCTTAAAAAATGAACTGGATTTGTGGCTTTCTTGTAATTGAAAGCCAATGAAAGGATACTGGCTAGCTAGCTAGCTAGTAGCTACAGTTAGCTAGTGTCTAGTGTCTTAGTATCACTAAAATGTGCTTTCCTTCTACTCTGAGTTCCAAAACTTAATTTTTCTGTTTAGTGCAAAACTTCAGAGTTTGACTTCAGACTCCAAAGTGTAATGTGTGTAGAACACAGTGTGTGTGTTTGAAACACAACTAAAGAAAAGAAAAGGAAAAGAAAAGAAAGAGAAGGAAAGATGGCATCGGTTTTTGAGAAGCCCTTGAGTATATAAATGAGTGTAGTATGTTGTAGGAGCATTCAGTCGTACTGTAATGAGAGGAAAAACACCAAAGCGCACACACACACACACACACACACACACACACACACACTCAAATACGCAGATGCGTACTTATAACGTTTATATTAAAAGCCCTTTAAATACCGATTGTCAAAGATTAAATTATAATACGGAATTTAAGGTAAAAAAATATGGAACGACTAAATAACGTAAGGCAAATGATCTAAAGAACGCTTGTTGACTAATAATTAAAAAATATATATATTTAAATGAATACGGTTCTCGTGCTTGTTTGAAATTTGGAGGAAAACTTTAATCATAACACGTCTTTATGCTTCTTTAGAGTCTTTAGCTGAGTGAAATATTCCGTAGTGATGTTTAGTGTAAAATCATCCGTCCTTATTGCACAAAACCACAAACTTACTCGAGACTCCTGATTTTAAGGTATATGTCTGTGTACACATACACACAATAACACACACACACACACACACACACACACACGCACAGAGAGACTGGCTTTGCTACCTTTATGAGGTATTTATATATATTTGTGTTATTGCACATAGCTTCATATAAATAATAATAGTATTCTTAACCCTAATCGAACAGGAGTAATGAGACGTCCCAGGAATTACGTGGAGTAAAAAAAAAAAAAACGCAAAAAAATGTAAACACAGTACATTTTCAGTATAATATTTTCACAACTCACTTGTGTAATGTCCCTTGTTTAAGCGTTTGCACACACGCAGACAGTCTGCACTGCTGTTTAATCAAAATATTTCGCCCTTCATTCTCTTTCGAAACATTTTCGGATAAAATTTGGGTGTCATCACTATTGTTGTTGTTGTTGTTGTTGTTGTTCGACAGTGTCACAGGCCTAATGGCCACAGTGTCATCCCTAATAAATATATTTAAATGACGTTAGCTATATACTTGTCTAATGTTTGCTAAGTCCAGTGCACTGACTGACAATGTCTTCAGAAGGTAAATGACATGCAGTAATATTGCGATAACTGTCCAATATGATATTATTACAAGATTGTATAATTGTGTGGAAAAACAAGCTGGTAAACAGAATTGTTGGACTTCCTTGTTTAAGAAACTCAAAAAAAATGAAAAAATACTTCATGCCAAATAAAAAAAAGTGTGTGTGGGAATTTAACAAAGATGAAATAAGCCACAAGCTTAACATAGAGTTTAAGTCTCACAGTAACTCATCTTATCTGAGATACATTAGTAAAGCAGGCTTGTTTTTTTTGTCAGTTTGATACACACACGGTAACGAGCGCAGGATCAACCCAGGGAGGCTGGAGCTGGTGCCCACACTCCCCACTACACCATCATGCTACTGCAGTGCTGGTTTATATCTTTTTAAAAATATCTCCAGGTGTAAATCAGCAGCAACCTGGGAGTGTTTCCTAAAGCGAGCGTGAACCCTGTAACATCCCACCACAGATGTTGCTGGTTCTAGCTGAGCCTGTCTGCTCTGGTGGCTCAGCGAGCAGGTTGGTGTGTTTGTATGTGGTGTGTGTGAGGGTCAGGGTTCGAGCCTTGACCCTGGAGGAGTTTTCTTTCTAAACACGCGTCATTGCCTGTAAGCGGTGTAAAGCGAAAGACAAACCCCCCCCAAAAAAGAGGGGCTGTTATGCGAAGGCACCGGTGGCTCGGTGGGCTGGAGGTGAAGGCTGCGCTGGCGTGGCAGGGCACATGGGATCGAGCCTGAAGTGCTGGAACCAGGTGGGGCAATAAATCCAGCAGAGAGAGAGAAAGAGAGAGAAAGTCTGGAGTGTCCCACCTGGGGCTCTGGGGGAGGTGAAAGGAGGGGTTATGCTACTCTGGACCATATCATAATAATAAGTTTATAATCTACTACTTTCTTTTTTTTTAACTTAACTATCACTACTATATTTCATTTTATTTACTATTATTATTAGTATACTACATTACACTATTGCTAGTTTTTAGCTACACTAATAAAAACTAATCCGGATTTATATAATACCAGTTTCTTCACACAAGCACTTACTTTCTCTCCTCCCCCACCAGCCAGGGCCTTGAACCTCAGCCTCAACACCTCACACACACCAGTACTTACACACTGAGCTATGGGTACTGATGCAGCGCAGGCTTTCATTTTGTATATTTATCACTGCTAAACAGTCAAAAAAACAAGAGAAGACAAAACTGAGGTAGGATTTGAACCTGCAACCTCACTGATGGGAGGGAAGCACTTTCCCACAAAGCCACATGGAGACTTCTGCGGGGTTTTTTTTAATAGAGTTTATCCTGAACCTCCTTCAAGTAGTTAGTGTCACGGCTCATGGAGGGGTTCCCAAGTGAATAGGTGAGTGAGTGAGTGAGTGAGAGAGAGAGTGTAACAGTCATGGGTCAAGGCTTGTTGAAGTTGATGTTCAAAGACTAAAAGGCAGGACTTTATAAACACACATCTTTGTGGTGGTGTTTAAGCAGAAAATAAATGCTTTTAAATAAGCTCATTCCTCTAAAGATCGCAGAAAAGTTATCGTTTATGCCGTTTGCATGGAGTCGTCCCGTTCAGACATGCGCTCGGGTTTCTGTGGTCAAATCCTGTTGTTTTTTTTTTTTGTTTTTTTTACTTTCTCGCTACCAGTGATGGTAACACCTCTGTTACGGAACTACAGCACACACACTTCATTAATATCACGATTTTTCTCGCTTTTATAAACACTTGACTGCTGCCGTGTGCAAACGTTTTCTCTGTGCAAACATTCCAGTTTTTCTGATCCAATATTCAGAAACGCTGTTCAGAAATACGAGGTAATGTGTAATCACTTGGACGATTATTGCTCATAAACAAACAAAATTAAAACGAAACAGAAAAACAGAAATCAACGAAGGCAGCGTAATTATAGCAGCGATCCCGAAACACAAAAAAATCACTTAGTGTCTCGCATTAGCAGGTCACGAGTGACTGAAAACCTTCACACCAGGGCTGGCCCGAAGAATCCAACACGCGAGTATTCGCTCGTTACGTTTTTACGGTATTAGTTTCTCTGTTTAGCCGTACGCACAGCTATAACTACTGATCACAGACGGCAGACGTCAACACGGGCGTGTTGATATGTATCCCTGAATCTCAGTTCATCTAATACAAACAAAAGTGACATGAAATGTGTTTTAAACCAAATCAAACGTATTATTGCTTAAAAAAAAGGCGTAGGACGGAAAACACGTCGTGGGGGGGGGAAACTTATCGTAAAAACCGTCACTGTTGCACAGCTACTGAAACGTACGACTCTCATACCGTAGGATATTTTAAAGTTTGCTGAAGGTAAACAGACGTTTGTTGATATGTTTTTAGTTAAACATCACTTTACACATCGCACCTTCAGACGCAGCGTCTCACTTGTTACTTGTTTAGGCTCATGTTATTGATGTTGTTTGTGCAAGAATAAAAAAAAAAATAATAATAAATATCTCCTGGTGTGAGTTCAGTTCATTTGTGTTATCGCTACTGTACTGTATATACACTATTAATACGTCATATACGCCCCCTGCTGGATATAGTTCGAACTGCAGTAACAAACGTAATTATGTCTCACTATGTTGCGTAACTCGTAAATATTATTTTTTAAATTTTTGAGCACGAAACCTGTAAAATGCTGTTCGGGCCAGCCCTACTTCACAAACACTTCCGGTATCTCCTGGAGGAAAAAAAAAAAAAAAGTGCAAACCATGGCATTAATAAGTAAATAAATAAATAACGAGACCATTTGAACCTGGTGAACAGTTAAGAGTGTGAGAGTGTGAGAGTGTGTGTGTGTGTGTGTGTGTGCGTTTGATGTTTTCCTCTCATTTCATTAGGAAAATTGCATTAAATTAACATTTAAATTAAGGAGGTTAAAAAAAAAGAGTGTAAGGGACAGTAAGGACACACTCGTCATTAGCGGAGGCACTGGACATCGCTAAAACGCCTGGAGATATTCAGGAAATTTTAAAAAACAATGAAACAGTCATTGACCTTCTGAAGTCGCAGCGATCAGCATCTCAATCAGACGTCAAACGGAATAAATTTTCCCTGGAGAAAATGTGACTTCAGTGGGAATTTTCTTCCGTTACCAGTTCGTTTTTTGTTTTTTTAACAAGTTTGCTTTTTGTCAAGCTTCTCTAGATATCTAAATATGTAAATCTCGGCTGCATGAGCCAATAGAAAACAAGAGGGCGGAGCTTTGGTCTGTCTAATTGTTAGCTAGTCCTCATACCAGAATTCTGACTCGCTATTTTTTTTAATTGCTTGATTTTTTTTTTTTTTTTTTTAGATGGAAGTCTGACGTGTTGTCGGATGACGTGACGGAGAGACTCGCAGCCCGTGCTACAGCTGGTGATGGCTGCGACTTCAGAATTGGTGTGTTTGTAGAAATGTGTAGACAACCCTCATTCTTCCATCTCAGGTAAAAAAAAAAAAAAAAAAAAAAAAAAAAGACAGGTTTATGTATCACAGTTTCTTGCATCCATCCATCCATCCATCCATCCATCCCATGATTAAAAAAAAAAAAAAAAGATCAAGTTAAAAGCTGTCTTCGGTGTGCCGAGGTGAAAAGGAGTGAATATTTGCATATGCACAGGTCTGTTAATTGAGATTTACTCCCCCCACACACACACAGTGGTACATTCCTGGGTTTCTAACATGGCTGTAGGTTATATAGGTGGTATACAGGTGTGAGAAAGGTGTGTGTGTGTGTGTGTGTGTGTGTGTGTGTCTCAGCTGTCGAGCCCTACGGTGCCGTGGCGCTCCTTGGCGTAGCCGTTTGGTAAAGGATGATGGTTGGCAGCGATGCTGCAGTGCTTTAACACGCTGATGCCGGCGTCTTTAAGAGGAAAAGGCTTCATGGTGGAGAGGATCAACGCCAGACACTCGGCCACGTCTTTGTTCGGAGCGCACGCCAACGCCGGGGTGCGACCTAACGCAGTTACACAATACAGTAATCAGACAAAAAAAAAAAAAGAAGTGCTACAGAGAAACCGTAAAAAAGCGTGTTGCTGTACGCGTGACTGTTACAAAGCGCCGAAACTGGAGACTCCTTCCATAAATTTTAAATAAACGTAATGGAACGATCTCTTACTACAGAAACTATTAAACCAAGCGCATTAATATAACCCCGTGAATTAAGCAACACCTTCTGACCAATCAGAACGCAGAATTCAACAGTGCTGATCCAAATACAGCTGTTTATTAAGTTCATCTTATTTGAAGATATACCTGATGGAGCCTCTCGTATGCTTCACAGCACGACTGAGAACCTGGTGCGAACAGCTAGAGGTGATCTATGGACATCTTCTCACGAGAGAGAATGATTTTGTTCTTGAGATGTTGTTCTTTTGTCTCCGTCCCTGTTCTTACGTTAGCTGATTACTCTAATGTGTTCGCCTGTTCTGTGTCTCACCTTAATTACGCTGGTTGCAAAGTCTTATTATGCTTTTGTCTTGTTAAGTCCGTGTCTTGTTTTTCGAGTTTCTTGATTCCTGGTTCTCATCCTCACCTTTTGTTCATGTTTAGCTTATGATTTATCCTCATATCACGCTATCTGCAGTGTTTCGACTCCTTGACGACGATTCCCCTTACAAATGAATTGTTATTGACTTATTATTTCTCATACAATAAGGCTGAAGCACTTCCTCTCAAATTTCATATTGTTTTACTTTGAACAGTAAAAAAAGAAACAAGATGGAGTGCTAACCTTCTTCATCTACAGCCAGTACCGTAGCACCTCGACTCAGAAGCACCTCCACCACGGTGGCCAGACCGTTCCTCGCCGCAACGTGGAGCGGCCTAGCACAAGACGTAAAAGTGAGAAAAAGATCAATCGCGCGGCCGCGACGCGGCTAAACACGCGCTGGATGTGTTTGCGAGCGCTCACATCTGCAGTGCGCTGTTTGTAGCGTTGATGAGGGAAGGATCTTCGATCTCAGCCAGGATCAGCAGCGCACACATCTCGTGACTCTGCGGTAAGAACGAGAATAAATATCATTATTCATCCACACAGGAGGCTTCTACAAAAACCCAACAACATCTAATTTAGTTAATGAACGGAATAAAGTCGTCTGTTATTTCATTTCTGTTCATTAAATTCATTTCTGTGTTGAAGCGAAAGCACCAGCTCAAGCTTCTGAGGTTTCTCAGGTCTCAGATTCTACAGCGCATAATATAAATAAATAAATAAATAAATAAATAAATAATGGTCTATCTATTGATCTATCAGTTCATCTGAAAGAGTACTGAGTACGGAGAAAGGTAAAAAGGCAACGAATAAAAAGCAGTGGCAGAAAAAATGATAATATAAATATAAAACTATATAACAGTCAAAAATGTGATCCGTAAAAAAATATAATAAAATGTCAAAAAAATAACAGTAACATGGAAAATAATAAAAGCTTGTTAACTGCTTAAGTGATTTTTTTTTAAATCAGTGTCTTTCTCTCTGTCTTTCCCTCACCGTCTGTTTTTCTGTCTGTCTCTCTGTCTATATATCCTTCATCTGTCTGTCTTTCTGTCTATATATCCTTCATCTGTCTGTCTTTCTGTCTATATATCCTTCATCTGTCTGTCTCTCTGTCTATATATCCTTCATCTGTCTGTCTCTCTGGCTATATATCCTTCATCTGTCTGTCTTTCTGTCT